>OX578152.1:90100311-90440311 GCA_951213105.1 Amaurobius ferox | reverse complement strand
TTATAATATACACAGAGTGAAATTAAAATTGCTGCACATATACAACCAATGATGTTTTTTTTTAAAATTTATATGGAAAAATGGCGTGGAGTAGTATGCAAATGCCTGAAGTTTTGCTGCAATTCTTCAAAAGCAGTTGCTGATATAGAGTACAATCTGGCGTTACATGAATTTCTATCAAAGAAATTCTTATCCATGGCCTCTCTTAAGGTAAGACGAGTAAAGCAACATGCCTTGGGCTTCACGATTAACTTTGGAATCGAGCAACGATTTTTCGCATTTCTCAGACGACGTTCTACCGTTGAGCTACTGGGATGGAATTGCAAGCTGTTTTTGTCGAAGTGGACACGGCAAATTTCGAATAATCAATTGTTATTTGAAAACGATCTGTATTTTAACAACATCGAAAATTTGGAAAGAAAATAATGGTATTTTTTGGCTCTCTAAAAGTAGGAAAATGGAACAAAAGGAACCCATAAGCATCCTTTATTTAGAATGAAAGATGGAAGATATTTAAACATATAACGGCATCTCTTTTAATTTACCAGTTTTTCAACGTTATATGTAAAGTACTTGAGGAAACATTTGTTTGTCTTAAGAGAGGGATGTTGAGGTCTTGTGGCATGCATTTGGCCTGGACCTCGCGAAATCTAGTACAGGGCCTGTGCATATTATCAGCAAGAGAAAGCTCCATACTATCTGAAGGTATACGAAAGAGATCATTTATGGCCGCGACAGGGGTCACACATTCGGTATCCACCCCTGCAGAGAGTGGGCAAGTTCACTCGCGGGAGGGATCCCATGCTTATTACTTTCCTTATATACATAATGTATAAGGAAAGTATTGTGACGGGGTCGAAAATTCGAATTCGAGTTTTCGACGGGAGAGCACGTTTCAAGCATCCCTGATCACGAATCAAACATTTTTGAAGCGGTGTGTGTGTGTGTGTGTGTGTGTGTGAGAAAGTGTGTGTGTGTGTGTGAAAGTGTGTGTGTGTGTATGTGTGTGTCAGTGAGTCTGTGGAGACGATAACTGACGAACGAATGGACCGATTCGAACGAAATTTGGTACAAAAATCAAAATTCGTAAACACTGGAAGCCTATTGTTTTATACGCAATCGAATGTTCAGAACCCTTCTAAATTTTCGAGTGAAATATTGAAAAAATCGTCAAAAAATCAAAACCGCTAATAAAGTTACGCAAATAGACATTTCTTATGTAATTTTTCATTAGAAAACGATTGGCATAGATTTTAGAACGCTAACATGAACCGTTCTTGAGATATTACACATTTTTGAAAAAAATTACCAAAAAGTCATATAAAATTAAAAAAAAATGTTTCCTATTGAGAAACATGTTCAATTTTCATATGTAATACCTTGCGATAAATTGGGTGATATCATTCTCGTGGATCTAGCTCGTTCCATTCATGAAAAAAGATACTTTGAGTAATACTTTTTTATTTGATCGCCAATAGTCATTTTTCTGCTGTAAGAATAACTTATTTCTTCGTCCATAACGCTTGTCGAGATTTTGGCGACGATTTTGGCGGAATGTCGGCAACTTGGTAACTTTTTGAAATGTTGCCAAATTTACGAAAATCTCGCCAAATGGATAAAAATGACTCTAAATCAATGAAAATGACGACTAATTGCCAAAAATTGAATATCTTGGAAAAAATATAAGTATCTACTACAAGAAAAACCTATTTATTTTACTGTAAAAGTAGTAAATTCATTACATTATATAAGGAAAGTCATGTGTTGCCCACATCAGATTTCTTTAAAATAAATTTGAAATAACACTTAATCTTTCAGGGTTACGTGTTTGTAGACTTTAAGAGAGTACGTATGATTGCTTTTGACATGATTAAGTGCTCAACTTGACATATTGAGGCAAACGTAGGCTAGGATAATATTTTAGGATGGGCCAACGACGTGTCCAGAAAAGATTCAGGCAAGGTGGCAACACGTGCAATGTGGTAGCTGTAGCACGCATGGTATAATTTACGTCTTACGATAACTTCGTTTTTCATAAAATAATAAAAATATCTTGGAAACTAGCATGTTTAGCAATACCTCAAATCGAGGAATACGATGTGAACTTTATTTTTAAGAAAGTTAGAAATATAACTGGACTAAATTGTTTATTGCACAGAAAACTCGACAACGATGGGTAACAGTTAAGCATAATCTTGAAAAGATCATGATGTTTTGAATCACTAGTTTATTCAGAATACAAAGATGTCCAGGATTATGATCCAGGACTCCACCACAGTAATTGAATATCTTACAGTTCCTATTTATTGCGCTATTAAAAACAGTTTTAAGTTCTAAAGAAGTATTTATAACTATGATTTTATTAATTCTCACTTATTTTATCGTAATATTATTCTATATTATCTATGATTTACTTAATTCTCACCTATTTTATCGTAATATTATTCTATATTATATTTATTTTATCCTTACATTTTTCTATATTATCGTAAAATATAGAAACACAAAAGCTTACTATATTTTACGATATTTATTCAGATTTGTAATATTAATATTTATTACTTTCTTTATATACATAATGTATAAAGTATTGTGACGGGATCGAAAATTCGAATTCTAGTTTTCGACAGGAGAACACGTTTCAAGCATCCCTGATCACGAATCGAACATTTTTGAGATGATGTCTGTGTGTGTGTGGCAGTGAGACTGTGGAGACGATATCTCACGAACGATTGGAGCGATTCGAATGAAATTTGGTACAAAAACCACAATCCATGACTACTGGAAGCCTTTTGTCTTAAAACACAATCGAATATTCAGAACTCTCCTAAATTTTCGAGTGAAATTTTGAAAAAATCATCAAAACATCAAAACCTATAATAAAGTTACGCAAATAGACATTTCTTATGCAATTTTTCTTTAGAAAACGATTGACATAAATTTTAGAACGTTCGCATGAACCGTTCTCGAGATATTGCACGCTTTTCAAATAAATTTATCAAAAGTCCCATAAATTAAACACATTATATATTAAATGTTAAGAAACATGTTCACTTTTCATATGTAATTTCACGCGATAAATTTGGTGACATCATTCTAGTGGATCCAACTCGTTCCATTCACGAGAAAAGATACTTTGGATAATACTTTTGTATTTGAACGCCAATAGTCATTTATCATCTGTAAGAATAACTTATTTCTCCGGCCATAACGCTTGACGAGATTTTGGCGACGAATTTAGCAGAATATCGCCATTTTGGCGACTGTTTTAAATGTTGCCAAATTAACGAAAATCTCGCCCAATTGACAAAAAAGACGGTAAATCAATGAAAATGACAACCAATTCATGAAAATTCAATATCTTTGAAAGAATATAAGGATCTACTATAAGAATAACATTTTTTTAACTGTAAAAGTAGTGAATTCATTGCATTATATAAGGAAAGTCATGTATTGCCCACATCAGATTTTTCAGATTTGTAATATTAAAATTATATGTCTTCTGATGTTTTGTTCAAATTTAACAATAATCTGCACTGCAAAATAATGCATTGTGTGGTATTCATCCTACATTATTTGTGAAAAATCTGTCTATTTTTGAATTATGTTTCTCATTTGAATGAGTATGTCATTATAATTTCCAGCTCTGCGAAGGAAAAAATTTGAAATATTTTTTATTTTTATTACTAGTCATTATCATTGAATGAGTTATCAGCAATATAAGAACTGTCTTAACTGTATTCATTTCGATTCTCTAAAATACCCCCACAATATTTAAATATCTTACAGTTAATTTTTATTGTGCAATTAAAATCAGTTTTAATTTCTAAAGAAGTATTTCTAACTATGATTTATTTAATTCCGTCTTTTGAAAAACTTAATCACCGGAAATAATATCTCTTCCTAGCAACACAAACGCTGTTAGATTTCTACGAAATTTATCCAAATTTTTGTAATATAAAAGTAATGTCTGTTCTGATGTTTTACTCACCGGTTTGAAATTATTTTTATATGCGTAAAATCCATACATATAATATCCAGAAATTTAATGACAATCTGTACTACAAAAGAATGCATTCACTCTGCATTATTTGTGAATAGTATTTCCATTTTTAGAATTATGCGTATATTTTAAAAGAGTATGTCATTATAATTTCGAGCTCTCCAAAGGAAATAATTTGAAATATTTTCCATTTGTATTACAAGTCATTATCTTTGAATGAGATTATTATTTTGCTTTTCTCTCTGCACGAAATATTTAGAGAGTGCATTTCCATTTGTACTTCTCATACATAGATACATATTCAATAGCTTTTAGGTCTACTTGTACGAACTAAAGAGAATATATATGTTTTATCAAATTTCATACTCAAGTAATTCTTTTTACTTTCCTTATATACATAATGTATAAGGAAAGTATTGTGACGGGGTCGAAAATTCGAATTCGAGTTTTCGACGGGAGAGCACGTTTCAAGCATCCCTGATCACGAATCAAACATTTTTGAAGTGATGTCTGTGTGTGTGTGTGTGAAAGTATGTGTGTGTGTGTGTGTGTGTGTGTCAGTGAGTCTGTGGATACGATAACTGACGAACGAATGGACCGATTGGAACCAAATTTGGTACAAAAATCATAATCTGTAAACGCTGGAAGCCTATTGTTTTTATACGCAATCGAGTATTCAGAACCCCCCTAAATTTTCGAGTGAAATTTTGAAAAAATCGTCAAAAAATTAAAACCACTAATAAAGTTACGCAAATAGACATTTCTTGTGTAATTTTTCATTAGAAAGCGATTGCCATAAATTTTAGAACGCTAACATGAACTGTTCTCGAGATATTGCACATTTTTCAAAAAAATTATCAAAAAGTCATAAAAAAAATTCCTATTGAGAAACATGTTCACTTTTCATATGTAATACCATGCGATAAATTGGGTGACATCATTCTCGTGGATCTAGCCCGTTCCATTCATGAAAAAAGATACTTTGAGTAATACTTTTGTATTGGAACGCCAATAGTCATTTATCTGCTGTAAGAATAACTTATTTCTTCGTCCATAACGCTTGGCGAGGTTTTGGCGACGAATTTGTTGGAATATCGCCAACTTGGCGACTTTTTGAAATGTTGCAAAATTAACGAAAATCTCGCCAAATGGATCAAAATGGCGTTAAATCAATAAAAATGACGACTGATTGTCAAAAATTCAATATCTTGGAAATAATATTAGTATCTACTATAAGAAAAACTTATTTATTTTACTGTACAAGTAGTAAATTCATTACATTATATAAGGAAAGTCATGTGTTGCCCACATCAGATTTTTTTTTAATTTTCTCGTAAAAATTAAAATGATTTTATGCTTTTATTTTTTATGCGAAAAACATACATGGTTGGGATATCTTTCACTGAAATCGGGGCGTTACGGAAAGAATAAGCATATTGGGATTATGTTTGTTCAAAACCGTGAATTTGCGTGTCGCAGCTGCTTCGGATCGGAAATCATTTGACAGATTGCCATAATTTCAAATAAGTATTAATTTTCCAGGTTCTTTTGTGCAATAACACTAAAATTAACATATAGATGGGCAATTCTAAATTCGCTGTACAAACTTAAATAGGAGATAGGGAACACTTAAACAATTTTTTTTATGAATGAACGTAAAGCCTCAGATACCATCCTTTGGTGCAAAGGGTGCTTGCTATTGGCCCTTTTTCAATTATAACATGGATTCCGTACACATAAAATGGGGCATTTCACGAATACTGAAATGGTTGATATACATCTGTACTGGAGTAGTGCAGAGGTTATGCTTGAAGGATCGCACGCGGTAGTCTCCTGTTCGTTCCTTGACACCACACCCAGATTACCCCAGTATCTATGTTGGTTGGTGTCGTGTCCATGTGAAGTCAAATAGAACCATGTGCAGATATTACCGCCTAAGCGAGATCCATAATCTTCTCATTATAGAGTTCTCCTTGGAAAGGGAATTCTTCAATGCTTTGCAAAGCTGCAAGTATTGTTGGACAGTCAAATATGTGTTCCAGTGTAAGTTCTTTACCTGGGCAGTTTCTACAGTATTTGTAGGTTTTGGTACCATCTGCATTAATTTTTATACCACCTAGGTGTCCAGTTCTTAGTCTGGCAATTGTCTTGGTGATCTCCCTATTCGCATTTATACACAGACCTTGTGGTCCAATCCTATAGGTTTCCCTCTAAGTCTGTATCTAGCGATAGCATTGGTATCGTCCAGAGTGATAATGCTTGAAGTGTCTCTATTTAAGTTCCTTGCCTCCTTGGCCAATTCATCGGCCGCCTCATTGCCGTCTATTACCATATGTGCAGGCATCCACTGTAGAAGGCAATGCTTTCCCATTTTATCAAGTGTATCCTTGTGTTTGTGAATGCATTGCGAGAGCCCTCAGCGTCCATGTTGTATTGTCTCTAGGGCAGCTCTAGAGTCGTAGAAAATTATAAGTCCGCTAGCTCTGTCTACATCTTCGAAAGAAATATAAATGCCTAAGGCCTCATGAATTGCTCTTAGTTCGCATGTAAAGTTGGAAGCAATGTTACCCGCCCCAAATCTGTGGAGTCTTTTTGTGTCATTTGGCATAGTAATGTGAATGCCAGCTCCTCCCCTGAGGATAGTCTCGTCTGAAAATCCATCAGTGTACATCTGTACTAAATCACGCCCCAAATAAGTTTCGATTGCTTCATTTCCTTTAGGCTTGACAATAGTTTCATTTTCCTTTTTTGAACAATGTTCTACGAGATTCAAATTTATATTGGTGTTTTGGGGGATGCAGGATGGTAAAATAGGCTTTTGATTTATATCATATTTTTCGTGTTCAAGGCCAAGACTTTCTCTGATTTCCTTGTCATATTTCATAGTTGATGACCTTTTGAGTCTTGACTTCCCATTCCAGTTCAAAAAGGTCCTACGGGAGATGTGTTCAGTGTCTCGACATGAGAGGTCAGTATCAGGATTTTCCATGAGAGGTCAGTATCTATGTGGAGTATGGGTACGATAAATCTTGGTGTGAAAGTCTATCCCAGATGTGGCGTGTTAGGGGAAGAATAGTACTGCCCCTGGGGTGGCTGCGCCATTAGGTTACGGTATAAATTGGGTAGCTCGCTCTCGGCCATTTAAATAGATTCCTTACACGTTCGTGTAAGTGGTACGGTCTAGGTAGTACGACAGACATGAATCTAACGTACGGTGCTGCCAATAGAAATAGAAGAGTTGTTGTAAGATGGTATCGGGAATCTTACAACAGCTCTTTCTTTACCATAGGCAGTTCCATACCCCAGATACATGTCGGTCACCTTAGATTTCGTGAAATATATATTGTCACATATATAATTCGTGTATATAATTCGTGTTATACGTACAAAGTTCCAGTTACAAATGATGATGACAAGAAATAGACAATTGCTGAGTATTACCAACATTATGCACCCTAGTACCAAAGAAGGACGTCTGCGCGTATATCTTTACAAACAAAAATTGTTTGTTTTAATATTTTCTATTTTCTATTAAACTTTTAGTTTTCACGCCTTAACGTCAAAGATCGACATTTGGGGGCATACATTCATGAACAAAAAATGGCTTGTTTTAGTGTTCTCTATTCCCCATTAAAGTTTTTGTGTTCACGTCCCTAGCGCCAAAGAAAGACGTTTGCGATAATACATTCATAAACAATAATGGCTTGTTTTAGTGTGTATTTAGGGTTTACCAGGAAACTCTATCTACCATTAAAATTTGTACAGAGTTTCAAATCATTATATATACGTTAAGAAGAAAAGTTAGAATTCAGAAATTCATGTATTGCCCAAATCAGAATTTCTGTTATCTAGAATGTTCATAGCTATTAATGTGTGTAGGAATTTAATAATAATCTTCATGAATGAAACGTTGCCTCCAAAGAATGTGCCATTGTATTATATATTACTGCAAATCAGAGTTTTTTCTTTGATGAAAATGTATCTTATTTAATTAATAAATAAGTATTGCTGTCATACATTTGCAAGAGAATAAAAATAAAAGTTTCATTTCAGAGCATAAGTCAATCTTTTATGAATAAAAACGTTATTTCTCTCCAGGAAACTTTTCTTTTGGAGAAAAGGCATTACGACATTCTCTTTTCTGTTGTGGATGTTTCTTGATTTATATAATGATGGTAAAATTATTCATTAGGCCATTCCATGGAGAATAATAGTTTCCAGAGTTTTGTAATTTGTTTTAGCTTATACTGATTCTTTGTGATGTAAAACATCGGAGAGATTTTGAAGAGTTATATTTGGTAATTTTGTTTTAATATACACTGAGTGAAATTAAAATTGCAACGCATACAAAACCACTAATATTTTCCTAATAATTTATATGAAATAATCTTGTGGCGGAGTATGTAAATGATTAAAGTTTTGTAGCATTCCCGCAAAAGATACAGAGCACATCCTGGCGTGTTGCGATTTAATTGTTATATACATTTCTATCAAACAACTACTTATCCAACGCTGACTTTAGGACAAAGCAACACGCCTTGGACTTCACGATCAAATAACATTTGCATAACATTGGAATCGAACTACTAATTTTCGTACAAACGACATTCTATCGTTGAGTTACTGGGACGAAATTGCAAGCTCTTTTTGTCGAAGTGGACTTTGCTCTTTTCGCGTTCATATGTTATTTAAACACGATCTGTCTTTCGAACGACATCGAAATTTAGGAAACAAAATGATGGTATTATTTGACCATCTAAAATTTGGAAAATGGAACAAGAAAACCATAAATATCCTTTATTCAGAATTGAAGATAAAACGTATTTACAAATATAACGGTATCTTTGTTTATGTATCAGTTGTTCAACGCCATGTATAAAGTATTTGAGGAAACATTTGCTTGTCTTGAGGAGAAGGGGTTGGGATCTCGTGCCATGCATTCGATTTGAACCTCGCGAACATGCGAAGTGACGGTTCTATACTTATTATAAACAAGATAAAACACTTTCCCCCTGGGAGATATACGGAAGATATGATTCTGTGATGCGACAGGGGTTGCCCTTCCGACCCAACATACAGTAAACAGACATAATGTGGACACCCAACAGATATAATGTAGTAGCTAGGACACTCATGGTACCATCTTTACAAACTGGCCTGCTCCACAGCATTTTGGGGGGAATATTCCAGCTAAAAAGAAAGTCACCTCAAGTCGAGGAACACTTTAAGAATTAGAAATACAACTGGACTGCATTGTTTACTGCACAGACAAATCGACAACGATTGTAATAGTGAACGATTGAAAACAACAACAACAACGAACACTGATTGAAAACAATAACAACGAACACTGATTGAAATCAACAATAACGAACACTGATTTAAAACAACAACAACGAACAATGATTAAAAACAACAACAACGAACACTGATTGAAAACACAGCAACGAACAACGATTGAAACCAACAATAACGAACACTGATTGAAAACAACAACAACGAACAACGATTGAAAACAACAACAACGAACAACGATTGAAAATAACATAAATTTTTGAATCACTAGTTTATTCAGAAGACACAGACATATGTCCAGAATAAGAGTTAATCATTGAGCATGTTCCTTTCTAATAATTTATCTCAGCTTTCATCTTTTTCATAACAGTGGAAATTATTTTGGAACATTTCAGAGAATAGCCAGTTTTGGATGTCGATTCATGTTTGTAGGCATTCACTAACATATTATACCAAAGGTAGGTAAAGTAAATTATCAACCAACATTCTTAACACGGCTGCATTTAATCTAACTTACCTCGTTTAATACACACTATGAGAACGAATATACAATAAACTTTTAGCCATCACAGCTTCTTCACACTTAAATTTGAATTTATTGAGGCTTTGAAATTATATGGAATAATAAAAGAGGAGATGGAAAGACATACATGCCCGCCAAATTGTAAGAAATTGAGCTAGGAACTTGGTCTTAATATCTGTCACTAAAGTAAATATGTAAACTGTTCATAACAATGTGAGGAGTGTAAGCATATGCTAAGTGGATGTGGAAATAATGGAAATTTGCATATTCCCAGAGTTGGCATGTTACCTAAGCTTACTTTAACTTATTAAAATATTATTTTCCAACATGAGTAATAATTATTAATAACATATTTTATTTACAAATAATTGGTTTATATTGTTTCTAACAAAATTTAATTAGATTCTTACTGAGATTCGCATTCCCAATTTAGAAAATTTTCCCAATTATTTTAATACCTGTAAGATCTGGAATACCAGGCAGCGTTTAGAATTTTAAAAACAATAATCATTAATGTAAAATATGTATAAAGAATGCACAATACATCATTTTTGAAAATGTCCTTTTTTCATCAAATAATGTTTCATTATAAATATGATTAAAAACATCTCATTATAACTGCTTATCTTTCGTAAGACAACAAATACTAGACAATAATGTATTTTGTATCTAATAGTCTGGCTAAAAAAAGTATTCCCCCTCATCAACTTATTTTTCGTAGAGAAAAATGCTTTGTGATGTACCTTTTGTTTTGCTTTGTGTACTTTTAGACTTGTATTATTTGTTGAAAAGCAAAAGAAAAACAATGGTTGAATGTGGGTTTTAAAAATATTTTATCTTAATGAATATGCATTGTATAGAAAATGTCAATTCGAATTCAAATATTTGTATATTTTTATGTTTATACCATATGGTTAATTTGTATGAGCTGAATGCTATTGAAATTTTTATCTATTGTCCAGTAGATATATTTTATTTTCCCGAAATTTAAATTAAAAATTATCTTGTTAATAGTGTAATTATTTTTCAATGAAAAATGTTGCTTCATTTAGATTTATTTGTGTTCTGTGTATTCTTTTGTTATACCTTCATTCCAGATGCATTTCTTGATTGGTTCTAAAAGTAATACCTTACGGATATGGTGATATTTTACAAAATACCAAAATTAAAATTATACAATGGTTTAAAACCAATTATAGTGTCATACAATTTACAGTATATATAATTATTTATAGGTTCTTAGTTGTAGGGGAACACAACAGTTAAAGCGTGATTGATCCAGTTACAGTTGAATAAGAAAAATATGTATGCCTAGAACCAATTTTAGGTCAATTAGGTCAAGAGTGTTATTTAAATTCAGCTTGGGTCAAACATACGCCTGTAAATAATTCTTTATAGGTACTCAGCTGTCAAGGAATATATCAGCAAATGCAAGATTGCTCTAGTTACAGTTGAATAAGAAAAATACGTATGCCATGAACCGAATTTAGATCATTTAGGTTATAAGCGTTATTACTTTCCTTTAGGTCATAAGCGTTATTGCTTTCCTCTGATACATAACGTATCAGAAAAATATTGTGACGGGGTCGAAAATTCGAATTCGAGTTTTCGACGGGAGAGCACGTTTCAAGCATCCCTGATCACGAATGGAGCATTTTGAAGTGATATCTGTGTGTGTGTATGTGTGTGTAGAGACGATATCTCACGAACGAATGGAGCGATTCGCATAAAATTTGGTAAAAAATCTCAATCCTTGAATACTGGAAGCCTATTGTTTTAAAACACGATCGAATGTTCGGAACCCCCCTAAATTTTCGAGTAAAATTTTGAAAAAATCATTAAAAAATCAAAACCTTTAATAAAGTTACGCAAATAGACATTTCCTATGTAATTTTTCCTTATAAAATGATTGACATAAACTTTAGAATTCTAGCATGAACTGTTCTCGAGATATTGCACATTTTTCAAATAAATTTATTAAAAAGTCCCATAAATTAAAAAAATATTAACTGTTAAGAAAGATGTTAACTTTTCATTTGTAATATCATGCGATGAATTTGGTGACATCATTCTCGTGGATCTAACTTGTTCCATTCACGAGAAAAGATACTTTGAGTAATACTTTTGTATTTGAACGCCAATAGTCATTCATCCGCTGTAAGAATAACTTATTTCTCCGTCCGTAACGCTTGGCTAGATTTTGACGACGAATTTAGCGGAATGTCGCCAACTTGGCGACATTTTTAAATGTTGCCAAATTAACGAAAATCTCGTCAAATGGAAAAACATTGACGCTAAATCAATGAAAATGACGACTAATTGAACAAAATTCAATATCTTTAAAAGAATATAAGTATCTACTATAAGAATAAAATTTTTTTAAACTGTAAAAGTAGTAAATTCATTGCATAAGGAAAGTCATGTGCTGCCCACATCATATTTTTTAAATTGTGCTTGGGTCAGTTATACGCCACAGTCCTGTAACATTATCATATTTAAATGTAGAACAATCGTGAACTTTTCATGATCATAAGCCGTATCACTTTCGCGTGCACTCAACAGACGTCTAGAATCTAAGGCATGACTCTAATTTATAATGATTATATTGCCATCTGTAATGATTAGCGTATTGATATCTTGATCAATTTTTATAAATACGGCACCCACTGACAGCATAACGAGCTGTATATTTCTAAGAATTCTTTCCAGAGTGAAATCTGCTAGATATTGATTGCCATTGAGACATTATAAGACATTTCAAGTTTGAAACTCTATTACCTTCACTAAAAGCGCTTCCTTCAAACATATTTCTTTTAGAGCAGCTTTCTACCTAATTAAAGTGCTACCACGTGATCTGTATGTGAGCAATTCAAAAATTTGCATGTATACCATTTTTCTACTCGAAATCGCTATAGTCATGCAAACTCCCTAAAATCGAATTCCTTTGACTTTGTGGTTGTAATCTTTAGAAATAATTTTATACTTAGATTTTGAACACCAGTCTATAACTACTAATTTTCATTAGTAGTTACTGTAACACTGTTGATTTTCATTTGAATTTAAAGGAATGCGTATGCTAAAAGAAACACGCCCCCAATTCCATGTGTGTATACAGATAAAGAAATTAAATACGTTTTATTTTACATGATGAACATGTACAAAATAACATACAACTAGAGATTTAGATTTTCTTAAATTTTGAAACGGAAAATTTTGAAATTATTCTGTATGTAACATTTCAGATGGAATAATATGTTAGGTGACTTTTGAAAGTTTATTCTTATAGCACAGCTACAGTCAAACATATATTACCTAAAAAGTCTAAAAAAAGGTTTAAATTTAGAAATATATAAAAAATTCTATGCATGAAAATTTCTTATATCTGTATTGCTGTTAGCAGCAGCTACAATCTATTATTTTCCTTAAATATGCTTGATTCCGAATACATATAAAAAATTATATTTCATTTATAATAATATTTTTTTACCTTCGAAATTCCAATTTTAAAGTATTGCACAAACGGAATAACAGGAGAAATAATTTAAAACTGTTAAACCTTATCAGAATCATAAATAATTTACTGTTTATTATAGCTGTAAAAGTAGATTATGAAATATAATATTTTAAGAAAAAAATTAAAAACTGATTATAATTGAAAAATACATTAAATATTATATTGCATTTCCTTCAATACCTACTGGTTATTCAAAGGAAGACATTCTATCAAGTTCTTGAAAAACAGTAAAAGACAAAACATATTACTAGTTTATTATATGTTTAAAAATAAATTATAAAATATACTATAAACATATTATACTACAAAAAAAAATAATAAAAAAAAATACCTGTAATTAAACACTTTTAAACATAAATTATTTTAGATGATAATAAAAATTGCCTTAAAAATACAAGCTTGTAATTGAATAAGTGAAGAAAAGGAATGTGAAAGGAAGGAAGTCATGAAAGAAAAGGAATAATTTGCAACATGAGTTAAGCGTTATATTTAGTGCTATTAAAGCATTTTCCCTCAGCTAAACTTGAGAAAACATTCCATATTTTTATGTTTTTATAAATTTTCGATAATTTAATACTGAATGAATAAGCTTCTTAAAACTTTATTTGTTTTTTTTCTGAGAATGTGTAAAATGTTACTTGTACGCTTTTGGTTGTCATTCCTTCTTTTTCGTTAAAATAAAACGAACGTACACACATTTGCTCCCTAAGCTTCTTCAGTTCTCTTTTCAAAATTAAAAAACTCAATGATCAAAAACTTCTAATAAAGTCACGTGTTTTTTAGAAAACAGTTTGAAAAGAGTATTACATTCTATTTTCAAATTAATTAAAAAGGACAAAAAAAAGTGAAAATTTTTCTGTAAAAACACAGTCGAAAATTTTCGGCGGAAAATATTCCGATCCACATCTCTACATATGACCAATATCATAACAAAAATTGAGTTATTTTATTCAGTAATGTATTTTCTATTTTTGTGTAAGATTCAATATTTTTTATTAAATTTTTCGTTTATTAAAATATTTCCACCACATAGTATCATGCAATCTGTATTACAGTATGTAAAATATTGTGGCAAGCAGAAAATTAATTATTTTTAGCTACTTTGAAAATGGGCGTAAAATCTATATTGGATGCAGTTCTTACATTATGTATGAGAAGCGGAAACAAATTAGGTTCTTTTGTCTTGCAACAGAATCTGAAAAATATCCTCCGTATTTGCATTTGTATTTCTACCTCCTCATTTAATATTATGAATGAATTTTATTTTCCTGAATAATTTTGAATTCTAAATTTTAACAGGTTAAACATTTTAAGGCCTATTAAATTGGAACCACATTTTGAAAATTATGCCTATCTCTATGTGTTTATAAATATTTACGTGTATACGTGAATAAGACCTGAGTACCTTAAGTCTCAAGAAACTTAAAGTTATGCATTGTATTGCCATAAAGGTTTATAATATTACGACGTATCCTGTTAAATAGATGAGGACATTTGCGCTCAGTATAGAAGAATGACTCCAAATTTCTGGATAACTAGCACGTTTATTCACAAGCACATCGTAAATAGGAACAATATACAGTAAAAAAACTTTTAAATGCTTCAGTAATTTTACAAAATAAATGATACTATTATAAAAATATTGACGTATTTAATTTCACTAAACAGTAGCAATTATTCTCAAAACATTGACGAATATCACATTTTAATGTAGCTCGTATCGTGTCAACTGCTGCTTCAACTGAGTGATGACTTCTTTTATAGACTCTCTATAGAAACTTTTGGAAATATCTCATATCTCGTAGAATACTGGTTATTTCGAGGGGTTTCTGGCACCTTCGGAAAGTCAGCAAATGTCGCCAAATTAGAGATAAATTACCAAATCTGGCAATCTCTCTTCGAACTTCGGCATGTTGCAACCCAAGACTCACGTCATGGAAAAGGTTACTATGTTTTCTCTGTTCGATTTCCGAAAGAGACGAAAGTGAGAAGGGGAAGGAACACCAGAGCATTTCACAAGTAAGAATATTTAAATATATTAATAAGAAAATTTTCTGTAATTTATATGAGTAGAAAAAATCCATTTTAAATTTTGAGAGCATTTAAATACATGAGAATAATGAATGAAAACTATTAGATGTTTCCAATAAGTGTACAAACACTTTGTGCGAAAGTAAAGGAAAACTTGAGGAATGCAGTTAAACACAAATGTAATAACAATACAGTATACTATTTTAAAAATACACTGGATCTTTAGTCAGTGATAGATAACAAATAAACTCGAACGCAAAATCACGAAAAGGGCACAAGTAACCGTTGAGGGATTTTGCGGATTATTAGGGTACCTATGATACCTCGCGTGAGGGATTGGTAATGCATATGAAGTTATGAAATCAGTTGAGTAGATCCAAGATAGGGAAAATTAAAATTAACGTGGGCACGATTAAAAAAAAGCAGATGGATATATATTGTACACTCTGTTACAAAAATATATATCCACCTATAATAAATTGAGTTACAGTCGCGAAACTCGGCATATATGTATCTTTTGAAGAGATATGCAAATGATTCGAATTTGGGAGCAAAAAAAAAAGTTTTACTAAGAAATGGTGGCAATAAGATGGCAAGTAAGTGGTAAATCCCCCTCTGGCAGATATACAAGCCAATATTAGGTGCGGCATAGATTCAATTAAGTTGCTTATATCCCTTTGGGAAAGATTCTGCCACAAAAGTTGCAGCAGGTCATCTAATTCAGTGGTATTTTGAGAAGAGTGTAATTACGAACTGGAGTCTAAGCATGTCCCAGATGTGTTTTATTGGCTATAGGTCTGGGGGACCTGAATGGCCAAGGAGGGGGGTCTAAATCCTCAAAAACATTGAGAAAGTCGTGCAGTATGTGGTCGAGCGTTGTCTTGTTCAAAAAATGAAACCTGAGTGGCTTGACAGAAAACACAGAGCAATGGGCTGCATAATATCGTTTACGTACAAGCGAGCTATCAGACTGGCTTGCAGCGTAACTAGAAGAGATTAGCTGTCCCACGATATGGCTCCACATACTTTGCATAAGGTAGGTTAAGAATCCACCTTAGAGAGCTAATAAGAAAGCAGAATGAAGTAATTCTCTGCCAATCAGAAACATAAATTAGCATACACGATTAAAATGTGCTAAAGAAATGTTACAAGATGAGATAGTTTCAACAGGATGAAAAATAAGTCAAGACGACAGACATGAGTCCCAAAGCCTAAGAAATGAGCAAAGTTGGATAAATATAACGAGAAATAAAAATAAATATTATAATATTCTTTTCCACTTCTAAGTAAATTTATTCGTTTTAGCTAGTGTGTTTCATTCTGTTTCATGATCTGTAAAACCTTATTGCCTTTAAGGAAGTAGTTCCTCTGCAAGTTAATGATTTTTAGATGCTCCGAATGGAATTTTGAATAACATTTACTCTTAATGTTGCTAATGGGCTATGTATACCACACGAACGGACGAAATAAGGTCGTTTCTTCTGTTTACTGAAAAGGATAGATATATATAGTATTTACTTTTCATTTTCTCTACAGCACATAGTACATGTAAAGGAAAAGTAGTGATGGGGATCAAAAATTCAGCGGAGTTTGAAATATCTACACGTTTTGATCATCCTGGAACACGAAAAATAATAAAAAACAAACATAATAATAATGTAACCAGGTGTTTAATATATATATATATATATATATTCAATATATATATATTAATTTTAATATAATGTATATATTTAATATATATATATATGTATATATTTAATATATATATATATATATATATATTTAATATATATATATATATATATATATATATATATATATATATATATATATTAAATACAAAAATAACGCTTCGATAATTAGCTGAATACTTCAGAAATGAAGATGAAATTTTCATGAACGCCTGTAATTGTGGTTTTTCTTATTTGTTTGCGACATTATCAACAAAGTAGCTGAAAAAAAATGAGCAAAGGTTGCAGAATGTTTTACAGCGTAGCAAGAAGCACACCTACACTTACCAGAGTAAAACCGACATCTGCTGGTAGAATAGCAAATGTGACTGAAGTTGCAAAAAAGTTACCGACAGAGCGAGTTGAAGAAAAAAATGGCAAAAACAGCGTGAAAGGAAGTAATTCATCCGATACTATAAATGAACGTCAAAAATTAAGGAGGAATGCGAACGTCTGATAGAAAAATTTAAAACAACGCTTCAGTGAATAAAATTACAAAAATAAGTGCCCTACTATAAATTAAAAAGGAAACCAACCGTTTTCAGAACATTAGTTATTCAAACTTGCTGGTAAAATAAACAGATTATAAAATGCTACGAAAAATGAGTAGAACTTAACAGTAATTATATCAGACACTATAAGAGCTAACTTCGTCAACAAATATTGTTGAAAGTAAAAATAAATTCTTAAAACAGGCAGAAAATAATATAAAAAAATCTGATGTGGGCAGCACATGACTTTCCCTGCAGACTTATATTAACGTTCTCTTTATTTTAATTAAATTTATTTCTCTTTTAATTTAATTTTCGTTCTCATTCGGTAACCGGACTTATTTTCAAGGGTGGCATAGAGAAAATACGGAAACTAAAATATCTCGAGAACGGCTAGTCCTAGTGTAATGGGGTTGGTCTTATTATTTTCGTCGATAAAAATTACGTATTAAACGAGCATTTAATGGATATATTTGAGTATATCTAGTTCTTTAGTTTAGATTCTGACGATTTTTGCGGGCCATTTTGCAAAAAAAGGCAGGTTATTTTCTTCCGAATCGTACCAAAATCTAATCAGTACCAGGGTAACCCACAAGTGACTCATCTACCTAATTTTGTGAAATTCGGTCCAGTAGTTCTTCAGTTAGAGTGGATACAAGCTTTTGCTGGCCATTTCGCAAAAAAAGTCAGGTTCTTTTATTCCAAATCGTACCCAAAACTAATCAGCACCAGACTCGCTCACAACTGACTTACCTACCAAATTTTGTGAAATTCGGTCCATTAGTTTTTTTATTTAGAGGGGATACAAAATCCGCACAGACAGACACTCAGACACACAGACAGACAGACACACACACAGACGTCATGCTAAAAATGGTTTTTTCGTATTCTAGAGGTCTTGAAACGTGTAGATCCGTCGAGGACTCGAGTTGCGATTTTCGACATGATTCCAATACTTTCCTTATACATTACCATGTATTGCAGGGAAAGTAAAAATCTGAAGAGGGCAGCACATGACTTTCCCTGCAGCCTTATATTCATGTTCTCTTTATTTTAATTACATTTAATCCACTTTTAATTCAATTTTCGTTCTCATTTGATAACTGGACTTATTTTCAAGGGTGGCGTAGAGAAAATACGAAAAAACTAAAATATCTCGAGAACGGCTAGTCCTAGTGTAATGGGGATGGTCTTAGTCTTTTATTCGTTAAAAATTACGTATTAAACAAGCATTTCATGGATATATTTGAGCATACGTAGTTTTTTATTTTAGATTTTGGCGATTTTTGCAGGCCATTTTGCAAAAAAAGGCAGGTTATTTTTTTCCGAATCATACCAAAATCTAATTAGCACCAGGGTGTCCCACAAGTGATTTACCTACCAAATTTTGTGGAATTCGGTTCATTAGTTTTTCAGCTAGAGTAGATACAAGTTTTTGGGGGCCATTTCACAAAAAAAGGCGGGTTCCTTTATCCCGAATCGTACCCAAAACTAATCAGCACCAGATTGGCCCACAAGTGACTTACCTACCAAATTTTATGAAATTCGATCAATTACTTTTTTAGTTGGAGTGGATACAATATCTACATAGACACACAGACACTTAGACACACACACAAACGTCACGCTAAAAATAGTTTTCTCGTATTCTAGAGGCCTCGAAATGTGTAGATCCGTCGAAAACTCGAGTTACGATTTTCAGCATGATTCCAATACTTTCCCTATACATTACAATGTATTGCAGGGAAAGTAAAAATGATCTTACTTTACCAATATTCAAAACCATGATTAAACGCTATAGAAGCTAACTTCGTCGGCAAATATTGTAGAAAATAAAAATGATTTCCGGAAACAGGCAGAAAACAACCGATAAAAGGGAGCAAATGATTTTGAAAATTGCACCAGATATTTCTAAACGGAAATGTAGAAACAAGAGAATTTGGGGGAAGTGTTAGATAAGTTTTAGAAACGTTAAATTCATGAATGGAATCGGGAGAAAAATAATCTTAGCTTCCGAAAATCAATAATATGATTAGAGGCTCCAGAATGGCTCAACAATGACTTAATATATTCAAGTATTTGCATTAAATTCGATAAACACCCAAAAAGGTTCATGACAGGAATGGGGTATTCAGGGAAATTGATTTCCTTAAGCTTTTAAGCACACCTAATATTGAAAGTTGATAGCTTACCGCCAACCTTAAAAGTAACAGATCGATAAAATGACAAAATTGCTTTCGCCTGTTTAATGCATTTATTTTCTCTCCCTCATTGATATTTGTCGAATATGTATCATTTAAGTGATCTTGGTTTTAGCTAGATTTAGGTATGCATTGAAAAATTAAAGATACACCTTTCTTTGGAAAAAAAAAATAAAAAGTTTTTCTCCGAGCAAGATTTTTTACTTTCCCTGCAATACATGGTAATGTATAGGGAAAGTATTGGAATCATGTCGAAAATCGCAACTCGAGTTTTCGACGGATCTACACGTTTCGAGACCTCTAGAATACGAAAAAACCATTTTTAGCGTGACGTCTGTGTGTGTGTCTGTGTGTCTGTCTGTGTGTCTGTCCGTGTGTCTGTCTGTGTGTCTGTCTGTGTGTCTGTCTGTGCAGATTTTGTATCCACTCTAACTAAAAAACTAATACACCGAATTTCATAAAATTTGGTATGTAAGTCACTTGTAGGTGAATCTGGTGCTGATTAGTTTTGGGTATGGTTCGGGATAAAAGAACCCGCCTGTTTTTGCGAAATGGCCCGCAAAAGCTTTTATCCACTCTAGCTGAAAAACTAATAGATCGAATTTCACAAAATTCGGTAGATAAGTCAGTTGTAGGTCACCCTGGTGCTGATTAGATTTTGGTACGATTCGGAAAAAAATAACCTGCCTTTTTTTGCAAAATGGCCCGCAAAAATCTTCAAAATTTAAAATAAGAAACTACGTATGCCCAAATATATCTATTAAAAGCTTGTTTTATACGTAATTTTTAACGAAGAAAATAATAAGATCAATCCCATTACACTAGCCGTTCTCGAGATAGACTAGCCGTTCTCGAGATATTTTAGTTTTTTCGTATTTCTCTACGCCACCTTTGAAAATAAATCCAGTTACCAAATGAGAACGAAAATTGAATTAAAAGTGAATTAAATTTAATTAAAATAAAGAGAACGTGGATATAAATAAGTCTGCAGGGAAAGTCATGTGCTGCCCACATCAGATTTTTTTCATTGTACTTTCATTCCAAATGTTTTAACTATAAAATATTATAAATAGCAAGCAACAAAAATGGTCAGTAAAAAATTTATTTTATAGATATATAACATGTTTTTATAAAATTTCTACAGATTTCAATTAATCGTTGTTTCAATTGATATAGGAGATTGAAAATTTTTCTTTATTTTACAAATGCACTGCATATATTTCAAAAATTAAAAGTGCACGTTATAAACAGTGGACACAAGTAATTAAAATCCTTTTAAAAGATATACAAGGACATATAATTGAATTTTGATTCGGGTTATTGGGTTTTGAAATATAGTGGTTATAATTTATATATTTCCAACTTTTTTGAAATTGTGGTTCTAATTTTGATATTTTAGTTAGCTATAAATAGTGAGTAATTTGTAGTCAGCCTTTTGAAAGCTTTACAAGGATATCCAATTGGAAATTTATCGGAATTTTATATTATTACGCGAAAACATTTCGCCACCATAGGACTGGAGTCATCGATTTTTTATGTAATTCTTCAAAAGGAATCAAACTTAGAGTATTTTAGTGAAATTGCTATTTTTGTGGATTTTGATGAGTTAGCGATAGATAAAAATACACAAACTTTACACACACAATAGAAAAGAAGAGCTGTAATTATGGTGTGGAAATTCCTTATTTTAATTAAGACAAATAAAGATAAAAAGTAATTGAGTCTCAAGGAATATTCTGTATATCTGTATAAATAAAATTGAAAATCGGTGTGTCTGTGTGTGTGTTTGTCACGTCATCAAAGAAGAACGGCTGAACAAAATTTCATGAAATTTTGTGGGTAGTCGTAAAATAGCTTAAATTTTAGTCCATGTTTCGAATTTTTAGGTCCAGGGGTTGTCGAGATATTAATTAAAAATCCACAATTAAACCTTCTATAGAGATAGCATTCTGCAGACGGTATTTTTTCCGCCAATTTACTTGAAGAAAATTATATCATGTCGCTTACCAACAGATTTAAATCCAATCTGTTTATGCAGCAAACGATTTTTATTAAATCTTTACCGATTTAATTATAAAAGAACTGTACTATATAAAATAAATTTCATGAAATTGCATTTTTATTGGATTATATCATTTACAGTCTTCAGGATTAAAGATTATGGGGGTTATTGACATTTTCTATTTATTACGTCATCTGTTTTATTTGAGCAAATATTTTTGAACCTCATATATTGTTGTACGAGTAATTTTCTACTAGTATAAGGGGATATATTCTAATCTACCAGAATATAAGTAAGACGGATATATCTTCCCATACAATTTCAGTCCTTTTATTTTGGCATATATTGATTCAATAGCATGTTTTTTTTTTATGTTTGTTTACAAACGGGATCAGGATGTTCTATTCTTCCGATCTGCCTGAGACATTTTGCATAGCGAGAACTGAGATTCCGAAACTTTATGTATTAGTATTAATTTAAGTATTTTAATAGAATGTTTTGAATAACAATGTAATTTAGAATAGTATAGGAATTCGCATAAGATTATTAATATTAAGTTTCTTTAGAATGTATATATATTTCGTACGATGACCGGGAATACTGCCAGTACAGAACATTCTAATTTTGTTTTCTAATCTACAGCAATTTCTGTTCATAATGTTGAACTTCATGCATGTGTTTTCATTCGTTAACACCATTTGCTTTTGTTGTTTTTCCTCACTTTGATTTATGAGGTACAAAATGGCATTTCCATTAGTGAAATAGTTCATTTGGATTTAATGGCTTTTAGCTACAATGGAAATTAGAGAATTAACTGCAAGCAGGCACACAATTTAATTGTGTTTACATCAAAGAGGGAAATCAATTGGTATTTACGTATCCACTTAAAATTGTCTCTTTTTACATTGTATATATAAAGTATAGTAAGGTACATTATAGTTTAGGTAAATAGTATAGATACATACGAACATTTGCAGCTCTAATTAACATGATAGTATAGAGTTTTAGGAAAACTGTATACCACTGATAAGCTATATACACCGTAAACCATTCTGCAACTTTTGCTCATTTTTTTCAGCTACTTTGTTGATAATTTCGCCAAACTATCAGAAAATCCGCAATTACAGGCGTTCTTGACAATTCCAGCTTCACTTCTGAAATATTCAGCTAAATCTCGTCTGCCGAAGCTTTATTTCCTTTATATATAATGTAATATATGTAATATATATATATATATATATATGTAATATATATATATATATATATATATATATATTGATATATATTACATATATCTATATATTACACATATATATATATATATATAAATATATTACATATATATATATATATATATATATATAATACATATATATATATATATATATATTACATATATATATATATATATATATTACACATATATATATATATAATACATATATATATATATAGTTTGAAAGTCCAATGATAGAATAGAGAGAAGTTGCAACTCTATATAAAACCTACAAAATAAAAAGAAGTATTAAATAGCGAATCTTCAATCTATTGTAAAAAAATACAAATTTTCGGTCATCAAACTAAAGATAATAAACAAATATCAATGGTATGGAATCGAATATATCATATATTCGAATATATATTATATATATATATATATATATATATATATATATATATATATATATATATATATATATATATATATATATATAATCGATTCCATACCATTGATATTTGTTGATTATCTTTAGTTTGATGACCGGAAATTTGTATTTTTTTACAATTGATTGAAGATTCGCTGTTTAATACTTCTTTTTATTTTGTAGATTTTATATAAAGTTAAGATTGAGTTGCAACTTCTCTCTATTCTATCACTGGACTTTCAAACTAATATATATATATATAATAGTTATATATATATATATATATATATATATATATATATATATATATATATATATATATATATATATATAATAATCATAACTATCAGGAATCTTACTCTCCATTAAGGATAGCTGATTCCCCTGTAACTTTAACATGCTTGCAAATGTTTTATAGTGTTCACCCATTAAATGTTATTAATAGTTGAAACGAAGATTACGATGTAATAAATCATTGGATGGATTTCGAGTTAACAGATATTTATAATTAACATTCACATTTATATTCGTCTTTGCTCACATTTTGATAAAAATAATATTCTTATATTGTGTATATTGTGGCATAATTGTTGAAAGAGGGCATTTTGAACAGGTTTTACATTAATTTCCTGCGCATATATCTGCTGTTTATTTCGGCATTCCTGAATTTCACAGTAAATCGCCAATAACCATATGTGTCAAATAAATTCCTTCTGTAACAGTATTTTTGCCATTTTCTACTCATTTGACAATGTTCTACAATTTTGGAATTGACTTTTTTCGTCTATCTCGCTCTCATGCGAGTTCGGATTCATAACTTTGTAAATTCTCCTCTAGGGGCGCTTTCACCACTTTTATTCGACCAGGCATGGCCACTTTACTGTAAATAAAGTTAACGTGTACACTCACAAAGAACTCCTTTCCTTACAAAGTTATTGGGATTCTTAATATCTTTCTTAGGAACACTGTGTAACCTTATCACTGTTACGCTTGGGTTCGACTTTATTACAGATTTCGAGTCAAATTATCAATTTGGCTACTTTTAAGAAAAATCACGAAGTCGACGATAATTCAATGTATCTGAAAATTGTATTTAATTTCTCTGATAATCCCTGTCACTATGCGGGAATTATTTATTTAATATTCTTGATTCATCTTCATAGTGATACAGTTTTCTGATACTGTATTTTATATAATTGAATTTTTGAATTATAAGTATATATATCCAGTGTGAAAGGATTTATTATTTTCTATTTCTATTTGTACTCACGTGTATCCCCCATGTTTCATTACAGTTAGTTCCGCGGCTGTCATTCCAGAAGGAACTTTCCTTTCAATCTCACCATACATCAATTAATCTAAATCCAATTCCTTCCTATATATATATATATATATGAGTTTGGCAAAAAGATGTTCCAGATTTTACCCCATTAGATGAATATTTTAACATATGATTAAGTATTTTTAACTTTCTGGAGGATATAAAAATGAAGAACAGTTGGAATTTTGGGAAAAGTAGTATATATTATTCAGAACGGATCCTAATTTACCTCACTACACCTGAACTGAGAAAATATAGTTTTCCGAATTTCATGGAAATCATGTAAAAATTTTGATTTAAGTAAAAGTCTGATGTATGCAGCAGATGACTTTTCCTATACAGTATGATGAATTTTAATTCATAGTGAAACCGTAATATATGATACATTGCACGATGCTTTTAACTTTGAAATGCGCATTTAGCACTTTCACTGATAGCAGCCCATGTAAAAACTTTTAGAAGTACTCGATTAAGTTATATTTTACGCAAATCTGAATTGACAATTCTGAATATTGATAGTATCCCCAATAAGCTTTAAAGACCATATATTTAAAAAGTTAAATAGTTAATACATCAATATGGCGTCATTTTCGTTAACTTTTTGCATATTTGGGAATATTTTCGTCAATTTGGAGCCTTGGCGATATTTCTACAAATTAGTCACTAAGTTCGCCAAATGTATCGCCAAGCGTTATAGACAAGCGCAGAAAAGATAATTTCTTATATATAAATTACTGTTGGCGAATTGTTAGGGATTAAAATACAAAACTAATATCCAATGTATTTTCTCGTGAATGGATATTTAGAATGGAAATGTCTCGTGAATGGATCCACAAGAATGATGTTAACGAAGTTATTGCATAATATGACATATGGAAAGTGAACATATTTCACAATAATTAATACCTTTTTTATTTTATGAGACTTTTTGATAAATTTATTTGGAAAATGTGTAATAACAATCGTTTTCGAATGAAAAATTATGTAGGAAATGATTACTTAACATTATTTAAGGTTCTTATGTTTTGATGATTGTTTCTGAATTTCGTTCGAAAATTTGAGAATTTTTCGAACATTCGGTTGTGTTTAAAATCAATAGGCTTTCAGTATTCGCCGATTGTAATATTTGTATCAAATTTCGTTAGAAACGCTCTATTCGTTCGTGAAATATCGTCTCCACACAGACACCCGCACGCCCCCTCCCACCCCCATACACGTTCGATTCGAGTTTGGGTTAGAACGTGCTTTTCTGCTGAAAACTCGAATTCGAATTTTTGATTCCCATCGCAATATTTTCTTACACATTATACTATGCACACCCAATAATTTTGTAAAGAAAGGTGCATGAATGTACACGTTAAGTCTTTCTAAAGTAAAGTGACCGTACTCTATCGAATAAAAGGGATTGCAGCACCCCCAGCGGAGAATTATAAAATTTTGAATACGAATTAGGCAACAAAGCGAGAGAGAAGGAAAATGTTAAATACAAAGTTGTAGAGGATTATCATGAATCAGCATCAGGAGCTCGAGAACTTCGTATATGGAAAACAATACATACCTGTCCAAAATTTATCAGGGATTAGTATCAGGATATCAGGGATTGCAACTTGACATCTGCAACTTGACATCAAGGACTGTAACCTGACATTTGCAACTGGACATCAAGGACTGTGACTTGCTATTATGGGAATTGCAACTTGACATCAAGGACTGTAACTTGACATTTGCAACTTGACATTAAGGACTGTAACTTGACATCAGGAACTGTAATTTAGCACATGCAATGCTTGTCAAAGTAGGTGTTCATGTGTATACTTTCTCAAATTCAAATGCGCATTGCTGCTGCAAAACATAAGTTAAAATAAAATTAACTTTAGTTAAAATGAAACAAATATTAGTTAAATTTAACTCATTAATCTGTGAACGAAATAAAATATTGACTTTACGTGAATTGGTTATTTTAAATTAAACAAGCAAAGAAAAAAAATGAAACAAACATTAGTTAAAATAAAAACATTACTTAAAATAAAATAAGCATTAGTATTAAGAAATCAAATATTTACTTTGCGTAAATGGATTATTTTTTCCTATTTAAACAGGCAAAAATTAAACAGACAAAGAGACAAAAATGAAGCAAACACTATAGTTAAAACATTAGGCAAAATAAAACAAACAATAGTTAAAATGAAACAAAAATTACTTAAAATAATAAACATTAGTCAAAATAAAGTAAACATTAATCAAAGTAAAACAAACATTAGTTAAAATGAAGCAAGCATGAGATAAAATTAAATTATTAATCTGTAAACGTATTATATTAATCGTCTGTATTTTCTTTGCATAAATTGATTATTTTCTCCAGTCTTCAGTAGCATTCTTTCAAATAAACTTTTCTTTACAACTCGTGTGTGACTTTTCCAAACGATCTGTCAAGAAACTTTACATCAATTAACTTGGATGTAACACCTTTCCTGGAATGACAGTGCCGATGCAATTCCTGGACTGCAGTACTATAAATGAATATTTTAGAATGTGGTTCGAACTTCCCAGGGAAAGTAAGAATAATGTGCAGCCGGATTTGCAGACCAAGTATGTATTATTCAGAGTCTTCATGCTCATACTGACTCAGTATTGGCCATTTCCGTCCACGCTTCGGGCGGGTGACATGGCTAGTTGTCATAAATGCGACACCTACGCACATAATAAAAGTATGGAATATCACAAACCATTTTGGGGGTGGGACAGGTCAGTGGTTAGCGTGCTGAGAATCAAAAACCGGAAAATAGTTAACTATTATCTATGATATAGTTAGTTGGATCAAGTACGTGAGGAAATAAAAGCGAAACAAAAGAAAACTAAAAATTTATGAAAAATCCTTTATATAGGACCAGATCGTGTGCACATTTCACTTTTGGAAGCGCTACTAAACATTTTTGTTCTCTTTTTCATACTTATTTTGTAATGATATAAGAATTTTCGAAAAAACAGAAAGGAATATTTTCAGAACCGGATATGGAAGTCATTCCCTTCCTCCGCCGGCATTTGACGGTGAATTCATATCGGTCACTATTTAAGCTTTATCTATTGCCCGTCTTGAAAAATAGATGTTTCAAGAAAACAATTCGAATCGGAAGCTGAGGGGGGGGGGGGGGGAGGGGAGCTCTTGGTTAGCGCGCTTGACACCGCACTTGGGACACGAGTTCGATTGCCGGTTCTGCTTAAATTGTCCCCATGTCCACGAGGAGTACGGACAAGTTAAATATGTGGATGACGGAAGTCGACAGATTGGTGGTAGGGGAAGGAGATTACGGTCCTTGTTGTTGCCTCCCCCACTGGAAACCGTTCTAAGTTGATTGGCACCGTCTCGGCCTTCTAAATAGATGCACTACATCTTCGGGTAGGTCGGACGGTCTGGGTCGAAGAAGTAGAAGAAAAATTATTTCAAATTTAAGCATAAAAATGGCGCACATTTTAAGGTTCTGTTAACATGAAACTTCCAGCATAAAACAATGTTTCATCTCGGATCACTGTATGCTGCCTTATTTCCAACGTTTTCAGGTATTTCAAGATAAAAAAAATCTGATGTGATCAACACATGACTTTCCCTACAGACTGGCATTTCTTTTTTTTCTTTATTTCTTTATTAATTAGTTAAACTGTGTTTAATGGCAGAAGCTAACGCGCATAATTATTTAAAATGACACTGAATTTGCAGTGCTAATTCAATTTTCGTTCTCATTTGGTAACTGGGCGTATTTTCTAGGACGGTGTAGCAAAAATGCGAAAAAGAAAAAATATATTGAGAACAACGACTCGTCCTAAAGAAATGCGGTCGGTCTTATTTTTTCATCGTCAAAACTTCCGTATGAAACAGGCATAGATACATTTGATCATACGTGGTCTATTATTCTGAATTTCGACGATTTTTGCGAGCTATTTTGTAAAAAAAAGTAGGTTATTTTTTATCCCGAATTGTACCAAAATATATTTATCACTAGGTTATCCCAGAAGTAACTTACATCTAAATTTTTATGAAATTTGTTCAATTAGATTTTGAGTGAATATATACAGACAGATATACACATAAACACATACACACAGGTGTCACTCTAAAAGAGTTTTCTCGTGTTCTAGAGGTCTCAAAACGTGTAGATACATTTGAACATAAGTAGTCTTTTGTTTTAGATTTGGACGATTTTTGCCGGCCATTTCGCAAAAGAAGGCTTGTTCTTTTTCCCCGAATCATATCAAAATCGAATCAACACGAGGGTAAATACACAAGTAACTTATCACAAGTAACTACTACATTTTATGAAATTTTGTCAATTTTTGAGTTATAATGCATACATAAATTGCACTGATAGATACAACACAAACACACACGCGTCACACAAAATTGTTTTTTCGTATTCTAAAGGCCCTAAAACATGTAAATCCGTCGAAAACTCGAGTTGCAGTTTTCGACCCGATTCCAATACGTTTCCTAACATTACTATGTACTGTAGGGAAAGTAAAAAAAAAAAAACTGTCTATAATTTATGGTAAGACTGTATCCTGAGTTCAAGATATATATATATATATATATATATATATATATATATATATATATATATATATATATATATATATATATATATTTTGTTATTAAAATTATCAACTCAGTGTATCAAATTTCACTCGATAACATCCTAGAAAACATTCCCAATTATAGTGACTAACTTACAGGAGAGAGAGAGAGAGAGACAAAAAAAAAAATATATATATATATATATATATATATATATATATATATATATATATGTTTGTATGTTATATATAATTATTTATTAATTATATAAATAAATAAAAATGAAAAATAATAAACTAAGTCAAAAACATTAGAAAATCAAAAAATCGGAAAATAAGATGCATTAACATTAATGTTTTGAATTTTATTTTCGCAAAAAAATGTAACTTTTGTCAGTATTGAAACTACGTTTTGTGCACCCTTATAATGGTGTATAGTGGCATTCTCGATTATCCAGTTTTCCTATGAATTCTTGTTTAGTAGGAATTTTCATCTATGATTCATATTCATATTCAGTTCTGCATGTTTGGGAAGTTGTATTCTGAATTGCTTGTCCAGTCTTCAGCTTAGACTCACTGGACGGGTTTGGGAGTACTTCCGTGAACGTTCGTACTGCCTCCCTGGTAGAATTTCGACTTGTTCATTCCGGTGCTTCTAGTTAAGTTGTTGAGGTTGATCGTGTATACACGTGGTAGAAGAGGAATGATTCATGCCGCATGGTAATACAATTTTCTTAATGTATCCTTTTTTCATTTTTTCATTTATTGATGCCTGTAGTCTGAGTTTAAGCATTTATAGTAATGTACTATTGCTTAATCTGAAACAGGCATTTGTTTGGGTTAATTAGAGTTAAATACTCAGACCTGAAGAGGAATTTAATTCTGATTAATCATCGAATTTGGGAAGGTTCTGTTCTTTTCTCTTATCGGCATTATGGCCGTGAATTTGCTTCTATGGTGATGTTAATATTACTTGAATTGTATTTTTATTTTTTTATTTTTACATAATTCTTATTATTACATTTCAAATATATATATATATATATATATATATATATGGAGGTGAAGGAGTTAAAACTGCAACATTGTTTGAGACTATAATTCAGGGGGCGTTGGCATAGTTTAATTGTCTCTGCATTATGTATATTTATATGACTTAAGGTCACATATATGTATGTGTAATATATAAAATTATGGTCAAATATATAAACTGTCCATTTCTTTGAAAAAAGTATTAGCGTAATGCAAATTAGAACTGAAACAATAAAGAATATTCCTAGGTATTTTGAATTAATTAACCCTTGAATTTATTTTTATCTCCCTGTATTTTGTACCCTGTCCTACAACTATGAAAGAATACTAATTAGTTATTCTCCAAATTAAGAAACAATAATTTAGAAATAATAAAAAAAAAATCTGATGTGAGCAGCACCAGACTTTCCCTTCAGACTCAAATTCATTTACTCTTTATTTTATTAATAATTCATTAAATTGAGTTTAATTGCACTAACTAACATTCATAATTAATTGAAACTACACTTTTAAACCAACTGTCATTTTCATTTGGTAACTGGACTTATTCTCAAAATCGGGGTAGTAAAACTGTGAAAAACTAAAATATCTTGAGAACGGCTACACCTAGGTAATGAGATTGGTCTTATTCTTTTCATCGATAAAAATTAAGTATAAAACAGGCATTTAATTGATACATTTGAGCATACGTTGTCTTTTATTTTAGATTTTGGCGATTTTTGCTTGCCATTTCGTAAAAAAACGAACAAACACGTTCTTTTTTTTCGAATCGTACCAAAATCTAATTAGTACCAGGGTATCCCCCAAGTGACTTATCGATCAAATTTTGTGAAATTTTGTCAATTAGAGTGGATATATTAGAGTGTTTTGTCAGTTAGAGTGGATATAGACAATATTTGCTGTCCATTTCTCAAGAAAAGGCAGGTTCTTTCATTCTGAATCTTATCAAACACTAATCAGCGCCAGTGTCACATAGAAGTAACTTACCTACCAAATTTTATGAGAGTTAGAGTCGATACATGCATTTCACAGACAGACACCAAGAAACACACACATACGTAATGCTAAAAAAAGATTTTTTGTATTCTAGATGTTCCAAACGTGTAGATCCGTCGAAAACTCGAGTTGCGATTTTCGACATGATTCCAATACTTTCCCTATACATTACCATGTATTGTAGAGAAAGTAATACACATACTTAATGCTATACCTTCCTGTTTACAAACACTCCGCCTCTGTATTAACACTATAGCAATATCTAGACACAATTCTCAAATCATTATATTTTTAAACGTTTCACCTATAATCTCCTCCTATATCTCCTCCTCTAAGATTGCTTATGATGCTAATGTTATGCCATGCTATGCTTTGCTATCTATCTATCTAATGGTATGCTATGCTATGCTATCTATTTAATGCTATGCTATATCTATCTAATGCTATGCTATGCCATATCTATCTACTGCTATGCTATGTTATGTTGTGCTTTTTATCTAATGCTATTTTATCTTATTCTATGGTAATGTCATGCTATGCTACCTATCTATGCTATCTCACTAATTTCCTACAATCCAACTACTAGTTCAAGCAAAATTCTCATTTGGAAAGCAAAATACAAAGTTTTGGAAATATTAAGTAATAAAAATAATCTTCATTTTATCTACATATTAGCACACATAATCTTATTACTTTCTTTATATACAATAATGTATAAAGAAAGTATTGTGATGTGGTTGAAAATTCGAATTCGAGTTTTCGATGGGAGAGCACGTTTCAAGCATCCCTGATCACGAATCGGACATTTTAGTGGTGATGTCTGTGTATGTGTGTGTGTGTGTCAGTGAGTCTGAGGAGACGATATCTCACGAACGAATGAAGCGATTCGAATGAAATTTGGCACAAAAATTACAATCCGTTAATACTGGAAGCCTATTGTTTTTATACGCAATCGAGTGTTCAGAACCCTCTTAAATTTTCGAATGAAATTTTGAAAAAATCATCAAAAAATCAAAACTTCTAATAAAGTTAGAGAAATAGCCATTTCTTATGTAATTTTTCATTAGAAAATGATTGACATAAACTTTAGAACGCTAGCATGAACCGTTCTCGAGATGTTGCATATTTTTCAAATAAATTATATAAAATTAAAAAAAAACAATATTTCCTATTGAGAAACATGTTCACTTTTCATATGTAATATCATGCGATAAATTACCTCATTCTCGTAGATCTTGCTCGTTCCATTTGTGAAAAATATACTTTGAGTAATACTTTTGTATTTGAACGCCAATAGTCATTTATCTGCTATAAAAATAAATTATCTCTCCGTCCATAACGCTTGGCGAGATTTTGGCGACGAATTTGGAGGAATGTCGCCAACATGGCGACTTCTTTAATTGTTATCAACTTAAAATTTCGCCAAATGGCTAACATTATTCTAAATAAATGAAAATAATGCCTGATTGACGAAAATTCAATATCTTGGAAAAAATATCGGTATCTATTATAAGAATAACCTATTTTTTTTTTACTGTAAAAGTAGTAAATACATTGCATTATATAAGAAAAGTCATGTGCTGCCCACATCATATATTATAACTAAATAATTTAAACAATTAAAATCGGTATAAAATTTTACTTAAACTGCTGTCTAAAAATCTGAAATTGAAATATATAATTAACTACAGTATAAACCGTTGATTATAACTATCAAGTATTTAAATATTATATTTTTATACTTTTTCTGTCTATGTGCTTTTTACAATTCCTGTATTTCTCCACTGGATCATTTTTCAAGATTTGCTTTTTGAATCTTGAACCATACATCAATTAATCTTGATCGACCGAATCCTACCTCGAACAAATCCTTCCCAGACGCAGGTGCAGTGAAATGAATAATTTACCAAGCGGTTTGGCATTTGCACTTTCCAGAAGAAACAAAAATGAAGATTTACCATTTGTGCATAACAAACAAATACGTGGAACACTAGCTATAATGCAGAAGACGTGTGACACTTTATTTGGTATAGAAGTTTTTGAAAGAATCGGCAGTCCGATGGAGTCAATATGGTCTTGCGTGAATGATATCTTTCTGTGGTATTTTTTCAGACATTTAAAAGGCATTTTAAAATATTAAAATATCAAAATTAGGACAACGATTTTTAGTTCAAAATAAGATATTGAAATTGTAACAACTATATTTAAGAAACTAAGAACTTTATCTGAAATCTATTTATATATCCATATAGGACATTTGATGGACTATACATTAAGTTTATAGTTTGTATTTTCAGTTTTTGAGATATACAGGATAATAGTAAACTCTTTCAACAAAAAAAGATGGATGATGGTATACATCAAGACGAACAATAATTTCAATGCAACCTAGAGCCGTATTCCACTCATAGTGCCAGAAAAGAGCGATGTTACTATCCAAGTAAGTTGATCTTACGTCTGATCGGCCTAGCTAGAGTACTGTGTGTTGCCGGAGCAAGTGCTTCTTTGTTGCAGGTTGTTCGGCTCACCACATAGAGGGAGATGTGATTTATGCATGATGGGGCCACAGCGCACTTTTACTCAACGGTAATATACTTCCTAAATGCGACATATTTTGGGCGGTGGATTGGATCTGGTGTACCCGTGGCCTAGCCTCCACGCTTCCCGGACCTTAATCCACCGGACTTCTTCTGGGGGCTCATGGAAACATTGGTGTACGAGACAACTGTGGACTCCTTGGAAGGTCTCGTTGCGATATTTTTTGTTACTGTGGAGAAGGTTAACACCATACTAGGAGTGTGCGCGAGAGTGCGATAGGTTTTCATTATCTAAATTGTCGAATTTTGCAGTCGATGTCTAGACAGAAAGTTTGAGACGTCGTTCGCAGACCGCCTGCGTCTGGAACGTCAGTATTGAATATCATCTGCGGCTGCGGTGGGTAAAGTGATTTGACGAAATGGCAGAAAATAGCGATTTTCAGCTTAAGTTCAAACTTTTAAACTAATTCGAATTGAAGAAATTCTCAACGACGCTTGTCGCATCGGGAGTTGTGCTAATTCTGTACTGTTGCCACACACAGAAGGACCAACAGACAAGCATATTATGTAAGATTATGTACAATGCAATTAAAGTACTATATTAAATTTAGTAAGGGTTCTAGACAGTTTATTTATAAATTTTCTAAAATAAAAATGTGATAAGTTTGAAATATAGGGTCGAGAATAAAATTTGATGTCACACAATTCAGTGATTTTATAGACAGCTGACGACGTATGATAAATACTCCCAACTTTGCACTCTAAAGAATTTTTTTAAAGTAAAGTCTAAACATGTTCGAAATATCTACAGCGCTTTTGTTTTCTTTATTGATATTTTGCAATGCATTTGGAACAGTTTATTCTGTTTGATATAACCGCTGTCTTCGCTGACAGTGATAAATGGCCCATCTAATAAATGGTGTCATAAGGTAAAATTGTCCTTATCAAAAATTACCTGTATAGGACTTACCTATGATGCCGCCACTAAGGGTGGAGCATGTAAGCTCCCGGTTCTCAAGCTCGGAATACGAACACACAAAACATAAAGAAATACACATGCTTAATTGCTCAATTTATTTTAATATTTTAATTAATAGATATCTATTGTATCTGGAGTAACTATGCTATAATTAAATCAATTATTAAAAGACACATAATACTGACAATATTACATTAATATATATATATTTACACACATAATAACTTTGACTTAAATTTCTTAAAAACAGTTTCCTTTAAACAATCGATAAAGAATAGTTCTTATAGTTCAATATTTACGAACTCGTTCATATGGTCTACTCATACGAACTGGTAGTCAATTACTTTAATAATCGTTAAAGGTGTGCCTTCCGTGCTAATAGTGACAATTGAAAGTTGGTTACCTTTTCTCTTTGTGTTACGTGCATATTCGTGCTATTTCAATGATGTAGGAAAACCGTTACGCATCCAACTGCACTCGCTACCATTTTATTGCTCACATGCTACAGACACTTTTCACAAAAGCCAAGAACATGATGCTGACTCGTTCGAAAGTTTTAAGTCGACTACAAAAAACTTCAGGTGCGTCTAGGACGCTGTCGAAATTGCATCTCGTGGAAAGTTCTAGAACATTCTCGCAAAGCTTTTTCTTTTCACATTGTAGTGTCGTTGTTGATTCGTTGAAGTGAAGAAGGGGATGCGCTGCTTATTTATGTTTGTATTGCCATTGGCTCCCTCTGCAGCATTTAAGTAGCTCATTAGCTAGGTTGGCATCCGCAATTGGAATTGCAAAATGGCTAGGTTGGCATCCGTAATTGGGGTGTAAACATGTAATACAAATATTGTGTTACAAATGGCAATTGGACATTTATGGAAATCATATACATATAGTTGGATGAAAGTGATGGACTGGCTAGGACACAAATACAGCCCACACTGATGAAGGTGGAGACTTGAAACTTTGCATATATGTGGGATAATATAAATAATGAGAAAACTCTAAAATCATAATTTTTTCCATAAATTTATAAATCGTGGATTTTGTATCATAGCATTATTTCAGCTATAACTTGAGAACGGCTGAACACATTAGTTTTTAGACCATTCTGTAAAGAAAAGAAATCTGATGTGGACAGCACATGATTTTCCTTATATAATGCAATGAATTTACTACTTTTACAGCAAAAAAATAGTTTATTTTTATAGTAGATACTTATATTCTTTCCAAGATATTGAATTTTCGTCAATTAGTCGTCATTTTCATTGATTTAGCGTCATTTTGATCCATTTGACGAGATTTTCGTTAATTTGGCAACATTAAAAAAGTCGCCAAGTTGGGGACATTCCGCCAAATTTGTCGCCAAAATCTCGCCAAAAGTTATGGACGAAGAAATAAGTTATTCTTATAGCAGATAAATGACTATTGGCGTTCAAATACAAAAGTATTACACAAAGTATTTTTTCTCATGAATGGAACGAGCTAGATTCACGATAGTGATGTCACCATATTTATTGTATGATATTACATATGAAAAGTAAACATGTTTCTCAACAATTAGTATATTTTTTTAATTTATAGGATTTTTTAATAAATTTATTTGAAAAATGTGCAATATCTCAAGAACGGTTCATGCTAGCATTCTAAGGCATTCTAAAGTTTATGTCAATCTTTTTCTAAGGAAAAATTACATAAGAAATGTCTAATTGCGTAACTTTATTAAAGGTTTTGATATTTTGATGATTTTTTTTAAATTTCACTCGAAAATTTAGGGGGTTCTGAACATTCGATTGCATTTAAAAACAATAGGCTTCCAGTATTCACGGATTGTGACTTTTTGTACCAAATTTTATTCTAATCGCTCCATTCGTTCGTGAGATATCGTCTCCACAGACTCACTGACACACACACACACACACACACACACACACAGATATCACCTCAAAAAATTTTGATTCGTGATCAGGGATGCTTGAAACGTGCTTCCCCGTCGAAAACCCGAATTCGAATTTTCGACCCCGTCACAATACTTTCCTTATACATTATATATATAAGGAAAATAAAAATATCCTTAATTCTCATAATTAACTCTAATGGTGTGCAAGGAACCGTTCTTTAGATATTTTAATGTGTATTTAAAGCAGACGATTTTTTTTATTATATTTTATCAACGAATTTATATTTATAATGTTTGATTCTATTGAAGTAACTATGGTAACAGATAATGTTTCGATTTCCAAACTCGTTTAGAGGTTATTTTTCAAAGCAAACTTTTGAAAGGTACTGCTATAATGAATTAATTTTTACATTAACGTGTCTGAAAACGTTGAAAATAAAGCATCATGAGGGATGGAACATGAAATATTATTTTACGTTTGCGTCTAAGGTATTTATTAAAAAAGAACATGTTCTGTAAAAAGTTGAAATGGACATCTGCTTTAACATGTTCCAGAGAATACGTATGGACGATATACAATGGTGGCGTGTTGCTTGACACTGAAGTTGGAAAGTCCATCACGAAGATTGGGAATATCTTTTCTGCACAATGTTCCATCCTCTTTCCGTTTGTGGACTCGATTCCAGACGAGTGGAACCAACACTAGAAGACCTGTTTCTGATTGCCCTAGCGTCACAACTAGAGTTGCAAAAAACGCGGGAATTTTGAGAACCGGGAATGAACCAAGTGATTTTGGGGAATAAACCAGGAATTTTAGAACCATTGGAAACATTGATGGGAAGAAACTAATTTACACGTTTCTTATATTCTCTGGTTAATACGGCACATTACGCAGTTTAAACCTTAATGATGAATCACCATATAGATAAATTTACTAAATCTTTGTATCAGTTTAAAGGTTAAATCTATTGAAATAATATTTTGAAAATTAAAAGTTACAAAAATTTCGTTGAAAATGTGCTAAGTCACAAAATTAATAAAATGTCATTGGGACTAGATAGATTTCTGATTATCGTTTACTATTAAATAAATTAATCACTTTATAATAAGTATTTTGTCGTTCGAAGTATTTTACTTTTAAAATATTTGCAAAATTTATTTGTGGAATTAATATTCATTTTTATTTACATACTTATATATTTTTCTTGGATCTGAAATATATCCTAAAATTTTCCATGCTATTTACAATTCCGAATTCAAAATATAAATTTTAGTTTTTGGTCATACACATTTCTTTTACAATGCGAAACGCAATGATTCAAAATTCCCTTGCAGTGACGTCATCAGCATGTAATTTAGACCCAAACACAATGAACAAAAGTTGTCATAGCAGCACACATCTCTTCCCAGCACACATCCGATTGCAAGGTAATCGGACAGTAGACGTATGCTAGTCTGCAGAAAAAAAAAGAAACCCGCAACCAGCCCTGAAACATCGTTGATGCTTTTGGTTGTGATACTGTGATTATATGAGCTTGCATTTCATTGGGAGACAGCACTGACTAATCATGTTTTCTCAGACAGCACTGTGACTGTACAACCATATATCGACGACATCCCTGATCTCTGTCAGCTTATATGTAGCTGCAGTCTGTCCGGAATTTTGTTCATAGGATGACACAATTGTCTACATAGGGCGAACTTAGTGAAGGGCTGTTACCAGAGCGATGGTATTGAACGTATGGGTGTTGAGTGGCCAGCACATTTCTCGGATTTTAATCCTATCGAAAATACTTGAGATGCACTCCGAAAATCTGTCGACACTCTTATCCCTACTACCATCAGTGATATGGTAGTCATTGCCATCTATCCATCTCCATGATCCACGCCTGAGAACTCGCCAAAAAGACTTAGCATCTCCTCTGTCCATCTGGAACACTTTCCGGAGAAGATTAATCGCTGATACCAAGTTAGTATAAAGATTTATGAGGCTATATTTTATATTAAGAATCATTTGGTCCCATCTATGCATCATTCAGAATGCTTATCCTCTATATGCATCATTCCGTTATAGGATTTGAAATATAAAGAAAACGCATAACTGTGTATGTTTTGCTCATTAAAGTTTGTATGACCCGATAATTTATTAGAGTATTTCCCTGTAAAATTTGGAGTCGATCTGCGAATAGCTTCTAGATTCATGCCTTATTCACTATTCCGTGTTTAACTTTTGGAAGACAATGTACTCTCTTCCTGCAAAATATTTATGTACTCATAAAACATCGAGCTACGGCTTCGAAACTCCGTATGTATGTATCGTTTGAGAAGATATGCCAATGATTAGAATTTGGGAGCAAAAAACGTTTCATTAAAAAATTATGGAAATAAAAAGATGCATTTTAGTAAGTAGTAAATCCTCCCCTGGCAGCTATACAAGCCGATATTCGGTGCGGCATAGATTGAATGAAGTTGCTTATGTCCCTTTGTGAAAGATTCTGTCACAAATGTTTCAACAGGTCAGCTTATTCAGTGGTATTCTGAAAAGGCTGCAATTGCCGTCCTAACACATCCCAGCCGTGTTCGATTGGTGATGGGTCTGAAGTCATTGATGGGTATTAAATCCTCGAAGACATTGTTCAGAAAGTCGTCTAGTATGTTGTTGTTGAGACCCAGACCGTCCGACCTACCAGAAAGGTGTAAGGTAACTGTATGGACGACCGGGAAGTGCCACCCAATTTAGACCGGAACCCAGTGGGGGAGGCATCCACAGGGACCGTACCCTCCTTCCCCTACCACCAACCTCTCGGAAGGACTTACGGACCCACATGTTTAACGTGATCGTACTCCGCATGAACACGGCGGCATTTGTGGTAGCGTGCAAATCTAGCGCGCAAACCACGGGGATACCGCACCCGAGATGGCCAACAGCACGCGGTGTTCCGAGGTGGTCACCCACCAAGTACTAACCGCGCCCGATGCTGCTTGACTTCGGTGATCTAACGAGAACCGGTGTTTTCAGCACGGTACGGCCGTTGGCCCGAGTCGTCTAGTATGTGTTCGAACGATGTCTTGTTGGTAAATGGAACCTGGGAGACTTGAGCACATAAGCAGAGCAATCGGTTGCAGAATATCGTCGACGTACAAGTGAGGCGTCAGATTGGCTTGCAGCACAATTAGAGGATATCTGCTGTCTTACGAGATGGTTCCCTAGATTGTCACATGACGTGTGATGTCCGTGTGCCGCTCAAGAAAACAAGCGGGATCGTACCGTTGTTCAGTCCTCCTCTATACACGTATACGGCGATCACCACCACTGAGAGAAAAGCGGTATTCGTCGCTAAAGATAACATGCCTCCAATTGGACACTGTCCAAGATAACCTCAGAACCAATCCAGACTACTCTGCCTATGTTGAAACGTCAGTGGTAGGCACCCTAAATGAGTCAACACCTAATCCCATCTGGCATGGAGGATGGCAAATGCCTTCGACATTGGTGTAGACATGGGTCCATCCTGGACTGAAGATCATCTCGTGTCCTTGTACTTATTTTTGTATAGGAGTCATGCAAGGTTTACCCAAGCCTTTGACTTCTATAAAACACCAAACAAATTGAAAATTTGTCTGGGGCGTTCTAAGGCAAGCCCGAGGACCAACTGTTGCCAACACCGAGGATCTACATGCCTATCCGATTAAGATGGCGACAGATACGCCTGATGAACCTACCAGCTTCCTTTAGGCCTATGATGCGACCACTCTCTCAATCCGACAATTGTTCGTAGCACCGTCGAGTACATCTCAAAGGCATCTTTGAACATAAATTGCTGTATCAAAGCAGAAAATATAGTTCCAATTGTCACTCATTAAGAACATTGGTTGTCTTTAATGCTTTACGATGCGTGAGCCCTATAACATTATTTGATAGTTTGATCATTTGTATAACTCCTAATACGACATTCGTATTCCGATTTTCGCGGCTGTAGCTCAATTTTTTATGGGTCCATATATTATTTTGCAACAGAGTGTATATCTCCTTTAATAATTGTAAAGGAGTCTATGTACGTACGTTTGTGTAGGAGCCATTTAATGTTTATGTCGGCCCTGTCTAAGACATCAAACAAATTGAAAATCCTGTCAATTATGTTCAGTGAATAACCAGGACATGCAGGCCCGGTTTAAGGCGTGGGCGGCGTGGGCAATTGCCCACAGCGGACGAATTAGGGGCGGCCATTTGGAAGTGAAATTAGGTGTAGTAAGAATGACTTTTGTGGTCGTATTAAAAAAATATTTCGAAAAGGAACCAATTTTATGCCACTTTAATATAAATGAATTTACTTTTTTAGATAGTATTAAAATATAAAAAGGATAAAATCGTTTTTCTCCCATAATTATACCTTTTTCGAAGCAATGTACAGTTCTGCTTGAAAGTACGTGCGCTCAAACACTTGGGAGATTACCAGATTTTAAACAATTTGCAGCTGGGTGCAGCCTGCAATCCCTTAGGGGACTTTGTTTACCCCAAATACTGGGAAAAACCCAAGGGCCGATTCTCAGAATTTTTTCCTGGTTTCAAATTCAAATTGCAAACACATGGATGCGGCCTCTATGATCGCACTTGTAAAAGGACGGGAGGGAGGAGATTAGTCCAGAGGGTCATTCTTTTGATCGTCTACCGTTTTAGCTGATTTAGGCATTGAGCCTAGCTGGAGACCATGTAGATAACAAACACAATGACTACAAGTAAAAAGCTACTTCTTAGTATTCAAAGTGTTGTGTTATGCTGCCGTGCGAGATTCACAAATCCATCGACAAATATGGCTGTCTTTTGAGTTCTAACTATTCGGGTAACTTTTTCTTTCAATTATTTAAAATATTTTTGCAAAATTTCTTAATTGACTACATTTTTTGTCGATTTTTAATGTGTTTCAACAAATAAAATTAATTTGGTACTGAATTTAGTCTTTGGTATTAACCCCAGAATAATATTGATAAAATAATAATTTTTCATGTTTTTATCCAAAATAATACGCCCCGTGGCTGTTCTATGAGGAATTTCAGAGGCAAATAACTAAGCAGTGGTGTAAAATGATCTTAATTTTGTATTTTTTCCAGTTTCATTGCAAAACGAAAAAAAAAATGATGCAAAATATTCCTTTATGAATATCTGCATGAAAGTGCAAAAGTTGTTTATAAATTGTTAGAGCTGTTTCATAAATTAATAAATTTATTCTATAGACTCAATATGGGAATTATATATATTCTTTTGCTCATGCATACAAATTTCTGTCTAGATATACGTTCAATAATCCGTAAATACTATTTTATTTTTTCATAATTACACTTTTAGTTATAATTATAATTTAATACACTTTTAAGTAAAATGTTAATTAAACAACCTTAAAATTTGTAATATACATTTTGATATTGTGATTTTTTTTTATTTCTACTCAAACAATTCATTTAATATTCCTATGTTCTAGTCAACATTCGATTTATTATTATTCTTATATAAAGTTGTATTGTATGATATGTAGTATTTTTTTGTCCATTTTTTTTCAAAACCAAGAAAAAATGAAACATTGACGTTCCTCTTTTCCAACGAATAGAATTTATTTTTTATTCTTAATACACCCTATTTTTATTACCCCACTCGAAAGTTCATATTTTTTAATTTCTAATCCCCCCCCCCCCCCCCATCCTTTTTTAATGAATTTGGAAGCATTTAGATATTTTCCTGTGTTTCTGTTGGGCCCATGTATCTCCAAATTCTTTTCAGATGTTTTCTTTTATTATTTTTTTCAAAATTACGAAAATAAATATTGCGCGTTTTACCGCCTTGTTCTCTAATGATTGCAAATATGATTTTCCCCTCTCTCTTAGTTTTGTTATGCACTTTATCTTTCGGCAGAAAATTAGAATATTTTTAATTTTTACCCCCTCCATCTTTCTTTCCTAATTGTTGTCCCCTTTTCTATTCTATATATTTTTCCTGCTTTTGGATTAGGTTTTGTATTTTCGAACATTTTTTTATATATTTTCATTCACTTGTCACAAACTCAGGGGCATTTTAAACATTACATTTCAATCGTCTTCACCCCTCAGTGAATCTATAATAATGAAAAGAAGAATCTATCTGTTTGTTTGTCCACAATGCCGGCCGATATCTGTCTCATTGAATTTTCTCACACAGTCTCATCTATACCTGAACTAATGCATCTGGAAGGCCTTTTACCAAAATTTACATTCGATTTTTAACGAATTTTGAAATTCCAAAATCAGATAATCTCCAGCTACTGATATGACCTAGCAGCTTTATTCTTGATTTAACAGTTACAGAACCTCCTTAACAGTTACAGAACCTCCAGCCATAGCCCTGTGGTTAGCGCGCGGAGGTTGCACTCGGTAGTCCCGGGTTCGATTCCCGCCGCTGCCCAAACTGCCGCCGTGTTCACGCGGAGTACGATCACGTTAAACATGTGGGTCCGTAAGTCCTTCCGAGAGGTTGGTGGTAGGGGAAGGAGGGTACGGTCCCTGTGGATGCCTCCCCCACTGGGTTCCGGTCTAAATTGGTTGGCACTTCCCGACCGTCCAAACAGATACCTTACACCTTTCTGGTAGGCCGGACGGTCTGGGTCGAAGAAGAAGAAGAACTTCCAGCCATGGATATGATCTAACAGCTAATCATACGATTTAACAGCTACCGTAACGATCTAATGCCACGTTCATCTCCTAGAGGTTATTAATCTTTCATTCATTTATATTTTGGAGCACGGAGAGCGTTTATTTTTTTTTTTCGCTTTGCGGATAGCGTACTGGTAATTTGAAGTCGGTTTAGGATTTGAAGAAAATTGAGCAGTGTTATTTGTAAATGTAGTAACGGGGGTTTATTTGCATCCCAGTCAACACCGGGTAATTCGTTCCAGTGATACAATAAAGCAAAAGTTAAATTAGTCAAAGTGTAAAATTTTGTTGTAATTTGGGTAGTATTCCATTATTATGTATATTTCCGTATGTATATTTCCACATATTCTGGTCAAACCTCACCAATCATTAAACATCTTTAGAATTCCCAAGTTCATTTAACTTTCTAATTTTTTTTTAAACAAAACAAAATATCTCATGCTTGTGCACTAATATTTCACAAAAGAATAAGTAACCAGACTGATGTGCAACAATCGTGCCATTTCAAATACTATAGCTTTCTCACCCATTAGAAAACTTGATTTTTGATGTTTAGTGGTTATATTCTATGTCCCTTTTGTATTTTAATCAGATTTTAGAGGGGCTACAATGGACAGTCACAAACTGCTTCGAAATAGAATCCCAGATTTTTCTCTGCGAAATCAAAAACAAACAAATTTAAATATCTTTGCATTTTAAATTTAATATTAAAGATTAGCTATTTAAATAAATTGCTGATAATAACCGGCAAAATTCTGAATTGTCCTATTATATTATATCTTAGCTTCGTAGGAATTGAAATGCTTTTCCTTCATCTCTCCTCTTTCCTAATTTATTCATAAAATCATTTCTTTGATTTGCTTATAATGTTTTACTGCTAAGATATACAAATTATTCATAAGATTCATGCAATTAAAAATTCAAATTTTATTAAAAAAATGATGAGGGCAACTTTCATGACACTACATAATGAGTAAGTTACTTTTGATTCCTGATAAATTCAGAAAAATATAATCGGCGGTGACTGTAGTCCGATGGAGACGAAATTGCTTTGCGTGAATATTATTTTGTAAGATAAAACTCCAGTAAAGTTCAATAAGTTTATTCGATTATTTCAGACTCATTTGTTTCGTTTATAGGCTTTCAAATCAATACAAATTAACTATTTGTAACTAGCTAGCGCTTTTAATTTTCACCCCGATTACATCTGAAAACTCCGACCATAGACTCCACTTTAATATATTCGATTATTTTACTAACTTGATTTGCAGTATAAAAATTAAATTTACTGAGGAGATTTTACATTTGAATTAATCTATAAACGTGTCTGGCGGCACATAAATACGTAATTGAATACGTATATTTCCACCTATTCTGTTCAAACATCACCAATCATTAAACATCTTTAGAATCCCCATATTCATTTGACTTCCTAATTTTTTTAAACAAAGCAAAATATCTCGTGCTTGTGCACCAATATTTCACAAAAGAGTAAGTAACCAGACTGATCTGCAACAATCGTGGCATTTCAAATATTCCCACCCATTGGAAAACTTGATTTTTAAAGTATAGTGGTTATAATTTCGATATGTTAAAATATCGAAATTATAACCACTGTACTTCAAAAACCAAGAAAGTGACCTAAAATCCAATTATATACACTTGTAGGATTCTTAAAGAGCAATAAATTCATACTAATTGTTTATAGTTATCACTTTTAGTTTTTAAGATATAAGCATTACAAACTTGAAATACTTCAAATTTTCAAACTTCTTCCACTTGGCAAGATGATTACTCGAAAACTATATAAAAGCTTTTTTAAATATACATATAAATTTAGAAACTAAATTTCCTCATACATATTTTTATCACTTAATATAATTCTATCGATCTTTTATACTTTCGAAGATATTTCGAATGAAAGTATGAAACATGGAAATAAAACTCATTTTTATGTTTCAAAGTTTAAGCCACCCCTCCCCCAAAAAATAGAGTTCGATCCAAAATCCAATTATATAAACTTGTAGGGCTTTCACAGAGCTATAAATTTATGCTTATAGTTCAAAGCTAGTTCTTTTAGTTTTTGAGATGTTACTAACTTGAAAAATGGAAAAAATTTCAATCTTCTTCAATTTGACAAGACGATTACTCGAGAACTATAAAAGCTTTTCTTAATAATAAATATAGATTTTGATACTAAATTTCCTAGTATGTATTTTTGTCGTTTACTATTTATATCTTTATTTTATAGTTTAAAATGAAAACAAGAATAATAAAAACACTCGCTGGGACATACACGTTTTGTTTTCTAGAAAATTTTTTTGAATATTAAAATATTGATATTATTATTATAAGTGTCCAAAAGGTTTACATTTTTCATAACGCTTCGTTTCCCCTACACAGAAACCCCAAACATAGATGTTATTCATGTCAACTTACATATAATATGATTGTTTATTTAATATTTTTGAATGCCGTTTTCTTCTTATGATTTAAAAAAAGTTTGAAAATTTGCGACTTTCCGAGTGTTCATTTTCCTTTAAAATCATAAATTTTGTTCACTTCACTCCATTTGTTCTAGAAATTTTGTCTCTCTAGACTCCTATACACACCCATATCTACATTACACTCACGCACAGACATCCATTTAAAAATAATTGATATGGGTTAAAGGATGTCCAAAACGTATATTAATCCGTCGAAAATTCGAGTTTTCGACCCCGTCATTATTTTCCAATACATCCTTTGTGTGCAGGAAAATTACAAATAAAGTCCAAAATTCAGTTATGTATTATAAATTACTGCTGCATTATGCATACATGTATGCATGTAGAAATAAATGTAAGGCATTACATTTTCTAAACCGCAAATTAAAACTCTAAATTTAGATGAGAATAAAATTTGATAGTGTGAGACCCGAAATAGATCTCACACTGTGATGAGACAAGTTTATATGTGTAATTTATTGGGTACAAAATGGCAAACAATACTGTCAGTCTGGATGGCGCGGATTTTTTACAACACGGGAACCCAAAAAGTCACAAAATCATAAATTTAGGGGCGCCAATACAAGGGGGGGGGGGGCGAGCGGACCCTTACGAGGATGTGAATCATGCCACTGGATAAAGATTAACCAATGGAAAATGGGTTTGTTGAGTCACATTAAGAAGGAAGGAATTATTAAGGAAACATTAAGAAAATTTTTATTATATATTTGTATTATATATATATATATATATATATATATATATATATATATATATGTATATATATATATTTGTATTATATATGTATATATATATATATATATATATATATATATATATATATGTATATATATATATTTGTATTATATATATATATATATATATATATATATATATATATATATATATATATGTGTGTGTGTGTGTGAAGGGCGGCCCCAAACTGTCTTGCCCACACACGAAAATATTCTTGAACCGGCCCTGAGGACATGTATAAATTATGTACATAGCTACGCCCAGTTTTTCCCACTACATGTTCCAGTAGTAATAAGTGTTCTTGTTACATTGAAATAGTGTTTATTTTAAATAAATTTGAAAGGAAAAGGGAATTTTTAAACAAATGACCTCTTTTCATATTACTGTATCCGTAGTTGTTAAAATGACTAAGGAAAAACAAATACGGAAATTGAAATAATTTTTTGGTGTAGATTTTTTATTTCCACCAACTCTTCTATTCCAAATCTCATTTCATTTTATTTTATTTTATTTATAACCCGACAGATCATAGGTAAATTTATTCTACTGCAGCCATTTGGACAGAGAGCAAGCACTTAAAATCAAAATATAACATTTTTCTATGTCCCCAAAGATAGAGATTGCGAAAAATTAAAAGTTATGTATTTTTTATGCGTTCTCTAAGTACCAATAATATTTTAAAAGTATATCCTTTATTAAAAAGCAATTCGATTCACAGTGTGTCAAACTTATAGGTATGTGATATCCAGAAAGCTGCGTTAATGAAGTCGCAGCTATTTGAAATAGAACTAATAATTATAGATTTGGCCACTTTAGCTGGCTATGAGGTAAAATGTCATCTCAGCCTTAGTGCTGCGCGATATAAGAAAATACAATTTGTAGAATTGCTTAAAATTTTATACAAATTAATTAAAATCAATTGTCTACTATTCTTTGCTATTTTGATAAAAAACATTAAATTTCATATATATTATATATTTGAACGCCTGACGGAATCCAGTTGAATAATGGGCCGATTGGTTAAATAATTTTGTAATTCGTTAAACCAACACGTTTTTAAATAAAATATTTTAAACGAATTTAATTATTTTAATTTTTTTTTAATTTCTGAATGAAAATCTAAAAAATCAACAACATTTAAGGGGACTTTCAAGAGGAGCCTATTGGTATGTTTTCAATTGAAATTCATATTTCTTAAATATTTGTAAAATTTATTCACACTTTATATTTAATTTTCTTTTTAAACTGTATGTAAAACATGCTTCAATATTTATCAGCTGATGTGTCTGTAGCTGGCGGTTAAATTTTTAGCTGTAACTTTTTAGGGTTGACCTTTTTTAGTAGCCACTGGTAACGATAGCTACGATTCTTACACAGCTGCGAGAGTAAGGCCAACGGCCGTACCGTGCTGAAAACACCGGTCCTCGTTAGATCACCGAAGTCAAGCAGCATCGGGCGCGGTTAGTACTTGGTGGGTGACCACCTCGGAACGCCGCGTGCTGTTGGCCATCTCGGGTGCGGTATCCCCGTGGTTTGCGCGCTAGATTTGCACGCTGCCACAAATTCCGCCGTGTTCATGCGGAGTACGATCACGTTAAACATGTGGGTCCGTAAGTCCTTCCGAGAGGTTGGTGGTAGGGGAAGGAGGGTACGGTCCCTGTGGATGCCTCCCCCACTGGGTTCCGGTCTAAATTGGGTGGCACTTCCCGGCCGTCCATACAGTTACCTTACACCTTTCTGGTAGGTCGGACGGTCTGGGTCTCAACAACAACAACAGCTGCGAGAGTGCAATAATCTACGAACGATAAATGCTTAATTTATTAACAAAAATAAAGATCGTATTCTCATTAGGGCTATTTTTTAGCATAGGCAAAGAATGGCCATCTTTATAAAGAAGATTATTTTCCTTACCGCATCCACATTTTGTATAATTATTTAAATAGCTTTTATCCTGTACTAAAAGCACTTTTGGACCTAAAAGCTCAGCAATGCAGCCTTAGACAATATATCTCGTATTTAACGTATTTTTACATTACTTACAATACATAATATGTTATTTGTGGGAAAAGTATGGCAACAGAAATCAGGTTCTTTCATAAATCTTTCGAAATCGAATTTTTGTAAGATTTGCACTTTCAGTGGAAGTTAGAATACGATTCAACTGTTTCTAGAGGTACGACTGTTTGTATATGAGTGTGGTGTGCTTATTCGTAAAATTGAAATGTACTTATGTGTCAATTATAACTCAAGAATGATCAATTTTACATGAAATTTATAGTTGATGGAACCCATTAGATTTGCACTGCATGTTAAAACCATAACACTCAAGAATGATCAGTTTTTTTATGATATTTATAGTTGAAGAAACCCATTAGATATGTACGCATGTGTCAACCATCTATCTATCTATCTATTATTATATATACTAATTGCCAAGTGTCCGTCTGTCTGTCTGTCCGTCTGTTTGTCTGTCTGTCTGTCACGCCTTTTTTAGGCACTTCCCGAATAGATAGAGACCTGCAATTTGGTACACGGCTCGGTCGTTTGATAAAAACCCCTGGAAAAATCGAATTTTTCGAAAACGTTCCATAGAGGGGGTGCCCCACACCAAAACGTTCGAAAAGTGAAATGACGGGAAAGCATGCTTTGCGATGAGATAGAGACTACAAATTTGGTGTATGGGTAAATCACTCGAAAGGAAGAAAGTGTGCAATTTCAGATTTCCAATATTTTCTACTTAAGGGGGTGTCGCACACCAAAACGTTCGATTTACCGAATAAATGAGAAAATACGCCTTTAAAATTTGATAGAGGCTTAAAATTTGTTATATGGGCTAATAATTTGAAGAAAACGCCCAAGACGAATACAGTTTTTCAAAAATGTTCGTTTAAGGGGGTGCTCCAGAGAAAAACGTTCGAAAAGTCACTTGATAAAAAAAACCATGCTTTGGAATGAGATAGAGATATCAGATTTGGTGTAAGGATAGATAGTTTGAAAGGGCGAAAGTGTACAATTTCAGTTTACCAATATTTTCTACTTTAGGGGGTGCCGCACACCAAAATATTCCATCTGTCGAATATATGTGAAACGCGAGTTATTATAAAATTTGTATTATTCAGTGGTTGCTTATTGCGAGACCGTTGATTTTCAACGGGTATTCGGCTAGTATATACTAATTGCCAAGTGTCCGTCTGTCTGTCCGTCTGTCTGTCTGTCTGTCACGCCTTTTTTAGGCACTTCCCGAATAGATAGAGACTTGCAATTTGGTACACGGCTCGGTCGTTCGATAAAACTCCCTGGAAAAATCGAATTTTTCGAAAACGTTCTATAGAGGGGGGTGCCCCACATCAAAACGTTCGAAAAGTGAAAAGATGGGAAACCATACTTTGCGATGAGATAGAGACTTCAAATTTGGTGTATAGGTAAATCATTTTAAAGGAAGAAAGTGTGCAATTTCAGATTTCCAATATTTTCTACTTAAGGGGGTGCCGCACACCAAAACGTTCGAAAAGTGAAAAGATGGGAAACCATACTTTGGGATAAGATAGAGACTTCAAATTTGGTGTATAGGTAAATCATTCGAAAGGAAGAAAGTGTGCAATTTCAGATTTCCAATATTTTCTACTTAAGGGGGTGCCGCACACCAAAAAGTTCGAAAAGTGAAATGATAGGAAAGCATGTTTTGCGATGAGATAGAGACTTCAAATTCGGTGTATATGTAAATCGTTCGAAAGGAAGGAAGTGTGCAATTTCAGATTTCCAACATTTTCTACTTAAGGGGGTGTTGCACACCAAAACGTTCGATTTACCGAATAAATGAGAAAAGGCGCCTGTAAAATTTGATAGAGGCTTAAAATTTGGTATATGGGCTAATAATTTGACGAAAACACCCAAGACGAATACAGTTTTTCAAACATGTTCGTTTAAGGGGGTGCTCCAGAGTAAAACGTTCGAAAAGTCAATTGATAAAAAAAACATGATTTGGAATGAGATAGAGATATCAAATTTGGTGTAAGGGTAGATAGTTTGAATGGAAGGAAGTGTACAATTTCAGTTTACCAATATTTTCTACTTTAGGGTGTGCCGCACACCAAAATGTTCGATTTTCGGAATAAAGGAGAAACGCTCCTTTAAAAACGTGATAGAGGCTTTATATTTGGTATATGGACGAATCATCTCATAGAAATCACAAAAAGAATAGAGTTTTTAAAAAATGTATAGTTAAGGGGGTGGGTATTCCACACAAAAGCATTCGAAAAATGAAATACTAGAAAAGCATGCTTCACGATGAGATAGAGACTTCAAATTTGATGTACGGGAAGAAAGTTGGAAAGGAAGAAAGTGTGCAATTTCAGTCTTCCAACATTTGCTATTTTAGGGGCTGCCGATCACTAAAATGTTCGATTTGCTGAACAAATGAAAAACGCCTCCTTTACAATGTGATAGAAGCTTGAAATTTAGTATATGGGCTAACCATTTGACAAAAACACGAAACATGAATACAGTTTAACAAAAATGTTCATTAACGGGGTGCTACACAGAAAAACGTTCGAAAGGTGAAGTGATAGAAAAAACATGCTTCTCGATAGGATAGAGACTTCAAATTTGGTGTACGGGTAGATAGTTTGAAAGGAAGAAAGCGTGAAATTTCATATTTCCAATATTTGCTACATTAAGGGGTGCCGCAAACTAATATGTTCGATTTTTCGAATAAATGAGGCAAGCTTCTTTTTAAATGTGATAGAGGCTTGATATTCGGTATATAGGCCAATCATCTGATAAAAATCCCAAGATAAAGAGAGTTTATCAAAAATTTTCATTTTTAGGTGTGCTTCACAGAAAAAAGTTCCACAGGAGAAATACTAATATAGGGGTGCCTCGGGATGAGATAGATTTTAATGTGGTGCACGGGTAAATAATTCGAAAGGAAGAAATGCGGAAATTTAGTTTCCCAATACTTTCTTCTTTAGGGGGGTTCTGTACACCAAAATATTCGATTTGTCGAATAAATGTGAAACGCGAATTATTAAAAATTTATATTATTCAGGAGTTGCTTATTGCGAGACCGTTGATTTTCAACGGGTATTCGGCTAGTATATACTAATTGCCAAGTGTCCGTCTGTCTGTCTGTCCGTCTGTCTGTCTGTCACGCCTTTTTAGGCACTTCCCGAATAGATAGAGACTTGTAATTTGGTACACGGCTCGGTCGTTCGATAAAACCCCCTGGAAAAATCGAATTTTTCGAAAACGTTCTATAGAGGGGGTGCCCCACACCAAAACGTTCGAAAAGTGAAATGACGGGAAAGCATGCTTTGCGATGAGATAGAGACTTCAAATTCGGTATATGGGTAAATCACTCGAAAGGAAGAAAGTGTGCAATTTCAGATTTCCAATATTTTCTACTTAAAGGGGTGTGCAGCACACCAAAACGTTCGAAAAGTGAAATGATAAGAGAGCATGCTTTGCGATGAGGTAGAGACTTCAAATTTGGTGTATGGGTAAATCGTTCGAAAGGAAGAAAGTGTGCAATTTCAGATTTCCAATATTTTCTACTTAATGGGGTGCCGCACACTAAAACGTTCGAAAAGGGAAATGATGGGAAAGAATACTTTGCGATGAGGTAGAGACTTCAAATTTGGTGTATGGCTAAATTGTTCGAAAGGAAGAAAGTGTGCAATTTCCGATTTCCAATATTTTCTACTTAAGGGGTGCCGCACACTAAAACGTTCGAAAAGTGAAATGATAGGAAATCATGCTTTGCGATGAGATAGAGACTACAAATTTGGTGTATTGGTAAATCGTTCGAAGGAAGAAAGCGTGCAATTTCAGATTTCCAATATTTTCTACTTAAGGGGGGGTGCAGCACACCAAAACGTTCGAAAAGTGATATGATAGGAGAGCATGCTTTGCGATGAGATAGAGACTTCAAGTTTGGAGTATGGGTAAATCGTTTGAAACAAAGAAAGTGCGGAATTTCAGATTTCCAATATTTTCTACTTAAGGGGGTGCCGCACACAAAAATGTTCGATTTTCCGTCTACAGGGGGTGCTCCACACCAAAACGTTCGAAAAGTGAAATGATAGGAAAGCATGCTTTGCGATGAGATAGTGACTTCAGATTTGGTGTATGGGTAAATCGTTCGAAAGGCAGAAAGTGTGCATTTTCAGATTTCCAATATTTTCTACTCAAGGGGGTGCCGCACACCAAAACGTTCGAAAAGTGAAATGATAGGAAAGCCTGCTTTGCGATAAGATTGGGACTTCAAATTTGGTATATAGGTAAACCGTTAGAAAGGAAGAAAATGTGTAATTTCAGATTTCCAATATTTCCTACTTAAGGGGGTGTCGCACACAAAAATGTTCGATTTTCCGAATAAATGAGAAACGGCCTCTTTAAAATTTGATAGAGGCTCAAAATTTTAAATATAGACTAATCATTTGATGAAAACACCCAAAACGAATATAATTTTTCAAAAATGTTCGTTTAAGGGGGTTTTCCAGAGGAAAACGTTCGAAATGTGAATTGATAAAAAACCGTAATTCGGAATGAGATAGAGATATCAAATTTGGTGTAAGGGTAGATAGTGTGGAAGGAAGAAAGTGTATAATTTCAGTTTACCAAAATTTTCTAATTTAGGGGGTGTCGCACACTAAAATGTTCGATTTTCGGAATAAAGGAGAAACGCCCCTTTCAAAAGGTGATAGAGGCTTAATATTTGGTATATGGGCGAATCATCTCATAGAAATCACAAAAAAAATAGGGTTTTTCAAAAATGTATAGTTAAGGGGGTGAGTACTCCACACAAAAGCATTCGAAAGATGAAATGCTAGAAATGCATACTTCACGATGAGATAGAGACTTCAAATTTGGTGTACGGGTAAATAGTTGGAAAGAAGGAAAGTGTGCAATTTCAGTTTTCAAACTTTTGCTATTGTAGGGGGGGGGGTGCCGCTCACTAAAATTTTCGATTTGCCGAACAAATGAAAAACGCCTTCTTTACAATGTGATAGAAGCTTGAAATTTAGTATATGGGCTAACTATTTGACAAAAACACCAAACATGAATACAGTTTGACAAAAATGTTCATTAAGGGGGTGCTACACAGAAAAACGTTCGAAAAGTGAAGTGATAGAAAAAAATGCTTCTCGATAGGATAGAGACTTCAAATTTGGTGTACGGGTAGATAGTTTGAAAGGAAGAAAGCGTGAAATTTCAGATTTCCAATATTTGCTACTTTAAGGGGTGCCGCACACTAATATGTTCGATTTTTGGAATAAATGAGGCACGCTTCCTTTTAAATGTGACAGAGGCTTGATATTAGGTATATGGGCCGATCATATGATAAAAAACCCAAGACAAAGAGAGTTTTTCAAAAATGTTCATTTATGGGTGTGCTTCACAGAAAAAAGTTCCAAAGGAGAAATAATAATATAGGGGTTTCTCGGGATGAGATAGAATTTAATGTAGTGTACGGGTAAATAATTCGAAAGGAAGAAATGCGCAAATTTAGTTTCCCAATATTTTCTTCTTTGGGGGGTTCTGCACACCAAAATATTCGATTTGTCGAACAAATGTGAAAAGCGAATTATTAAAAAATTTACATTATTCAGGGGTTGCTTATTGCGATACCGTTGATTTTCAACGGGTATTCGGCTAGTATATATACTAATTGCTAAGTGTCCGTCTGTCTGTCTGTCACGCTTTTTTTAGGCACTTCCCGAAGAGATAGAGACTTGCAATTTGGTATACGGCTCGGTCGTTAGAAGAAAAACCCTAGAAAAATCGAATTTTTCGAAAACGTTCTATAGAGGGGGGGGGGGGGGGGGTTCCACACCGAAACGTTCGAAAAGTGAAATGATAGGAAAGCATGCTTTGCGATAAGATAGAGACTTCAAATTTGGTGATGGGTAAACCGTTCGAAAGGAAGAAAGTGTGTAATTTCAGATTTCCAATATTTTCTACTTAAGGGAGTGCCGTATACCAAAATGTTCAATTTTCCGAATAAATGAGAAGAGGTTCCTTTACATTTTGATAGATACTTGAAATTTGGTACATGGGCTAATCATTTAATGGAAACACCCAAGACGAATAGAGTTTCTCAGAAATGTTCGATTAAGGGGATGCTCCAGAGAAAATTGTTCGAAATATGAAATGATAAAAAACATGATTCGGGATGAGATAGTGATTTCAAATTCGGTGTACGGGTAGATAATTTGGATGGAAGAAAGTGTACAATTTCAGTTTTCCAATATTCTCTACTTTAGGGGGTGCCACACACCAAAATGTTCGATTTTTCGAATAAGTTATATACGCTTCCTTTTAAATATGATAGATGCTTGATATTTGGTATACGGGCTAATCATTTGATAAAAAACCCAAGGCGAATGGAGTTTTTCCTAAATGTCCATTTATGGCTGTGCTCCACAGAAGGACGTTTGAATGATAAAATAGCATGCTTAAGGGTGAGCTAGATACTTTAATTTTGTGTTTGAGTAGATAGTTCGAAAGGGAGAAATGTGCAATTTAAGTTTTCCAATAATTTCTTCTTTAAGGGGTTTTGCACACCAAAATATTCGATTTGCCGATTAAATGTGAAACTGGAATTTTTCAAAAATTGCATTATACGGGGGTTGCTTATTACAAAACCGTTGATTTTCAACGAGTATTCGGCTAGTAACTCAAGTATTATCAATTTTTCATAATATTTACAGTTGATGGAACCCATTAGATTTGTACGCATGTTACAACCATTACTCAAGAATTATAAGTTTTTCATAATATTTATGGTTAATGGAACCCATTAGATTTTTGTAAGGATTAAAAAAAGGAGTAGTTTCTTGCACCTTATAACCAGAAAAAAAAATAAATAAAAGATAAAATATGCACATCTATACTGAGCAAATGATTGTCTTTTGATACATTTTTCTAAGAGAAATCCGACGAAATCATTCCAATATGGTACGAAAAACCGTTTCGGTGAAGTTTCTTACCGATTTCACGTTTGTAAAAGTAAGAAAATCTGATGTGGGCAACACATGACTTACCTTATATAATGCAATAAATTTACTACTTTTACAGAAAAAAAATAGGTTATTCTTATAGTAGATACTTATATTCTTTCAAATATATTGAATTTTCGTGAATTAGTCGTCATTTTCATTTATTTAGCGTCGTTTTAGTTAATTTAGCAACATTCAAAAAGGTGAATCTCCAGAATTCTACAGGTGAATCTCCTGCTTACCTAATGTACGGAAGAGATCTTTCTGTACCAAATACATTAATAACAGGATTCAAAATACCAACTTATCACTCAACTCATGATTATGGAGAAGATTTAAAATATCGCCTAGGAAAAATGTATGAAACAGTGAAAATTAATCTTCAAAAGGCTGAGGACTCTCAAATTAAGTATCAACATAAGAAAGCGAAACAACCTCATATCAAAGTTGGAGACCTTGTTTACTTATATACTCCTTATTTACCACAAGGACAATAAAAAAAATTGAATTCCTTCAACAGAGGACCATTTAAAGTTGTGAAACAAACTTCTCCAGTAAACTTTTGCATTCAACATACAATGAATCCATTGAATGAACAATTAGTTCATGTCCATCGTCTCACATTGCTACCTCCTAGAGACCCTAAGTTGGATGTTTTCGCTCCACAAATATTTACAAAGAGTAAATCTCCTCCAAGCAATATTGCAAATCCTAGAGCTAATGCTTCTAATCCAAATCTGAGATCTAATGCACCTGGTGCAAATAACTCCAATGGTACTTCCCGTGTTACAAAGGTTGTAAATAGAGACAATTCCAAAGCAAAGACTATCAGAAATGTAAGATTTACTGCACCTGCACAAAATAACTCACCTGTGCCTAGAAATTCTTATAAAGTCCCATTTGCTCATTCTCATGGATACCATGAGGTTAAACAACCTTCTTCGCGTAGAAATCAAGTGAAATATACTAATAATAATCAATTATCTACTCAGAGATAATTATGCAAATTCGGGTGGTGATAGATATAAAATTTTTTATAACAGAAACTACTCACCACAACATAATCAAAGTTACTATGCTAACAGAACCACACGCACACCTTATTACTTGAGATCATACTAAAAATTGTATATATTACTGATACTACAATTTCTTATAACACAAAAGTAAACAAAGAGTATTACTTGAATCACAATTTCATACAAATTTTAATTTATGGTAAAAATCAATTCTTTCATCACATTTATTCATTTACTTATTCTATATTGATTGTTTATGTTATTTCACAATTATATTTTACAAATTAAAATTGTGATGATGAAAAACAATTCTGTGATTCTATCGAGAGATTTCATATATAATGAAAATTAAATTACTCTTTCAATTGATGTGATATATTGAAGGTTATATGGAAAGTTTACAAATTATAAACAAATATGGTGTTATTTACAAATATATAATTTATTTCATGAAAAACCTCTCATACAATATTTGAATTTAACTTGAAAAATGAGAGAAAGTTATTGTTGTATCACATATTGTTTTTATAAGTTAAGTATAAAAGATGATCTTAACGTAATAGAAAAGAATAATGTTTCTTTGAAATAAGTACTTATGCAAATCATGTTGGTTCTTATACAAAAAAAAAAAAGGGTTAAACATAAACAAATTCAGTATTACTATGAAATTTTGTTACAATGCAGATTTACATTTGAATTAAAGTTACCATATGATCATATGACTTCACAATTATTTGAAATGTTGTGAAAATATTAAATGAATCTTGATTTGAATTAAATGAAAATATTGTTCACTAATAACAGTGATTATAACTACATGAAAAATTTCATTTAATAATTGGAATTTAATAATTATTATTACTAATAAGGAATTTTCTTCTGAGAAATTCAGAAATTTCTGTTTAGAGTTCAAATAAATATTGCTAAATATTACTTATTTTATTATATAGAAGTAACGTGATATCCTATGTTGATATCTTAACAAGAACTTTATTTTATTTAACTACAAGAATTTTAAAATCTTATATGAACTTAAGAATTCATATTTTGATTTACATGTGTTGATAATTTTCTTGGTTCTTGAATATTCATTATAAAGTTAAAATCGAACCTAAATAATGTGAAATAATAGATTCTAAAATTGAATTTATTTGACAAACTGAATTTGACTTCACTTTATGTGATATAAACATATCGATTATGACTTCGAGTCTGAGAGAGATGATTTTGACTTGAAATTTGTTTTACAATATTTTTATTTTCGCGAGTTCCTGCATACACTTATTTTATTTTGCAAATTGAATTCCTATTTACACAAATGTAGTCAGTCATCGTTAGGATTTCAAGCCTAATGCTGCAAATTTTTCAACTTTTTGGAATTCTTTTTGGTTACGCAAACATATATACAAGTTACACGTACTTGGAAGAAGTTAACGTGGTGACAATTTTAAAATCCCGGTCTGCATTTGCTGCAATTATGTATCGTTACTGCCTGCTGTTTTCGCTTCTCGCAAGAAATAGTTAGGAAGCCTGCCCGTGAGAAAAGTCAGAAGTTAGGTGAAGATGTGGAAGATATTTGTTGACAGTTCACTATGTGATTCTGTTCAAAAAATTACATGACTAAGAATTACCTGGAAGGCGTGAGTCGCGAACTGATTGTAGCTGTGTGGATCCTGCACGCGGGAATTTTTTTATATTTTTTTTACACTCCCATTTTTATTTGTGGCATCCCGTATAGTTCCCCGTCATCATTGTTGCTTTGGATAAGTCATTTAGATATTCACTTAATAATTTACACAACTGACTCAGGAACTTCTCTCTCAGTACTCATATTATGTAAATAAACTTAGAGAATATAAAATTATTATATTTAATAGTATAATGATGAAAAAAAGACAAAGATTTCTAATTTAAATATATAACAAAAGTTGGAAACTTATGATTAATGTTGAAGTCTATTGGGACTCAAATGTTTGTTTACAGTTTAAATTTCATAATAATATCATAGTTTAAACTCATTTCATTTACTACTATTTCAATACAATATAGTTGAATTATGCATATATTTGTTTTTGCATATATTTTGTTTTTCCATATTCAACTCATTTCTTTACAATATGCATATACTATTTTCATATTCATATCAGTTATTTACATGCATGCCATTTAATTTTTTTTTCACTCAGGATAGTGAAAGTGAATTAAGAATTCATAAGAATTTAATTTCGGTGACATGGAAAAAAATTCTATGTATAAGCTTATGTCATTGCAAACATTTACTATCTACAATTATTTTTACATACATTTTTTCAAAGTTGCAATCAACACATTCGAACTTAATCAAGAAAAAAAATGACTTGATATACAATAATTTCATTTACATAAAGATTTTGTATACCATAGATGTATACATATCCATTTTCTCAAAATTTAATGGCTACTACTCAATGTTTTACTTCAACTATTTACAATGTGTTATTCGTGTGTGCTCAAAGTTGAGTACTTATTGTTGAGTGTTGAAAACCCAGACCACACGACCAACCCGAAGGCTTATGGTAGCAAGATGTGTGGCCGGGAACTTTATTTTTGATTCAATAGATTACAGAACATATATTAAAATGAATCACATCACAGGAACACAGAAAACTACACAGATACTTATAACACATAGAACAACACAATTAAAACACAGATTACACAAAAATACAGGAGTAATAAATTCAGGTATAACAAGAATGGAAAAAGGATGAAAGTTTTCCCTGGAATTACATAAGATGATGAAGAATATTTTGATGGCAGTTTATCCAAAAATTTACATATGATGATGAAGTACGATATGATGATGATAATTATACCAAATGAAAGGTGAATGTGGATGAAAATGATTGGCAATGATTGAACAGAAGGTGTTCTAACATTTTGAAGAGATTTACAATGATTATTCTGGATGAAAATTGGAATTTACCGAAGAGATTTACAATGATTTTTCAGAATGAGTAAATTGGAATTTACAGAAGTATACAATTGTTTACAGGTATTTTCAGCAACATCCCAAAAGAACCAAGGAAAAGAGGAGCAGTGCAAAGTCAGGGACCAGAAGGGGCCAGGAGACCTCCAGGTTGATCAGGGAATATTATTCGAAATTTCGCGGGCGGAGAGGATGCAATTTTTAATTTTTTGAATAGAAGAATTGTTCTTAAGAACCCTGGAAAACCAGGCCGCAGAGTTAGCACTAGTGGGCCGAGAGAGATGATTAGGGAGGGTAAGGGGGCAAGAAAAAACAAAGTGATCTGCATCGCCGTAGGCGTTACACGAACAGTTAGAGGTAGTTTTTTGTTTGAAAAAGTACAGGTAGTCCAGAAAAGGGCCATGGCCTGTTAAAAAGTAAGTAAGAAATTGATTTGAAATTAAAAAATTTGGGTCAACAGAGGAAAGTGAGTACTTATTGTGTAAATGTATGCACTTTTGAAGTGCACTTTTGTAATTGTATATCACTAATGTTTTTTATATCTTTGTAAAGGTTCTTTTTCGAAGCTTGGACATATTTGTCATCCCTTTTCGGAATTCCTTTCAGACCTTTCCCCTGTAAGTGATGATGTATAGGCCATGCATTGGATCTTTCAGGATGTCGTGAGGCGTGGTGTGGTTGCAAACACATTACCGCTTTCGTCTAAATTACAAATACTTTGTGTTTGTGTACTCGTAAAAGTTCCTATCCATACTGTGTTATTGTATATCCTTATTTTTTTGTTTATAGTGGAGAAAAATGTCTCAAATTTATGTCACTGTTAGAGAAGAATTTCTCAAGCAATATTTTGTGTTTTCTGTGAAAAATCTTTCACTACATTCAAGATTTTTGGCCCCAAGGAGAGGGGGATGTCATAGCGCTTTATGACATTATGAGTGCGAAACACGACATTTTTCATTTCGTTTCAAAAACATGCTCTTTCGGAAGCCATTTTTATTCCGAACTTTTAATTCTGTACGAGTTTGCATTTTTCATGCTGAAAGCGCGGGATCTCGCTCCTGCAGATGTTCCGAAGTAATTTCTTACTTCTTTAATTATTGCGCAGGGCATTGGTTTCGATTCTGCAGACAGTGACGCGACGTTGCCGCAAAAAGTCGTTGAATGCTACATTTATTTCGTGCATGAAGCTGAAGGTCGAAGCGGCCTGGATTCCACTTTCAACAGTAGTAGGGCTCTCTTGGCCCTGAGTTTTCATTGGAGAAGGAGCTTTTATTTCTCGCTCCTGGAAAATTCGGACACAAAGGAATTTACGACCCAACGGTCATTTTTGTGTTTTCGGATTATAACTTCGATTCGGAAGGAATCGTATAATCCGAGTGGGCCAAGACAATTTCTTTTATTGTCAAATTATTAATTTTCTCATTTATTTATTTCAGATCTAAATTTCGGAAAGTCCTGGAAATTAAAAAAAGGATTAGAACGCGATGACGTCCGGTAGGACAGGATTGTGGAACCATGCTAAAGAGTCGCTTGGTTACTCCATTTGAGTTTCGGCATTGTTTTGGACGTTCTACGGTCGAGACGTGCGTACAGCTAAAGTATTTGGATCATTGGATCATTTCCATAAATCCCAGAGTGAATTTACTCTGCAAGAATTCAACCAGTGCGTGTATTTGATAGACCCTTACAGTGATGTTGAATTCAGATCTTCAGTGTTAGTCGCGCCGCTCTAAATGAGAACAATTTTGGTCTTGAAATGAATGAACCAAGATATGGTTCTGGTAACGTGAATGATTACTAAAAGTGAAATCTTCTTTAATATCCAAATTCCTCAAAATGAATATGGTTCTCAAATTAATTTCTATGAGAAATGTCGTGTGTCAATTTGTGTGAAAATATATCATTACATAGAATGAGTGGATAGAGTCATTTTACAGAAGTGCAAGGGCCAAGTGTTATATTGATATATGTAGTACAGTGAAAGGGCCCATAATATCTTCTTTGTTACTTCCTTAATTACATATGATATATATTTAAATAAAAAGGGTTTAGTTAAGATTATTTTTGGCTCATGTTTTCCCAACTTGATGTGGTATCCTTCTTGTGTGCCTGTGCGTCCAGTTTACATTTTGTAGGCCTGGGCAGCCGGACCTGGGGTTATTGAATTTATACAACGCAAAATTACGCAATAGTACTTAATATCCAATTTACTTCGTTTGTGTGATCCTTGATTTCTGTCACTCATTTATTTCCGTCACACTTAAAGTCTGGTGAGTAATATCTTTTCACTGTGACATCTGCACGCATGCTTTCCGGTGTGACATATGTATGTAAGGTTACAATTATTAATATTTCATTGAAAGGTATACAGGGTGTCCCAAAAAGATTGAAACACGCTTTAATTCTTTACTTGTCGGGGATACGTGAGCAATATAAATTGCAAAAATGTTGAAAGTAAGGTAGGAAATAAGACTATGTTAATGAAATAGTCCTCCCATTCATTTTCAAAAGTTACACTTTTTAAAATTTTATACGACCTCCTTAGACAAATTTGGCCAATCAGAAAATTTTTATCTTTAATGCAACAAAATCATTAAAAAAACTGCATATCTATATCTTTAAAATTAACTGAATTAATAAAGGAAAAAAAATTACTTATGTCACTTTTCCGTACCATGTGAAAGGCTGTTTCATCAGTGAAAATAGGGATTATAAACAAATTGACAACGGTAATTGTTTAGATAAAAAAAAGTACTTAGAAGTACTTAATTATTGAAAAAGTACTTAGTTATTGAAAAGTACTTAAGAATCCGTGATTGCATCGTGAGCCTATGCGGAATTCGTAAAAATGTCTCCTATGTATTATCCAGTTTTATCTTTTTTGTGATATGTCACATAGTTGCATTTATATGATATGATATAGTTGCATTTATGTGATATGTCACATAGTTGCATTTGGGCGCGGTAGCCCATTGGTTAGCGCGCTGGAGTTGCACTCGGTAGGCCCGGGTTCGATTCCAGCCACTGCCAAAACTGCCGCCGTGTTCATGCGGAGTACGATCACGTTAAACATGTGGGTCCGAAAGTCCTTCCGAGAGGTTGGTGGTAGGGGAAGGAGGGTACGGTCCCTGTGGATGCCTCCCCCACTGGGTTCCGGTCTAAATTGGGTGGCACTTCCCGACCGTCCAAACAGTTACCTTACACCTTTCTGGTAGGTCGGACGGTCTGGGTTTCAACAACAACATAGTTGCATTTCTAATTTGACATATGGTCCCCATTCACAATGTTCAATTTTCAATTATATATAACTCGCTCAATTTTAAAGATAGAGATATACGGGTTTTTTTTAATGATCTTGTTGCATCAAAAATTGAATTTTTTTGATTGACCAAATTTGTCTAAGGTGGATCGTATAAAAATTTAAAAAGTGTAACTTTTTGAAAATTAATGGGAGAACTATTTTATTAACGTAATCTTATTTCCTACCTTACTTTCAACATTTTTGCAATTTACATTGACCACTTATCTAAAACAGGTAAATAATTAAAGCGCGTTTTAATCTTTTTGGGACACCCTGTATACTTTCCTATGATGCTTCTGCATACCTTCCTTATAAACCAGTAGTGAATCACAATATCACCACTAATATAGAATCCTACTGAAATAAGAAAACTACCCAGGTGAATGCAATACTCCCATCTGTTTGTTCTCCTTTTCAATCCAATTTTTCTACATTTTTTTGGAAATCAATTTGCACCTTGTCTGTTTATTATTCGAATCTTCCCCAATAAGAAGACATAATCAACACTTGCTTTAAAATATAGTTTCACTGTTTCATCATGACTGAATTTTAAATTAATTTTAAATACTACTCAAGAAATACTATAAGCTTATTTTGGGTCTGAGTTCGTTTCTAATTAATATTATTAGTTAGCCTAGTAGTTAGCTGTGCTGGGATTGCAGTCGGACGACACGAAATCGATTTTCACCTGTGCCCAAACTGTTTCCATGTTCATGTGTAGTACGGGCACCACAAATATGTGGGTCCGTAAATCCTTCCGAGAGGTTAGAAGTAGAAGTATGGTCCATGTGAATCCCGCCACCACTGGGTTCCAGTCTAAATTGGGTGGCACTTCACGGCCGTTCGAACAGATACTTTCCACCCTGGCTTAGGTCGGACGGTCTGGGTCGAAGAAAAAAAACAGGAAAAATCAATCTCCTACTGAAATGCAATTTTATGTAAACATCTCTAAAATGGGATGCATTCAGAGATGATATTTTTAAAATTTAATATCTAGTATTATTAATAGTAATTTATTATATTTGAAAATTTTAAACTTCCTCGAAAAAGACATTGCTAGTTATACAAAATGAACTTTATTCAAATGACGTCATCGAAACAAAATTTTTTGCCCCTCTATGTAAAATCAATGAATATTTCATTCATATCACTTATATTCCAGACTCAGAAGTTAAACAATTTTACGTGGAAAATAAATGAGCAATTCTTGCAAAACTCACCTTACAATCGCTTGATTTGTGAGGTGAGTTGTGTAAGAAATTCGGCGAATTGTGTAAAAGAAATATAGTGAGTTGTGTGAGAATGAGGTGAAATAAGGTGAGTTGTGAAAGAATTGCATGCATTCTGCATGCCTTAAAAATTAGGCTTCGTTGTATAAATAGTCGAAATTTAGTGAAACATTCAAAATAAAAAATATTGTAATTGAGTTGGCACAGAAATTAAATAAATACACATATAATATGAAAGGAAATCAGGTTTATGACGGATGCAACACTAAATATAAATTTAAATTATTTTTGAACATCAAGGTCTATATACAGCGGAGAAAAATGGATGTTGAGGAGTAGGAGGCGAAGCCTCCTGACTTGCAAAGCGACTTATATGGGGGTGAGCCAGCAGGGGGCGGAGCCCTTTAGTTTATATATATATATATATATATATATATATATATATAATATATAAGATGGAAAATGGAAGTTATTAAAGATATTGAAGTGTTATAGCATATATGCGCAGAGCAGCTACATATACTATACACGATATAAATATAAATAGTATAAAAAGAATTTTTGAATTGAAAAAAGAAGGAAGGCTTAACGAGAAGCTTACTTAATGGCGGTAAGGGGTTGTGACCTTACACCCCAGTTGTCAACAAGCGCATTTATGACAAGCTTGTTGACAACTGGGGTGTAAGGTCACAACCCCTTACCGCCATTAAGTAAGCTTCTCGCTAAGCCTTCCTTCTTTTTTCAATTCAAAAATTCTTTTTATACTATTTATATTTATATATATATATATATATATATATATATATATATATATATATATATATATATATATATATATATATATATATATACAGGGTGTCCAGTGTTATCGGTGGCCAATGTCTATTTTCTCAACCTTTAGTCACAGAGATACACTTCCACTTGCAAAAATGTTTTAAATTTTAAAATCTATTATCTTAGGAACAGTTTAAATCAATAAATGCATTTCTGAAAAAAAATACCAAATATAAATTTTTATACAGTCCCCCTGTCCTACCAATTATATTTAGGAAAATCATTCTCATACAATTTTATGCAAAATAAAAAAAAAAGTTATCCTTTTACGACCAAAATTGACCGACTTAAGCTGTTTATAGTTGGAGCACTTTTTGTGCCGAGAAATGGTCAATAAGGTCCTTGATTGGTTGGTTGCTTGGAGAAATGATCAATATGGTCCTTGATTGGTTGGTTGCTTGGAGAAATGACCAATACGGTCCTTGATTGGTTGGTTGCTTGGAGAAATTATCAATACGGTCCCTGATGGCTTGGTAGTCTAAAACGGGTCATTTTTATGCGTGGAAAAGCAATTTAAGTCATAAAGTTTAATGCTTCATAATTCGTTGAATTTTAGTCGTAAAAGGATGATTTTTTTTTATTTTGCATAAAATTGTATGAGGAAGATTTTCCTAAATATAACAGGTAGAACCGGTCAACCATATAAAAATTTATATTTCCTATTCCTTTCAGAAATGTATTTATTAATTTAAACTGTTTCTAAGATAATACATTTTAAAATTTAAAACATTTTTGCAATTGGAAGTATATGTCTGTGACTAACGGTTGAGGAAATAGCCATTGGGAACCGATGGCACTGGACACCCTGTATATATATATATATATTATATATATATGTTATTTTTGTATTTAATTATCAATAAGATCTGTAATTTTCAGAAAAATTATAATATCTGTACATTTTTGTTGAAGTAGTAATAATTTTAAGGTTGCAAGTATTATTTTTATGCACACACACAAATATATATATATATATCCATTATTATTAGCATTATCAATATCAATTACTTTTTTAACTTAATCATTATTTTTCTGAAATATATATGTATCATATCTGAAATATATATGTATATATATGTATCATAATATTAATATATTATCATTACAATTCACTTCTTGTGAGAGATTTTTATGGCCATTACTTTCTATTCGTTGTATTTCAAATCATCTATATTTTTTTCATGTTGACAACACTGATTTTTATCTTATGAGTGGCAACAGTTGATTTGCATTTTTCGTAACAATACTTTGTGCAAATGATTTTCTGCTTTGAAGAATAACAAAGAAATCAAATAATTACCAATCTTTTTATGCTTTTCAACCAAGTATTTGTAGTCCATAGTTATTAACTATATACAAATTTAGAAACAAACTAATTTCTAGGTTAATATGTATGGATACGTAGCCTTGATGAAAAATCTATTCTGAATTACTATTTATCTTAAGCCTAATTTAAATTATCTTATATAGTGCAACACTGTTTGATTTTTAGTTTTCTATAGGTGTTACAGCAGATTTCTAATATTTATTTATATCATTAAATTTACACACACACACACATATATATATATATATTAATGTATATATATATATATATATTAATATACATATAAATATTATATCTATCACATCTAAAAACTGACAACTGAAAATATACTCAAAAAGCTGGCTAAACCGGGAAGTGGGGGTCACAATCCCCCCCGGCGAAATTTTGATACAATGTCATTCTTCTTTTTTCTTTTTCTAATTATTGAGTTATATATTAATATATATATATATATATATTTCAGACATGGATTATGACTTATGTGTTCAAATTTATGTACATATGTTTGAAAAATATTATTTTTGTGCAAATTCATTCTAACATATTTCACACTCAAATGGTTCTAACCTGTGTGTACAGGTTTTATGTACTTACAAAGAATTTTCATGTGAAACATTTTTCTGACATATATATGGTTTTCCCTCTGTGCATAAGTTTATGATAATTCAAATGACCTTTCATGTAAATCTTTTCTGATATATTTCACGCACAAATGGTTTTCACGTGTGTCGAAAGGAGTGTCGAAAGCCCAGACCATTCGACTCGTCCAAGGACTTAGAGCAACTTAATGAATAGCCGGGGTTTTCACGTGAGTTGAAGACCCAGACCGACCGACTCGTCAACAAGGACATGAGTAGCCATTTGGTCGGCCGGAGGGGTTTTCACGTGTGTGTAAAAGTTTATGTTTATTCAAAGAACTTTTATGTAAAAAATTTTTTAACATGTTTCACATACATATGGTTTTTCACCTGAGTGAAATAGTTTATGATGATTTAAATTACCTTTCAGTGCAAATGTTTTCTGACATATTTCATACACAGATGTTTTATCACCTATGTGTATAAGTTTTTGCACATTCAGAAATATTTATATATAAGTGCAAATTCCTTCTGGCATATGCCACACACAAATAGTTTTAACATGTGTGTACTCGTTAATGTACTTTCAAAGAATTTTACCTGTCCATTCTTTCTGAAATATTTTATATGAATATGGTTTTTCCGCTGTGTGCACAAGGTTATGAAGATTTAAATTTCCTTTTTGTGCAAATACTTTCTCACATATTTTGCATACAAATTGTTTTTCATCTGTGTGTAAAAGTTTGTTTGTTTAAAGAACTTTTATGTCAAAAAATTTTCTGGTGTGTTTCACATACAAAGGTTTATTCACTTGTGTGTACAATTTTATGATTATTCAAACAATCTTTTTCTATAAATTCTTTCAACCATATTCCACAGACAAATTGTTTTTACCTGTGTGTACACATTTATGCACTTTCAAAGAATTTTTACGTGCGAATTTTTTCTGACATATTTCACATACATATGGTTTTTCATTGGAATGTACAAGTTTATGCTGATTCAAACCATATTTGTGTGCAAATACTCTCAGACATATTTCACATACAAACGATTTCTTACCTGTATGAAAGAGTTTGTGTGCTTTCAAAGAAATTTTATGTGTAAATTTTTTTTGACATATTTCACATACATATGGTTTCTCACCTGTATGCAGACGTTGGTGTGCTTTTAAAGAACTTCTTTGTGAGAATGCTTTATGGCATATTTCACATACAAATGGTTTCTCACCTGTGTGCACAAATTTATGAAGCTTCAAGTAACGTTTTGATGTAAATGCTTTCAGACATATTTCACACACAAACGGTTTTTCACCTGTATGAAAGAGTGTGTGTGCTTTTAAAGAATTTTTATGTACAAATTTTTCTTGACATATTTCACAGATATATGGTTTCTCACATGTATGCACACGTTGGTGTATTTTTAAATTACCTTTTTGTGAGAATACTAAATGGCATATTTCACAAACAAATGGTTTCTCACCTGTGTGCACAAATTCATGACGCTTCAAGTTATGTTTTTCTGAAAATGCTTTCAGACATATTTCACACACAAACGGTTTTTCACCTGTATGAAAGTGTGTGTGTGCTTTCAAATAATTTTTATGTGCAAATTTTTCTTGACATATTTCACATACATATGGTTTCTCACCTGTATGAAAGAGTTTGTGTACTTTTAAAGAATTCATATGTGCAAATTTATTTTGACATATTTCACATACATATGGTTTCTCCCCTGTATGCACACGTTGGTGTGTTTTTAAATTACCTTTATGTGAAAATACTTTATGGCATATTTCACATACAAATGGTTTCTCACCTGTGTGCACAAATTTATGAAGTTTCAAGTCACGTTTTTCTGAAAATGCTTTCAGACATATTTCACACACAAACGGTTTTTCATCTGGATGTTTATGTACATTAAAAGCAGTGTTTTTTAACATATTTTCTACGTTTTCGAAAGTATTTCAAGGGGGAAATTTATTTTACGGTATGTGCACAAGTTTATGTCTAACTAAATTCCTATTTCTTGCAAATGCTCTTCGACGTATTTTACAAACATATAATGTTTTATCTTTGTGAACAGTGTTTATTCTCTCATAACTTTCTGTTATACATGCTTTCTGACATATATAACATAAAATTGGCTTTTATCCATTTGCCCATCTTTTATCCTATATGATTTGTAGCAATATTATTCTTATATGATATTCCTCTGTACGAAGTCTATTTAATTTAACTTTTCGCAAAAATTTTCTAATAATTTATTTACTTACACACATGTACGTTTACATATAGCGCTTTTCCTGATAAACGCTTACTAACACATTTCAAATCATTCTTTTTCTTGCAAAGTCTCTCCGGAATATTTACATACAGATTCTTACCCTTGCAAAGTTCATGCTAATTTAAAAATATTAATTACTTCTCAACATCATCTACACAAAATGTTTTCATTAGCATATAAACGCAAATGCTGATCTAAAAAATTTTTATAGTGTGAAAAGTTTTGACATAAATAGCATGCAACATTTAGTAAATGGTTTTGGCTAATCCGGAGATTAGGTCACCTTGGTTAAATCGGAGAAGACGTCACGCACTTTGTGAGCGCTTTATGTTGCAATCTGGTAACCTCTTGTATCGGATGATTTCGGCGGGAATTGTGTCACATCCAATAAGAATACGTTTTTGTGTTTGCTACAGTTTTTTGATGTAAAAGAACATTTCTATCAATATTTTTGGCCATTCTTGTGCGTGTTTGCTTGTTCTTTCGTTATTTGATTTATTCTGTAATAATTATTCATCTTAGTTTTAGTTTTGCGGATTTGCTTTTGTGGTCGATCAAATTTCCCTTATGTCTTCTGGTATGCGCGAGCAAATGGAAGGTGAATGTAGTTTTGTAAAGCGTGGTAGAATGGATGTTGGTATGAATGAATCTAGAAAAAAATTTGCGGTGACCTGATCTCCGGATTTACCAAAAAATGTTTGAAAAATGAGGTTCCATAGGGTTCAATGTATTTCATTTTTTCAACCCGGGTTCAATCCAAAACTAAAGGGGTGATATTATTCATTTATATTCCCATAGGTCCCACAGACCGTCTGAACAACATACTAAAATTTCATTTTGGTAAAGCCATTTTTACGGCAGTTATCGTGCGAACGGACAGACAGAATAAACAAAGTCATAAACACTTTTCAACTATGTTGTAAAGTGTTAAAAAGTAATTTACTATTCTAGCGTTCTTGAAACTTGTAATTCATTAAAAACTCGAATCCAATATTTGAGGCCAATCCAACACGTTTCTATATATTTTGCTGCGGTGGAGAAAGCAGATACTATCATTCCGTATAATATATAACGTATTTTTCTGTCAAATAAATGCAAAATAAACATTTGCATAAAAAGCTTTCTTTTCAAAAGTATTGTGAATTCCCAAGTGATGGATGGCGCATAGCATCGATCTTCATCGCAACAATATTTTGAATTGAAATATTTCCATCTATAATATTTTCATAGGTCTGTGCCTTACAGGGATGTCTTTCAATAAATGTGTGTTTAAGGAACAAGCATAGATATCAGCAGGGCCGACGAGAGGGGGGGGGGGATCCGGGGCAAATTCCCGGGGCCCGTGCAGCTTGGGGGGCCCGAGCAGAACTGGAATTTGTTTTTCCTTCATTTCGGTAATAGCAATACTCGAAAGAAAAGCATTTTTAGGCCCGGGACCCTAAACCGGATGCTAAAAAAAACATTTAACCTTAGTTTATATTCCACCACATAGATGGCTGCACCAGTACCAAAAAGGGGTTATTTCTGTAATGTGTTTTAGCAATGTTTTATTTTCCTGTGGTCTTCCTTACTTTTGTTTATTTCCGAACGTGGATTAGCTTTCTGAGGGAGCAACAATTTGATTGGTGATCCAAGAAATGGAAATTTCTTAGAGAATATCATAAGTCATTATGACCTCTCCTTGACGAGCACTTGAAAAAAGTGAAGGAATCACAAATTCAAGGCAAAAGAATGCAGGTTCATTATTTGTCAGCCGAAATTCAAAATGAATTTATTTCATGTTGTGCTGAAAATGTCCTAAACTGGATTTTAAAGGAAAGAAAAGTTGCCAAATACTTTTCTATAATTGTAGACTCAACGCCAGATCCCGCCCATATGGAGCAAACGACATTCATTTTGCGTTATGTCCTTACAAACAGAGAAACGAATGCATATGAAATATTTGAAAGATTCATAGAATTTGTAGATTGCAATAAGAAAGCAGGAGATGCTATTGCAAGTTTGATTCTTCAAACACTTAAAAAACACAATATCCCAATAAGTCAGTGCCGTGCACAAGGATACGATAATGGCTCTAACATGAGTGGTACATACAAGAGCGTTCAAGCTCGAATTTTGGAAATTAGCCCATTGGCCATTTTTTCTCCTTGTGCTTGTTACTCTCTGAATCTCTGTGGTGTTCATGCGGCAGAATGTTGTCCTGAAGTAGTAACGTTTTTTGGTGTTGTACAGAAGCTGTATAATATATTTAGTAGCAGTCCTCAGAGATGGGAAATTTTGCAAAAAAACACGGACTGCTCGCTTCATTCCCTGTCCAACACACGTTGGTGTGCTCGAACTGAGAGTGTTGAGACCCAGACCGTCCGACCTACCAGAAAGGTGTAAGGTAACTGTATGGACGGCCGGCGAACTGAGAGTGTTAAACCATTAGCACAAAAGCTTCCTTCGATAAAGGAGTCAATCGACATGGTGCTAGAATTTAATCTAACTGCAGACACTCAAACAGATTTAAATGATGTAAAGACATATATGGAATCATTTGAATGCTTCGTGATGGCAACAGCTTGGTTCAAAGTTTTGCCATCCATAAACTACCGAAGCACGGTCTTACAAGCTCGAAATTCCACCATCGATATCGAAGTAGCAAATCTTTCCAGTGTCTTTATAGATTTGAAAAAGATTAGAAATAGTTGGGAGGTAATCCTAAATGAATGTAATCTTGTAGCTGTAAATTTAAATATGCAAGTTGAATTTTCAGATCGATAAACACTTTATTCAATGTGCTGTGGTTATTTCACGACTTACATCAAGTACAAATTCGGGAAAATGCAAGAAAACTACAACACAAATATAAAGATGATGTCAGTGAGCAGCTCTCTGAAGAACTAATACATCTGAAATCGATATATGATGCAAACATACAGGAAAGAAATCTTCACCTATACAGTTGCTCAACAAAATAAACCATCCACTGTTTTCTAACATCGTTATTGCTTTGAGGTTGTTTTGTACAATTCCCGTGACTGTGGCTCAAGCAGAACGATCTTTTAGTTGCCTATCAAGGATAAAAAGTGTCTTACGGTCAACTATGGGTCAAAGCCGACTTTCGTCTTTGGGGCTTATTATCAATTGAGGTTGAGCTAGCCAGACATTGTGATTTTTCCCAAATAATAGATACATTTGCAAGTCGTAAGGCTCACAAAGCGCCTTTGTGAATTAACTTAAATCCGAGACTCAATACATTCTGCTATCGTCCTTTCTTGTTAAACAACTATTATTTCCTATTTACCAAATATTGCATCGCTCTAATTCAATTTTCTCATTATATTAGAGAAAAAATAAAAAACTATTTCTATCAGTACGCACATGTTTTCTTTTTATCGGGCCCGGAATTATTATTGTCCCGGGGCCCAGGCCCGCTCTCGGCGGCCCTGGATATCAGAGCACTTCATTCGCGGAATCAGTGAAGCACTTCTTTCACAGGTTATTGTCGATCCAATTCTATTTTGTTATTTCGAATATTTCTTACGTCAGTGTCGGCTCGTGGATTTAGAAAGGTGAAGTGCTACAGGAAAACAGAACAAGAAAGATCAATCATGCATAAAGCATTGATTATAAAACACTTTCCAACTTCAATGCAATTTTATTTAAAGATCTCTAAATTGCGATACATTCCTCGGTAATATTTTATAAATTATCACAATACTACATTAATTATATTTCAAAACTTAAAACATCATCGAAATAAATGAATTTCATTCAAATGACGGCATTGAAATATAAATTACTTGGTTTAAACATCTCTAAAATGCGATACATTCCTCGGGAATATTTTAAAAATTATCATATCACTACAATAATTTATTATATTTGAAAACTTCATCGAAAACAACTGAAATTTATTCCAATGACGTCATCGAAATATAACACGCCTGGCTCTCTCTATAAAAGCAGCATTTCATTCATAAACATTTTCCCATTCATATCATTCATCACAATACTATAATAATTTATTTTATTTAAAAACTTAAGACCATGGAGGTACAAGTAATTAAACTCTATGCTTAAAACTTCATCGAAAAAATCGTCCTTCTTTCTGTAAAACCAATGAATATTTCATTCATCTCAGCTATATGCTAAATAATTTTGCGCTTTATAAATTCAGCAATTCTTATACAACTCATTCTACATATTTTGCTGTTTACATTTTCCATAAGTGAAAACTAGGCTTCGTTGTGGAAATAATCAAATTTGGATGATCATTTAAACTCAACTATATTGTAATTGCATTGTTTCATTATGTAGATGCACAGAATTTAAGCAAAAATAAAGCGGTTTTAAGTCGGATACAACACTAAATATGAATTAAAAAGAACTTACTTTAAAAATCACGTTTTTGACACAAGATGGATGCCATATTTTATTTTGAAATGGGTCACTTGATCTCTTCATATAATGGTTACGTGATCGCTTCATATAAAATGCGTAATTACTATTTTAATTTTTATTTAAAAAACCACTGCATACATTTTGCTGAATTTTTTTTTATATATTTTATGGGATAATTTGAATATTTACGAAAACTTTCGAAGCAATTTGTGAATTTTAAATCCGCTTAAAAAATGTTTGAAAAATTAGGTCCAATAGGGTTCAATGTATTTCATTTTTTCAACCCGGGTTCAATCCGGTTCAACCCGGGTGATATTATTCATTTATATTCCCATAGGTCCCACAGACCGTCTGAACAACATACTAAAATTTCATTTTGATAGAGTCACTTTTACGGCAGTTATCGTGCTAAAGGACAGACAGACAGACAGACAGAATGAACAAAGTCATAAAGACTTTTCAACTATGTTAATGACTTCGTTGTAAAGTGTGAATAAAAAGTCATAAACACTTTTCAACTTTGTTGTAAAGTGTTAAAAATGATTAACTGGAGTAAGATTCACCTCAGATTTCTAATGCAGAATTCATTATTTTCAAATTTTACAAGGAAAATTTTGAAACACCGCTTTCCTGGATCAAATGATTACAACTATAGCGTGTTATTATTCACTATAAAGGGCTTGAAAAAATATTTCGATTGATACCGTATTTGACAAAATGTATCCCCCAGGGTGGTAACTTGCCCCCCCCCCCCCAAGGGGATTAATGACATCAAGGACAAAAAATTTGATGTGGGCAGCACATGACTTTCCCTGCAGACTTATATCCATGTTCTCTTTATTTTAATTAAATTTAATTCACCTTTTATTCAATTTTCGTTCTCTTTTGGTAACTGGACTTATTTTCAAAGTTGGCGCAGAGAAAATACAAAAAAACTGAAATACCTCGAGAACGGCTAGTCCTAGTGTAATGGGGTTGGTATTATTATTTTCTTCATTAATAATTACATATAAAATAAACGTTTAATGGATATATTTAAGTATACGTAAATTTTAATATCAATTTTGACGATTTTTGCGGAACATTTCGCAAAAAGAGGCAGGTTTTTTTTTTCCGAAGCGTCCCAAAATCTAATCAGCACCAGAGTAACCTACGAGCAACTTATTTACCAAATTTTGTGAAATTCGGCCCATTAGTTATTCAGCTAAAGTGGATATACAAGCTTTTGCGGGCCATTTCGCAGAAAAAGGCGGGTTCTTTTATCCCAACTCGTACCCAAAACTAATCAGCACCAGATTCACTCGCAAGTGACTTACCTACCAAATTTTATGAAATTCGGTCAATTAGGTTTTTAGTTAGAGTGGATACAAAATCTGCACAGACACACACACAGACGTCACGCTAAAAATGTTTTTTTCGTATTCTAGAAGTTTTGAAACGTGTAGATCCGTCGAAAACTCGAGTTGCGATTTTCGACATGATTACAATACTTTCCCTATACATCATCATGTATTGCAGGGAAAGTAAAAAAATTGTATCATGGCTATTTTTTCAACAGTGATTGAAACTGTTAAGTCTAGTGATGATTAAGCCACAAACAAGCACTTTTATACATGATTATGTTATTTTGTTTCCTATTCTGCCATATTAAAAAAATATAAAATTTAGAATAAAATTCAATGTTTTCTCTGGAATTAAAAAAAATTCTGTCTAGTTCTAGATTCTTTGATAACAAAGGCGGCTGTAAAGTTTCGTGAAAATCCATTAATATATACGGCTGCTGTTCTGTACATAAGACATAGGCCACAGACATACAGACACGGACCGATAGACAGACAGACGGACAATACTACAAAAATAGTTAAAACGTGTTGAGAATGTCTTAAAGCATATTAGTATCAAAATCTCGAAATTATAAAATTTTCGAAAAAACAATACCTTCTCAAAACTATTCATGAGAAAGTAAAAATGTTTAACTTCATTTATTTATTTTTTTTGTCCTCAATAATATTATTTTCTTTTCTTTATAAATTTTGTTATTTTCAAAGAAACCCCCTGTAAACCAAATTGCACAAAATATCAATAACAGAACATATATTTCTATCCCACAGCTCAATATATAAGTGATGACACAATAAAACAAAGAATCTATGATCTCTAGTCCCCCCCTCCCAAGAATAATATTGAAAAGTCGCCAAATAATGCTTAGTCAATCAATGCAATGTCGGGAACCTTTAGTTGTGCAGCTTTATCACACTACTGATGTGTTTGGCAAATAAATCTGCTACCTCGTTAAATCCATTAGCCGGTAACATGAGTGACGTCATAGTTGTCACAAGGCGTGCAAATAAAGAGATGACAAATTTTGACTGTGATGAAAAGCGTTCATACGCCCAAAAGCTCCGAGGCGATTTTGGTATATTTGAATTTTAAAACGTTCTATCACTTGAAAAAAAAAATCTTAAATTTATTTTGAAAGTTGTAATACATGATAATTTCAATATTTTAATATTCTGAATATATCTTACATTCACTCGGAATATTTTCTAAACGATGAAGGATAGATAGAAATAGCAAGTGATGAAAATGGTCAGTAGCAAAACCAATTTCTAAATCAAAATTTTGTTCTTACAAAGCTTTTATAGTTTTTGAACAATATTTTTGTTTTAGTTGAAGAGGATTGAAAACTTTCCGTTTTTCAAGTATGCAATGCCTAAAGACTAAGTTACAAATTAGTGCTAAACACAAGTAGTTAGCGAGTAATGTGTAACCCTTTAAAAGATAATTATTTATAACCCTATAAGGATAAATTATTGCATTTGGTATCGCGTTCTTACTTCTATACTGGTGTCAGAAATTATCTTTATATACTAAAAATATAAGCAGCGCAAGTGTACACTAAGTATGTTTCGCCGATGCGGTGGTCCAGCGGTCAGGGACATACTTTTCCGTCTGATCGCTCGATTGTCAGGTTGTCTGTTCGAATCCCGCCACCAGGCATGGATGTTGTATTGTCGAGGCAAAGTCAGACTTCTGCCCTTGGAGAGCTTCAATAAAATTGAAGCTGCATATTCTCCCCTTCGCCATGGGACCAGGGGTCTAGTGGACGTGGTGTATAGGGCTTTTCTTCACCACGGGGGATTAGTCACAACACAACAACACAAATGTGTTTCTCTGCGAACTTCTGGAATTTAAGATTTAATTTTGGAATTTATCGACTTAAACCATTTTTGTATAGCTGCAAAGTTTCATTTGGAAATGATCTTTCAGGTGGCGATCTGTTGGCCGTTTAGAGGCTGGGATTGATGGAAGTGGTAAATTGTTTCATAATTAGTTTTATATCGTATGTACACTGTAAAACATTTGTAAGCACGTTACTGAAAGTTTCATGGGAATCAGCTGTATGTAATGGGGTGTAAGGTTCCTGATAGTTATGATAACATATATATATATATAAATAAAGCTTCGGCAGACGGTAATTAGCTGAATATTTCAGAAATAAAGGTGGAATTTTCATGAAAGCCAGTAATTGCGGCTTTTCTTATTAGTTTGCAGAAATTATTAACAAAGTAGCTGAAAAAAATGAACAAAGATTGCAAATTGTTTTACAGTGTACTAATAATCGAATTTTTAATGTGTATTTATGTGTTATTATGCTATGTATCACGCACAAAAATCTTATTCAATTATGTTGAACAGTTCTTGGGAGATCTGTGTTTCTGTTTATGTAGAGATAATTTTGGACACTAGAAAATAATAAAGGAGATTTTACCGTGATGTGTAGTCTTCACAATTTAATATTAGTTGACCAAGATGATCTTATGAGACAGATGATAGTAAAGGATTACTCTGGTGATATTTGCTCCGTTGAAGTTGAAATCGGTGGATGGGAAACATTGTTAGTTATTATCTACACACGAAAATATGGGTCAAACACTCAAAAAACTGGGTTTACTGTCACTAGAATGACACTTTTAAACAGGCAGATTTCCAGATATGTACTTAAAAAGGTAACTATGCCTATATGAATATTTTATTTTAATCGTTTATATAATATAAGTGGTTTATTTTATTTTACGCTAAAAAGACCGCTTTGAACAGATAAAAAGGCAACATGATATGATAATTTTACGCACTTGTTTACTTGCTTTAATGGGTCCCTTTTAAGCAGGTAAGCAAGTGAGTAGCCGGTAAACAGTATGTAAGTCAATGAAACACTCCGCCCCGCTCTAAGGTATACGGAAAGAAGATCCATGGAGCGATAACAAAAAGCGCCCTGCATGTGCCTCCGGCTTTGCCGGAGGCACATGCGGTCCGGCACATGCAGATCCAGCACATGCAGAGCACGATCTGCCGGACTACCCCGGCGCTCCATTACATAACCACTCCCGGGCACAACAACAATCCATCTACGACAACATGCATAGACCTTTTATACTAGACCAGTTATTGGGCAGATCTTGCTACTGTTGCTGGATTGAAGCAATGCTATCTTACATAGCGATCTCCTCACGTGATTAAAAACCCTCTCTACCAGTCCAGAGCTCCTGCTTCCTAGAATCTACTTTTACAGCGAAAAATAGGTTATTCTTATAGTAGATATTTATATTCTTTCCAAGATATTGAATTTTCGTTAATTAGTCGTCATTTTCATTGATTTAGCGTCATTTTGATCCATTTGACGAGATTTTCGTTAATTTGGCAACATTAAAAAAGTCGCCAAGTTGGGGACATTCCGCCAAATTTGTCGCCAAAATCTCGCCAAGAGTTATGGACGAAGAAATATGTTATTCTTATAGCAGATAAATGACTATTGGCGTTCAAATACAAAAGTATTACACAAAGTATTTTTTCTCATGAATGGAACGAGCTAGATCCACGATAATGATGTCACTATATTTATTGCATGATATTACATATGAAAAGTAAACATGTTTCTCAACAATTAGTATATTTCTTTAATTTATAGGATTTTTTAATAAATTTATTTGAAAAATGTGCAATATCTCAAGAACGGTTCATGCTAGCGTTCTAAAATTTATGTCAATTTGTTTTCTAAAGAAAAATTACATAAGAAATGTCTATTTGCGTAACTTTATTAAAGATTTTGATATTTTGATGATTTTTTTTAAATTTCACTCAAAAATTTTGGAGGATTCTGAACATTCGATTGTGTATAAAAACAATAGCCTTCCAGTATTCACAGATTGTAATTTTTGTACCAAATTTTATTCGAATTGGTCTATTCGTTCGTCAGTTATAGTCTCCACACATACTTTCACACACACACACACGCACACACAGACATCACCTCCAAAATGTTCGATTCGTGATCAGGGATGCTTGAAACGTGCTCTCCCGTCGAGAACTCGAATTCGAATTTTCGACCTCGTCACAATACTTTCGTTATACATTACGTATATAAGGAAAGTAAAATTACCAAGAAAAATTACAAAATCGACAAACTTGAAATTTGAAGCAATTTTTATTAAACTTCCATTTTAGATGAAGAGGATATACGCTTAAATAAAGTAATATAAATAGCAAAACCGAAGGAGAAATAATTAATATATAGAGATATTTATGTACTGCTCACATAATTTGGATTTTATCTGTTTATTAGAATAATCATTTGATACTCTTACATTACTTAGAAATTGGTAGAGAATTGCTTTTATGAAGTTTCAATATTTTGTATAAAAAAATTTAAAATATTAAGTGATTGATTATTGAACGGGATTAATTTATTTTATCCTGATATATTGCTTTGTCCGTAAAACAGTGGTGGTTCTTAAATATTAAATCTGCACTAACTTCAATAATCAAGCTTTTTACACAGTGTCATAGTGCTTTATGACATTATGAGTGCGAAACACGACATTTCTCATTTCGTTTCAAAAACATGCTCTTTCGGAAGCCATTTTTATTCCGAACTTTTAATTCTGTACGAGTTTGCATTTTTCATGCTGAAAGCGTTGGATCTCGCTCCTGCAGATGTTCCGAAGTAATTTCTTACTTCTTTAATTATTGCGCAGGGCATTATTCAATTGCCGTCTTAGCACATCCCAGCCGTGTTCTATTTGTGATAGGTCTGAAGTCATTGAAGGGTATTAAATCCTCGAAGACATTGCTGATAAAGTTGTCTAGTATGTGGTCGAACGATGTCTTGTTGTTAAATGGAATCCGGGAGACTTGACAACATGAGCAGAGCAATCGGCTGCAGAATATCGTCGACGTACAAGCAAGGTGTCAGATTAGCTTATAGCACAATTAGATGATATCTGCTGCCTTACGAGATGGTTCCCTAGATTATCACATGACGTGTGATGCCCGTGTGCCGCTCAACAAAACAAGCGGGATCGTACCGTTGTGCAGTCCTCTTTTACACACGTATACGGCGATCACCACCACTGAGAGAAAAGTGGTATTCGTCGCTAAAGATAACATGCCCCCAATTGGACACTGCCCAAGACAAGCTCAGCACCAATCCAGACGACCCTGCCTATGTTGAAGCGTCAGTGGTAGGCACCCTAAATGAGTCAACACCAATCCCACCTTCAATGGACGATGACAAATGCCTTTGAATGATTGATAGCAACATCATTAGTGTAGACGTGTGTTCATCCTGGACTGAAGATCATCTCGTGTCCTTGTACTTAATTTTGTATAGGAGTCATTCAAGGTTTACGCAAGCCTTTGACTTCTATAAAACATCAAACAAATTGAAAATTTGTTTGATGAGTTTTGAGGCAACACCGAGGACCAACTGTTGCCACACCGAGGATCTACATGCCGTTCCGATTAAGATGGCAACCGATACGTCTGATGAACCTACCAGCTTCCTTTAGGCCTATGATGCGACCACTCTCTCAATCCGACAATTTTTCGTAGTACGGTCGAGTACATCTTGAACATAAATTGCTATATCAAAGCAGAAAATATAGTTCCAATTGTCCCTCATTAAGAACACCGGTTACCTTTAATGCTTCACCAATGCATCAGTTTCATGCGTGTTGCGGGATCTCTATAACATTATTTGATAGTTTGATCATTTGTATAACTCCTAATACGACATTCGTATTCCAATTCCCGGCTGTAGCTCAATTTTTTATGGTTCCATATATTATTTTGCAACAGAGTGTATATCTCCTTTAATAATTGTGAAGGAGTCTATGTACTTACTTTTATGTAGGAGCCATTTAAGATTTATGTCGGCGCTGCCTTATATAAGACATCAAACAAATTAAAAATCTTGTCAATTATGTTCAGTTATAGAAATTAATCTTTATTCTATCCACAAGATTTAATTGTGAATAGCCGGGACATGTATTACGTACATAGCCACGCTCAGTTCTGCCAACTCCCTGTTCCAGTAGTAATAAGTTTTCTTGTTACATTGAAATAGTGTTTATTTTAAATAAATTTGAAAGGAAAAGGGAATTTTTAAACAAATGGCCTCTTTTCATGTCACTGTATCCGCAGTTGTTAAAGTGACTAAGGAAAAAAAATACGGAAATTGAAATAATTTTTCGGTGTAGATTTTTTATTTCCACCAACTCTTCTATTCCAAATCTCATTTTATTTTATTTTATTTATAGCCCGACAGATCATAGGTAAATTTATTCTACTGTAGCCATTTGGACAGAGAGCATTTAAAATCGAAACATATAACATTTTTCTATGTTCCCAAAGATAGAGATTGCGAAAAATTATAAGTTATGTATTTTTTTATGCCTTCTATTAGTACCAATAATATTTTAAAAGTATATCCTTTTATTAAAACGCAAGTCAACTCGCAGCGTTTACGTTTGGAGGGTTTTTTGAAAACGTTCTTTAGAGGGAGTGCCCCACACCAAAACCTTCGAAAAGTGGGAAAGATACCAAAGCATACTTTGCGATGAGATAGAGACTTCAAATTTGTTGTATAGGTAAATCATTCGAAAGCAAGAAATCGTACAATTTCAGATTTCCAATATTTTCTACTTAAGGGGTTGCCGCACACTAAAACTTTCGAAAAGTGAAATGATAGGAAAGCATGCTTTGCGATGAGATAGAGACTTCAAATTTGGTGTATGGATAAATCGTTCAAAAGGAAGAAAGTGTGCAATTTCAGATTTCCAATATTTTCTACTTAAGGGGGTGCCGCACACCAAAATGTTCGATTTACAGAATAAATAAGAAAACGCTCCTTTATAATTTGATAGAGACTTGAAATTTGGTATATGGGCAAACCATTTGACGGAAACACGCAAGAAGAATATAGTTTTTCAAAAATGTTCGTTTAAGGGGGTGCTCCAGAGTGAAATGTTTGAAAAGTGAATTGATAAAACAAACATGCTTCGGAATGAGATAGAGATATCAAATTTGGTGTAAGCGTAGATAGTTTGGAAGGAAGAAAGTTGTTGTTGTTGTTGAAACCCAGACCGTCCGACCTACCAGAAAGGTGCAAGGTAACTGTTTGGACGATCGGGAAGTGCCACCCAATTTAGACCGGAACCCAGTGGGGGAGGCATCTACAAGGAGCGTACCCTCCTTCCCCTACCACCAACCTCTCGGAAGGACTTTCGGACCCACATGTTTAACGTGATCGTACTCCGCATGAACACGGCGGCAGTATTGGCAGCGGCTGGAATCGAACCCGGGCCTACCGAATGCAACTCCAGCGCGCTAACCAATGGGCTACCGCGCCCCGGAAGGAAGAAAGTGTAAAATTTCAGTTTAACAATATTTTCTACTTTAGGGGGTGTCGCACACTAAAATGTTCGATTTTTGGAATAAAGAAGAAACGCCCCTTTAATAACGTGATAGAAGTTTGATGTTTGGTATATGGGCGAATCAACTGATAGAAATCACAAAAAGGGGAAGAAAGTGTGCAATTCCAGATTTCCAGTATTTTTTACTTAAAGGGGTGCCTCACACCAAAAGTTCGATTTACCGAATAAATGAGAAAAGGCTCCTTTAAAATTTGATAGAGACTTGAAATTTGGTATATGGGATAATCATTTGTCAAAAACACCCAAGACGAATATAGTTTTTCAAAAATGTTCGTTTAAGGGGGTGCTCCAGAGTAAAACGTTCGAAAAATAAATTGATAAAAAACCATGCTTCGGAATGAGATAGAGATATCAAATTTGGTGTAAGGGTAGATAGATTGGAAGGAAGAAAGTGTACTATTTCAGATTAGCATTATTTTCTACTTTAGGCGGTGCCGTACACCAAAATGTTTGATTTTGGAAATAAAGGGGAAACGCCCCTTTTAAAACGTGATAGAGGCTTGATATTTGGTATATGGGCGAATCATGTGATAGAAATCACAAAAAGAATATAGTTTTTCAAAAATGTGTATTTAAGGGGGTGGTACTCCACACAAAAGCATTCGAAAGGTGAAATGTTAGAAAAGCATGCTTCGCGATGAGATAGACACTTCACATTTGGTGTAGAGGTAAGAAGTTGGAAAGGAAGAAAGTGTGCAATTTCAGTTTTCCAACATTTGCTATTGTAGGGGGTGCCCCTCTCTAAAATGTTCGATTTGCCGAACAAATAAAAAACGCCTCCTTTACAATGTAATAGAAGCTTGAAATTTAGTATATGTGCTAACCATTTGACAAAAAAACAAAGAATATGGTTTGACAAAAATGTTCATTAACAGGGTGCTACACAGAAAAACGTTCGAAAGGTGAAGTGATAGAAGAAACATTCTTCTCGTTAGGATAGAGACTCTCGTTAGGATAGAGACTCTCGATAGGACAGAGACTCTCGATATGATAGAGTGCCGTACACTAATATGTTCGATTTTTCGAATAAATGAGGCACGATATTTGGTATATGGGCCAATCATCTGGTAAAAAACATAAGACAAACATAGTTTTTCAAATATGTTCATTTATGGGTGTGCTTCACAGAAAAAGTTAAGAGGAGAAATAATAAAATAGGGGGGGGGGGGGCCTCGGGATGAGACAGATTTTAATGTGGTGTACGGGTAGATAGTTCGCAAGGAAGAAATGCGGAAATTAAGTTTCCCAATATTTTCTTCTGTAGGGGATTCTGCACACCAAAATATTCGATTTGTCGAATAAATGTGAAACGCGAATTATTAAAAAATTTACATTATTCAGCGGTTGCTTATTGCGAGACATTTGATTTTCAACGGGTATTCGGTTAGTCTATCAATCTATCTATATATACTAATTGCCAAGTGTCCGTCTGTCTGTCTGTCTGTCTGCCATGCGTTTTTTAGGCACTTCCCGAATAGATAGATACTTGCAATTTGGTACACGGCTCGGTCGTTCAATAAAACCCCCTGGAAAAATCGAATTTTTCGAATTTTTCGTTTTATAGAGGGGGTGCCCCACACCAAAACGTTCGAAAAGTGAAATAATGGGAAAGCATGCTTTGCGATGAGATAGAGACTTCAAATTTGGTATATCGGTAAATCATTCGAAAGGAAGAAAGTGTACAATTTCAGATTTCCAATATTTTCTACTTAAGGGGGTGCCGCACACCAAAACTTTCGAAAAGTGAAATGATAGAAAAGTATGCTTTGCGATGAGATAGAGACTTCAAATTTGGTGTATGGGTAAATAGTTCAAAAGGAAGAAAGTGTGCAATTTCAGATTTCCAATATTTTCTACTTAAGGGGGTGCCGCACACCAAAATTTTCGATTTTCAGAATAAATGAGAAAACGCTCCTTTAAAATTTGATAGAGGCTTGAAATTTGGTGTATGGGCTAATCATTTGACGGAAACGCGCAAGAAGAATATAGTTTTTCAAAAATGTTCGTTTAAGGGGGTGCTCCAGAGTGAAACGTTTGAAAAGTTAATTGATAAAAAACCATGTTTCGAAATGAGATAGAGATATCAAATTTGGTGTAAGGGTAGATAGTTTGAAAGGAAGAAAGTGTGAAATTTCAGATTTCCAATATTTGCTACTTTAAGGAGTGCTCACACTAATATGTTCGATTTTCCGAATAAATGAGGCACGCTTCCTTTTAAATGTGATAGAGGGTTGATATTTGGTATATGGGCTAATCATCTGATAAAAAACACAAGACAAACAGAGGAAGAAATGCGCAAATTTAGTTTCTCAATATTTTCTTCTTTAGGGGGTTCTGAATACCAAAAGATTCGATTTGTCGAATAAATGTGAAACGCGAATTATTATAAAATTTACATTATTCAGGGATTGCTTATTGCGAGATCGTTGATTTTCAACTGGCTAGTCTAGATCTACTAATTGCTAAGTGTCCGTCTGTCTGTCTGTCACGCTTTTTTCAAGCATTTCCCGAATAGATAGAGACTTGCAATGTGGTATACGGCTCGGTCGTTCGATAAAACCCCTTGGAAAAATCGAATTTTTCGAAAACTTCCTGTAGAGGGGATGCTCCACACCGAAACGTTCGAAAAGTGAAATGATAGGAAATCATGCTTTGCAATAAGATAGAGACTTCAAATTTGGTGTATGGGTAAACTGTTCGAAAGGAAGAAAGTGAGCAATTTCGGATTTCCAATATTTTCTACTTAAGGGGGTGCCGCACACAAAAATGTTCGTCTTTCCGAATAAATGAGAAAAGACTCTTTTAAATTTTGATAGAGCCTTTAAATTTGGTATATGGGATAATTATTTAATGGAAACATCCAAGACGAATAGAGATTCTCAGATATGTTTGATTAAGGGGATGCTCCAGAGAAAAACTTTCGAAATATGAAATGATAAAAAATATGCTTTGAGATGAGATAGAGATTTCAAATTCGGTGTACGGGTAGATAATTTGGAACGAAGAAAGTGTACAATTTTAGTTTTCTAATATTCTCTACTTTAGGGGGTGCCTCACAACAAAATGTTCGATTTTTTGAATTAGTTATACACGATTCATTTTAAATGTGATAGATGCTTGATATTTGGTATACGGCCAATCATCTGATAAAAAACCCAAGGCGAATAGAGTTTTTCCTAAATATCCATTTATGGTTGTGGTCCACAGAAATACTTTCGAATGGGGAACTAATAAAATAGCATGTTTCGGGATGAGATAGAGACTTTAATTTTATGTATTGGCAGATAGTTCGAATTTGAGAAATGCGGAATTTAAGTTTTCCAATATTTTCTTCTTTAAGGGGTTCTGCACACCAAAATTTTCGATTTGCCGATTAAATGTGAAACTGGAATTATTCAAAAATTTACATTATTCGGGGGTTGCTTATTACGAAACCGTTGATTTTCAACGGGTATTCGGCTAGTAACTCAAGAATTATCAATTTTTCATAATATTTATCGTTGATAGAACCCATTAGATTTGTACGCATGTTACAACCATTGCTCAACAATTATCAGTTTTTCATAATATTTACTGTTAATGGAACCCATTAGATTGTTGTAAGGATTAAAAAAACAGCAGTAATTCTTTTGCACCTTATAACCAGAAAAAAATAATAAAAGATAAAATATGCACATATATACTGAGCAAATGATTGTCTTTTGGGACATTTTTCTAAGAGAAATCATTCCGATATGGTACGAAAAACCTTTTCGGCGAAGATTCTTTACGATTTCACGTATTTAAAAGTAAGATATTACCATGAAAAATTACAAAGTCGATAAACTTGAAATTTGAGGCAATTTTAATTAAACTTCCATTTTAGATGAAAAAGAGAATATACACCTAAATCAATTAATCTAAAAAGCAAAAGCGAAAGAGAAATAATTAATATTTAGAGATATATTTATGTAATGCTCACATAATTTGGATTTTATCTGTTTATTAGAATAAACATTTGAAATTCTTACATCTTTCTTCTCTTACATCTTTCTTTGGAAATCACTTTGCACTTTGCCTGTATATTATTCGAATCTTCCCCAATAGGAAGATATAATCAACTCTTGCTTTAAAATATAGTTCTACTGTTTCATCACGACTGAATTTTAAATTAATTTTAAATACTACTCAAGAAACACTATATGCTTATTTTGCATCTGCGTTCGTTTCTACTTAATATTATTTGTTAGCCTAGTGGTTAGCTGTGCTGGGATTGCAGTCAAACGACTCAAGTTCAATTTTCGCCTGTGCCCAAACTGTTTTCGTGTTCATGTGTAGTACGGGCACCACAAATATGTGGGTCCGTAAATCCTTCCGAGAGGTTAGTGGTAGAAGAAGTACGGTCCATGTGAATGACGCCACCACTGGGTTCCGGTCTAAATTGGGTGGCACTTCACGGCCGTTCGAACAGATACTTTCCACCCTGGCTTAGGTCGGATGGTCTGGGTCGAAGAAGGAAACAGGAAAAATCAATCTCCAACTGAAATGCAATTTTATATAAACATCTCTAAAATGGGATGCAGTCAGAGATGATATTTTTAAAACTTAATATCTAGTATTATTAATAGTAATTTATTATATTTGAAAATTTTAAAATTCATCGAAAAATACATTGCTAGTTATACAAAATGAACTTTATTCAAATGACGTCATCGAAATAGTAATATTTTGCCTCTCTGTGTAAAGTCATTGAATATTTCATTCATATCACTTATATTCCAGACTCAAAAGGTGAACAATCTTGCGTGAAAAAAAAAATGAGCAATTCTTACACAACTCGCGTTACACCGAAAATGAGCAATTCTTACACAACTCGCGTTACACCGGTCGTCCAATTTGTTGCTCTAAGTCCTCTGGACGGGCCGGACGGCCTGGGACTTTCACAACTCGCGTTACAGGGCGCGGTAGCCCATTGGTTAGCGCTCTGGAGTTGCACTCGGTAGGCCCGGGTTCGATTCCAGCCACTGCTAAAACTACCGCCGTGTTCATGCGGAGTACGATCACGTTAAACATGTGGGTCCGAAAGTCCTTCCGAGAGGTTGGTGGTAGGGGAAGGAGGGTACGGTCCCTGTGGATGCCTCCCCCACTGGGTTCCGGTCTAAATTGGGTGGCACTTCCCGACCGTCCAAACAGTTACCTTACACCTTTCTGGTAGGTCGGACGGTCTGGGTTTCAACAACAACTCGCGTTACAATCGTTTGATTTGTGAGGTGAGTTGTGTAAGAGATTCGGTTAATTGTGTAAAAGAAATAAAGTGAGTTGTGTGAGAATGAGGTGAAATAAGGTGAGTTGTGTAAGAATTGCATGCATTCTGCATGCTTTAAAAATTAGGCTTCGTTGTAGAAATAGTCGAAGTTTAGTGAATCATTCAAAATAAAAAATATTGTAATTGAGTTGGCACATAAATTAAAAAAATACACATATAATATGAAACAAAAAACAGATTTATGACGGATGCAACACTAAATATAAATTTAAATCATCTTTAGACATCACGGTCTATATACAGCGTAGAAAAAAGGATGTTGGGGAGAGGGGGGGAACCCCCCACTTGCAAAGCGACTTATACGGGGGGGAGCGAGAAGGGGCGGATCCCTTTAGTTTTTATATATATATATGTGTGTTATTTTTATATTTAATTATCAATCAAATCTGTAATTTTAAAAAAAATTATAATTTCTGTACATTTTTGTAGAAGTAGTAATAATTTTAAGCTTGCAAGTATTATTTTTTTACATACACACATGCACAAATATAAATAAATATATATATATTTATATATATATCCTTATTAGCATTATTAATATCAATTACTTTTCTAAATCATTATTTTTTACATACTATCATAATATTATAATATTAATATATTATTATTACTATTCACTTCTTGTGAGATATATTTATGGCCATTACTTTCTATTTATAGTATTTCAAATCTTCTACATTTTCTTGTTGACAGCACTGATTTTTTTCTTATAAGTGGCAACAGTTGATTTGCATTTTTCGCAACAATACTTTGTGCAAATGATTTTATTCTTTGAAAAATAATAAAGCAATAAAATAATTACCAATCTTTTTATGCTTTGCGTTCGGGTATTTGGAGTCCATAGTTATTAACTATCTACAAATTTAGAAACAAGCTATTTTCTAGGTTAATATGGATGGATTCTTAGCCTTGATAAAAAATCTATTCTGAATTACTATTTATCTTAAGCCTAAATTAAATTAATCTTATTTAGTGTAAAACTGTTTGATAGTGTCTATAGGTGACTATAGGTGTCTATAGGTGTTACACCATATTTCTAATATTTATTTGGACTATCATTGAATTTACATACACACACACACACACACATATATATACTTGTGTTTAAAAAAAAAAATATATATATATATATATATATATATATTATATATATATATATATATATATATATATATATATAAATATATATATATATATATATATATATATATATATATATTTATAAATATATATATATATATATATATAAATATATATATATATATATATATATATATATATATATATATATATATATATATATATATATATATATATATATATATATTTATAAATAGATATGCATAATTTTCGATTAAAATCCTTCAATTTTTATTTATATATATATATATAAATATATATATATATATATATATATATATATATATTTATAAATATATATATATATATATATATATATATTTATAAATATATATATATATATATATATATATATATATTTATAAATATATATATATATATATATATATATATATATATATATATATATATATATATATATATATATATATATATATATATATATATATATATATATATATATATATATATATATAAATATATAATGTTTATCTAAAGAAATTTTATGATAAAATTATTTCTGACATTTTCGTGCTATGGTTTTCTACCTGTTCTTATCTATATGCACAAACGTTTATGATGATTCAAATTACCTTTTTGTACAAATGCTTTCAGACATATTTAATATTCAAATAGTTTCTCTGTGCATACGTCAATGTTCGTTGTAAGAGTTTTTGTGCAAATTCTTACTGACGCATTTAACTTGCATATGGTTTTTTCGCTGTGTGCATGCTGAGTTAAACAACCTATTTAATATATTAAGGCATATTTATTTTTAAGACATATTTTAGAAATAAATACATTTTCACCTGTTTGGAAAAGTTTTGTCTTTCCAAATAATTTTTATGCGCAAATTCTTTCTGATATATTTCACATGCATATTGGTTTTCATCTGTGTGTAAAAGTTTATGAATGTCGAAAACATTTTTATGTGCAAATTCTCATCAATTTTTATGTGCAAATTTGATGTACATATGATTTTATACCTGTGTGCACAAGTTTATGATAATTCAAATTACCTCTTTGTGCAAATGCTTTCAGACATGGTTTATCACCTATGTGTGCAAATTTATGTACATATGTTTGAAAAATATTATTTTCGTGCAAATTCATTCTAACATATTTCACATTCAAATGGTTCTAACCTGTGTGCACAAGTTTTATGTACTTACAAAGAATTTTCATGTGAAAATTTTTTTTGACGTATATGATATGGTTTTCTCACTGTGTGCACAAGTTTATGATGATTCAAATAACCTTTCATGTAAACGCTTTCTGACATATTTCACGCACAAATAGTTTTCACAAAACTTTATGTTTAATCAAAGAACTTTTATGTGAAAATTTTTTTAATATGTTTCATATACTAATATGTTTCATATACATATAGTTTTCACACGTGTGTAAAACTTTATGTTTAATCAAAGAACTTTTATGTGAAAAATTTTTTAATATGTTTCACATACATATGGTTTTTCATCTGAGTGGAATAATTTATGATGATTTAAATTACCTCTCAGTGCAAATGCTTTCTGATATATTTCATGCACAAATAGTTTATCACCTATGTGTATAAATTTTTGTACATTCAAAAATATTTATGTATAAGTGCAAATTCCTTCTGTCATATGCCACTCACAAATGGTTTTAACATGTGTGTACAAGTTAATGTACTTTCAAAGAATCTTACCGTCCATCCTTTCTGAAATATTTTACATGAATATTGTTTTTCTTTGTGTGCACAAGTTTATGAAGATTTAAATTATCTTTTTGTACAAATACTTTCTCACATATTTTACATTCAAGTTGTTTTTCATCTGTGTGTAAAATTTGTTTGTTTAAAGAATTTTTATATCAAAATATTTTCTGGCATGTTTCACATACAAAGGTTTATTTACTTGTGTGCACAATTTTATGATTATTCAAACAATCTTTTACTATAAATGCTTTCAAACATATTCCATAGACAAATTGTTTTTACTTTTGTGTACACATTTATGCACTTTCAAAGAATTTTTACTCGCGAATTTTTTCTGACATATTTCACATTCATATGGTTTTTCATTGGAATGTACAAGTTTATGTTGATTCAAACCATATTTATGTGCAAATACTTTTAGACATATTTCACATACAAACGGTTTCTCACTTGTATGAAAGAGTTCGTGTGCTTTCAAAAAATTTTTATGTGTAAATTTTTTTTGACATATTTCACATACATATGGTTTCTCACCTGTATGCAAACGTTGATGTGCTTTTAATGAACTTCTTTGTGAGAATGCTTTATGGCATATTTCACATACAAATGGTTTCTCACCTGTGTGCACACGTTGGTGTGTTTTTAAATTACCTTTTCGTGAGAATACTTTATGGCATATTTCACATACATATGGTTTCTCACCTGTATGCAAACGTTGATGTGCTCTTAATGAACTTCTTTGTGAGAATGCTTTATGGCATATTTCACATACAAATGGTTTCTCACCTGTGTGCACAAATCTATGAAGCTTCAAGTCACGTTTTGATGAAAATGATTTCAGACATATTTCACACAAAAACTGTTTTTCACCTGTATGAAAGAGTGTGTGTGCTTTCAAATGATGTTTATGTGCAAATTTTTCTTGACATATTTCACATACATATGGTTTCTCACCTGTATGCACACGTTGGTGTGTTTTTAAATTACCTTTTCGTGAGAATACTTTATGGCATATTTCACATACATATGGTTTCTCACCTGTATGCAAACGTTGATGTGCTCTTAATGAACTTCTTTGTGAGAATGCTTTATGGCATATTTCACATACAAATGGTTTCTCACATGTGTGCACAGATTTATGAAGCTTCAAGTCACGTTTTTCTGAAAATGCTTTCAGACATACTTCACACGCAAACGGTTTTTCACCTGTATGAAAGTGTGTGTGTGCTATCAAATAATTTTTCTGTGCAAATTTTTCTTGACATATTTCACATACATATGGTTTCTCACCTGTATGAAAGAGTTTGTGTACTTTCAAAGAATTCATATGTGCAAATTTATTTTGACATATTTCACATACATATGGTTTCTCACCTGTATGCACACGTTGGTGTGTTTTTAAATTACCTTTTTGTGAAAATACTTTATGGCATATTTCACATACAAATGGTTTCTCACCTGTGTGCACAGATTTATGAAGTTTCAAGTCACGTTTTTCTGAAAATGCTTTCAGACATATTTCACACACAAACCGTTTTTCACCTGGATTTTTATGCACATTAAAAGCAGTGCTTTTTAACATATTTGCTATGTTTTCTGGCGTATTTCAAGGGGGAAATTTATTTTACGGTATGTGCACAAGTTTATGTCTAACTAAATTCCTATTTCTTGCAAATGCTCTTCGACGTATTTTACAAACATATAACGTTTTATCTTTGTGAACAGTGTTTATTCTCTCATAAATTTCTGTTATACTTGCTTTCTGACATATATAACATAATTCCCCATCTTTTATCCCATTTCCCCATCATTTATCCTATATGATTTGTAGCAATATTATTCTTATATGATATTCTTCTGTACGAAGTCTATTTGATTTAACTTTTCGCAAAAATTTTCTAATAATTTATTTACTTACACTCATGTACGTTTACATATAGCGCTTTTCCTGATAAACGCTCACTAACACATTTCAAATCACTCTTTTTTTTTCAAAGTCTCTCCGGAATATTTAGCATACAAACAGATTCTTACCCTTGCAAAGTTCATGCTAATTTAAAAATATTAATTACTTCTCAACATCATCTACACAAAATGTTTTCATTAGCATATAAACGCAAATGCTGATCTAAATAATTTTTATAGTGTGAAAAGTTTGGACATAAATAGCATGCAACATTTAGTAAATGGTTTTATATCTCGATGTTTTTGAAATTTCTGTATATAAGCAAGTTATAATCCAACATATATTGTAGAAACTGCTTTCTGATATGCACCAATTTGCAGCATAAGGCTGTCACAATCTTTACACAGAAATTCTTTGACGCTTTGCACATTATGAGTTCCCATAAGTTTTTGTAAATGCAGCGCTAAATGCATTTCACATCACATTTTATACTAGTATAATACAATTAATGCATAGCATTAAATATGTGGATTTTTAAGAAGAGAATTCATGCATTGCCACCTGTTTATAAACTTATCGCAACCACAAATTATTATTAAAAAATTTAAACATTGTGGTGCAACTATAAACCCGATTAGTCTTGCTTTTTGTGAGCTTCCATCCTAATTTTTAGTCTTGCAATACTTGTGTTCAAACTCAGCTGAAGATATGGCTAACTACACTTTAGCCTGAAGATTAGTATAAACAGTTGCCACGACGAAAATTGAAAGAATATGGTTGTAAAATATAGCTTCTACTTATTCCATTGGAATCAATTCTCTCGTTACATAAGTAGTCACAAACTCTAAACATTAGAGAAACACACACATTCTATTGACAAAACTATCCAGGAGGTGTTACTCACCACAATTAGAAATACTGAATAGGTTTATTCAGCGTCGGCTGACGATCACATGCATTTGATACAGTTTTTACTTAAAATAAAATATTTTCGAACCTCATGGCTACAACGCCCCATGACTGTCGCTTGAACCTTGCTCCGTTCGATAAGACGTTCTACTGGGAGGAGAAGCGATAAGATATATCAGGCATCCATGAGCGATAACAGATAGCAGAGAACCTGCTGGCCGCTGGGGCGACTTCAATCTTGTCCGGGCTTCTAAGATAAATTAAGTTCTATGTCCTCCCCATAAAACGTTTATAGTAAAAAAAAATCTGGTGTGGGCAGAACATAAATATCCCTACACTGTAAAACAATGTTGCTGAAAGTTTCAGGGAATCAGTTATACGTAATGGGGACCAAAATTCCTGATAGGTATGATAATATATATATATATATATATATATATATATATATATATATAAATTGATATTTTTTAATCGAAAATTATGCATAAACTACGGTAATTACAACAAGAAAGATTAATCATGCATAAAGCATTGATTATGAAACACTTTCCAACTGTAATGCAATTTTATTTAAACATCTCTAAAATGCGATATATTCAGCCGTGATATTTTTAAAATTATCACAATAATGCAGTAATTTATTATATTTGAAAACTTCATCGAAACCAAATGAATTTTATACAAATAAGATCATCGAAATATAAATCGCCTGGCTCCCCATATAAAATCAGGGAATATTTCATTTCACTTTTTTCCATTCCTTTCATTCAGCGGCGGTATTTTTAAAATTATCACAATACTACAATAATTTATTTTACTTCAAAATCTAAATCCATGTAGGTAAAAGTATTTTCTAACTCCATTCTTAAACCATCGAAAATCGCAATATTATAGAATCGTCTGCGTCTCTATGTAAAATCAATAAATGTTTCACTCAAATCAGCTATATTGCAGACTCCAGAGCTAAATAATTTTGCGTTAAAGAAATTCACCAATTCTTATACAACTCATCTTACAGCTCGATGTGTTTACACTCTCCATAAGTTGTTGTTGAGACCCAGACCGTTCGACCTACCAGAACGGTGTAAGGTAACTGTTTGAACGGTCGGAAAGTGACATTCTTGTGAAAATTAGGCTTTGTTGCAGAAATAACCAAAGTTTGATGATTATTTAAACTTCAAAATATTGTAACAGCGTTGGCGCAGTATATAGATGCACAGACAAAAATAAAAAATAAAACGGTTTTAGGACGGATACAACACTAAGTATAAATTAAAAACAACTTTAAAAATCACGATTTTGACCCAAGATGGATGCTATATTTTATTTTGAAGTGGGTCACGTGGTCTCTTCATATGATATGGGTGTAATTATTATTTTAATTTTTATTTAAAAAACAACCGAATACATTTTGCTGAAATTTTTTTCATATCTTGTATGGGATAGTTTGAATATTTTCTAAAACATTTGAAACAATTTGTAAATTTTAAATTTGCTTAAAAAATGTTTGAAAAATGAGGTCCCATAGGGTTCAATGTATTTCATTTTTTCAACCCGGGTTCAATCCAAAACTAATGGGGTGATATTATTCATTTATATTCCCATAGGTCCCACAGACCGTCTGAACAACATACTAAAATTTCATTCCAATAGCGTCATTTTTACGGCAGTTATAGTGCGAACGGACAGACAGACAGACAGAATAAACAAAGTCATAAATACTTTTTAACTATGTTGTAAAGTGTTAAAAAGTAATTTACTATTCTAGCGTTCTTGAAACTTGGTAATTCATTAAAAACCCGAATCCGATATTTGAGGCCAATCCAACACGTTTCTATACATTTTTCTGCGGTAGAGAAAGCAGATACTATCATTCTGTATGATATATAGCGTATTTTTCTGTCAAATAAATGCAAAATAAATATTTGCATAAAAAGCTTTCTTTTCGAAAGTATCGTGAATTCCCAAGTGATGGATGGCGCATAGCATCGATCTTCATCGCAACAATATTTTGAATTGAAATATTTCCATCTATAATATTTTCATAGATCTGTGCCCTACAGGGATGTCTTTCTATAAATGTGTGTTTAAGGAACAAGCATAGATATCAGAGCACGTCATTCGCAGAATCAGTGAAGCACTTCTTTCACAGGTTATTGTCGATCCAATTCTATTTTGTTATTTCGAATAATTCTTACGTCAGTGTCGGCTCGTGGATTTAGGAAGGTGAAGTGCTACAGGAAAACAGAACAAGAAAGATCAATCATGCATAAAGCATTGATTATAAAACACTTTCCAACTTCAATGCAATTTTATTTAAAGATCTCTAAATTGCGATACATTCCTCGGTAATATTTTATAAATTATCACAATACTACATTAATTATATTTCAAAACTTAAAACTTCATCGAAATAAATGAATTTCATTCAAATGACGGCATTGAAATATAAATTGCCTGGTTTAAACATCTCTAAAATGCGATACATTCCTCGGTAATATTTTAAAAATTATCATATCACTACAATAATTTATTATATTTGAAAACTTCATCGAAAACAACTGAAATAAATTCAAATGACGTCATAGAAAAAATAACACGCCTGGCTCTCTCTATAAAAGCAGCATTTCATTCATAAACATTTTTCCATTCATATCATTCATCACAATACTATAATAATTTATTTTATTTAAAAACTTAAGACCATGGAGGTACAAGTAATTAAACTCTATGCTTAAAACTTCATCGAAAAAATCGTCCTTCTTTCTGTAAAACCAATGAATATTTCATTCATCTCAGCTATATGCTAAATAATTTTGCGCTTTATAAATTCAGCAATTCTTATACAACTCATTCTACATATTTTGCTGTTTACATTTTCCATAAGTGAAAACTAGGCTTCGTTGTGGAAATAATCAAATTTGGATGATCATTTAAACTCAACTATATTGTAATTGCATTGTTTCATTATGTAGGTGCACAGAATTTAAGCAAAAATAAAGCGGTTTTAAGTCTGATACAACACTAAATATGAATTAAAAAGAACTTACTTTAAAAATCACGATTTTGACACAAGATGGATGCCATATTTTATTTTGAAATGGGTCACTTGATCTCTTCATATAATGGTTACGTGATCGCTTCATATAAAATGCGTAATTACTATTTTAATTTTTATTTTAAAAACTACTGCATACATTTTGCTGAATTTTTTTTTTATATATTTTATGGGATAATATGAATATTTACAAAAACTTTCGAAGCAATTTGTGAATTTTAAATCCGCTTAAAAAATGTTTGAAAAATTAGGTCCAATAGGGTTCAATGTATTTCATTTTTTCAACCCGGGTTCAATCCAAAACTAATTGGGTGATATTATTCATTTATATTCCCATAGGTCCTACAGACCGTCTGAACAGCATACTAAAATTTCATTTTGATAAAGTCATTTTTACGGCAGTTATCGTGCTAAAGGACAGACAGACAGACAGACAGAATGAACAAAGTCATAAACACTTTTCAACTATGTTAATGACTTCGTTGTAAAGTGTGACTAAAAAGTCATAAACACTTTTCAACTTTGTTGTAAAGTGTTAAAAATGATTAACTGGAGTAAGATTCACCTCAGATTTCTAATGCAGAATTCAGTATTTTCAAATTTTACAAGGAAAATTTTGAAACACCGCTATCGTGGATCAAATGATTACAACTATAGCGTGTTAGCTGCTGTTCTGTACATAAGACATAGGCCACAGACATACAGACACGGACTGATAGACAGACAGACGGACAATACTACAAAAATAGTTAAAACGTGTTGAGAATGTCTTAAAGCATATTAGTATCAAAATCTCGAAATTATAAAATTTTCGAAAAAACAATACCTTCTCAAAACTATTCATGAGAAAGTAAAAATGTTTAACTTCATTTATTTATTTTTTTTTGTCCTCAATAATATTATTTTCTTTTCTTTATAAATTTTGTTATTTTCAAAGAAACCCCCTGTAAACTAAATTGCACAAAATATCAATAACAGAACACATATTTTTATCCCACAGCTCAATATATAAGTGATGACACAATAAAACAAAGAATCCATGATCTCTAGTCCCCCCCTCCCAAGAATAATATTGAAAAGTCGTCAAATAATGCTTAGTCAATCAATGCAATGTCGGGAACCTTTAGTTGTGCAGCTTTATCACACTACTGATGTGTTTGGCAAATAAATCTGCTACCTCGTTAAATCCATTAGCCGGTAACATGAGTGACGTCATAGCTGTCGCAAGGCGTGCAAATAAAGAGATGACAAATTTTGACTGTGATGAAAAGCGTTCATACGCCCAAAAGCTCCGAGGCGATTTTGGTATATTTGAATTTTAAAACGTTCTAACACTTGAAAAAAAAAATCTTAAATTTATTTTGATAGTTGTAATACATGATAATTTCAATATTTTAATATTCTGAATATATCTTACATTCACTCGGAATATTTTCTAATCGATGAAGGATAGATAGAAATAGGAAGTGATGAAAATGGTCAGTAGCAAATCCAATTTCTAAATCAAAATTTTGTTCTTACAAAGCTTTTATAGTTTTTGAACAATATTTTTGTTTTAGTCGAAGAGGATTGAAAACTTTCCGTTTTTCAAGTATGCAATGCCTGAAGACTAAGTTACAAATTAGTGCTAAACACAAGTAGTTAGCTAGTAATGTGTAACCCTTTAAAAGATAATTATTTATAACCCTATAAGGATAAATTATTGCATTTTGTATCGCGTTCTTACTTCTATACTGGTGTCAGAAATTATCTTTATATACTAAAAATATAAGCAGCGCAAGTGTACACTAAGTATGTTTCGCCGATGCGGTGGTCTAGCGGTCAGGGACATACTTTTCCGTCTGATCGCTCGATTGTCGGGTTGTCTGTTCGAATCCCGCCACCAGGCATGGATGTTGTATTGTCGAGGCAAAGTGAGACTTCTGCCCTTGGAGAGCTTCAATAAAAGTGAAGCTGCATATTCCCCCTTCGCCATGGGACCAGGGGTCTAGTGGACGTGGTGAATAGGGCTTTTCTTCACCACGGGGGATTAGTCACAACACAACAACACAAATGTGTTTCTCTGCGAACTTCTGGAATTTAAGATTTAATTTCGGAATTTATCGACTTAAACCAGTTTTGTATAGCTGCAAAGTCTCATTTGGAAATGATCTTTCAGGTGGCGATCTGTTGGCCGTTTAGAGGCTGGGATTGATGGAAGTGGTAAATTGTTTCATAATTAGTTTTGTATCGTATGTACACTGTAAAACATTTGTAAGCACGTTACTGAAAGTTTCATGGGAATCAGCTGTACGTAATGGGGTGTAAGGTCCCTGATAGTTATGATAACATATATATATATATAAATAAAGCTTCGGCAGACGGTAATTAGCTGAATATTTCAGAAATAAAGGTGGAATTTTCATGAAAGCCAGTAATTGCGGCTTTTCTTATTAGTTTGCCGAAATTATTAACAAAGTAGCTGAAAAAAAATGAACAAAGATTGCAAATTGTTTTACTGTGCACTCATAATCGAATTTTTAATGTGTATTTATGTGTTATTATGTTATGTATCACGCACAAAAATATTATTCAATTATGTTGAACAGTTCTTGGGAGATCTGTGTTTCTGTTTATGTAGAAATAATTTTGGACACTAGAAAATAATAAAGAAGATTTTACCGTGATGTGTAGTCTTCACAATTTAATATTAGTTGACCAAGATGATCTTATGAGACAGATGATAGTAAAGGATTACTCTGGTGATATTTGCTCCGTTGAAGTTGAAATCGGTGGGTGGAAAACATTGTTAGTTATTATCTACAAACGAAAATATGGGTCAAACACTCAAAAAACTGGGTTTACTGTCACTAGAATGACACTTTTAAACAGGCAGATTTCCAGATATGTACTTAAAAGGGTAACTATGCCTATATGAATATTTTATTTTATTCGTTTATATAATATAAGTGGTTTATTTTATTTTACGCTAAAAAGACCGCTTTAAACGGATAAAGAGGCAACATGATATGATAATTTTACGCACTTGTTTACTTGCTTAAATGGGTCCCTTTTAAGCAGGTAAGCAAGTGAGTAGCCGGTAAACAGTATGTAAGTCAATGAAACACTCCGCCCCGCCCTAAGGTATACTGAAAGAAGATCCATAGAGCGATAACAAAAAGCGCCCTGCATGTGCCTCCGGCAAAGCCGGTGGCTAGAGCACGATCTGTCGGACTACCCCGGCGCTCCATTACATAACCACTCCCGGGCACAACAACGATCCATCTACGACAATATGCATAGACCTTTTATACTAGACCCGTTATTGGGCAGATCTTGCTGCTGTTACTGTATTGAAGCAATGCTATCTTACATAGCGATCTCCTCACGTGATTTAAAACCCTCTCTACCAGTCCAGAGCTCCTGCTTTCTAGAATCTACGGCTATCGAAGGGTAGGGTCAACTTGCTGCAGCATTGTCCAGCTACCAGTCCTACTCACCACATCTGGGAATATTTGCTCACGTGGCAAGTTCTGCTATGGATATCGAAAGAAACTCCCCTTCGAGTATCTATACTTTGAAGATATCCGATAATACGTCGAAGGGAACAAAGAGGGACTAGCCCAAGAAACGGAAACTCATCAGCCACCACTCTGCGAGGATGAGAGTCATACTCTGCTGGAAACCTAATTACTTTACTAGGTAAAAGGAAGTACAAGCTACATCACATTGTGAAAAAAAAAGCAATAAGCAAAACGAACAAAAGTTGCAACGAGCAATACAAAATATCTTCAAGCTTTCACTAAAACAAGCCCACTAACCAACAAGGAGCTTTAATGTCTATTTCAAGTTCAAGCAGTTTTGTCAAATGTCACAAAGTCCACTTATCTCGGAAGGATGTTCGGTAACCTTGAGAATGCTCATAGTTTTATAGTTCTTTGGGAACTTTTCTTTCCTCACATCGTTCCACATCTTGCAGGAATAGATGCATTTGTTAACGTCCCCATTTGTTAATCCACATTGGCAAATGTCGGATTTGTGGGAAAAAAACGCTTTTGATACTTCTTAAAGGCTTACAAATCTTACTGTTGATACCCTAAGCACATATTATATGTTGTAAACCAGACACATAAGATTGAAATCAACAAATAAACTTATTGAACTTTACTGGAGTTTCATTTTTATGGACGTTATTCACTCAAAACCATTTCAACTCCATCGGACTGGAGCTGAACTTTTGGTTGCAATACATATATCATTTATTATCACAAATGTTGTCGTCGAAAGAACATGGAATGGAGATTATTTGAATGCTCACTATTGAAGAGGATTGTGATAATGGATGGAATATGCATCTATCATGGCGATAATGATATTTTAGAAACAGTTTGCCAAGAAGATTTTCATCTAACTGTGACTTATACGAATATATTTCAATAAATGGACATTCTTAAACAAAATGGGTATTGTCACATAATATATAATATATTTTTATCGCAGATCCAATGTAAGAATATTTTATTATTTAGTATGCTATCACTATAATGTGGATAACGTGTTTTTGATTTCAAAACCGTCCTGAATCCCTGTCTGATGACCTAGGCTAAATCTTGGCACAGTTACACTTATAGTATCGGCTATGGTACTGAATCTATCGGAACCGGATTTCCGATTTGGCTACGTGGAGCGAAGAAATTGTTTCCAAAACTCTAGAAGCCCCCTGGTGACCTAAAAAACTGACCCTTTGCACACTTATAGTATCGTCCATGGGACAGAACCTAACGGAATCAGATTTATGATTCCTCGCCTTAGAATGGTCGAAATGAGAAGGGAATTCAGAAAGTATTTCCAGATCTTCTAAAAGTTTTCTGTTGGCCTAAATGTTGAATATTTGCACATTTACAAGATTAACTACGGACCTTACCTAACCTTATGGAACTGTATTTTAAAACCTCCCGGGGGTCGAAAAACCAGTCCAGATCCTCTAAAAAACCCCTGTTGATCAAAAAGTTGTTTATTTGTACGCTTATAAAATCGATTACGGAACTAACCTCATGAAGCGTGATTTTCAATCCTCCCAGGGAGCAAAGAAATGAGATTTTTTCGATGAGAATCTGTCCAGAAGCTCCAGAAGCCTCCCTGTGACTTAGAAGACTGAATCTTTACACACTTATAGTATTTTGGCCGCACAGCTAGCTGCTCATCCTCTAGGGTGAGTCAGGCTGTCTGGGACTTGAACACTTATAGTATTGTCCAAGGAACATATCATAGCCGAGTTTTATTTTCGAATTCTTCCACGAGATTGACGAAATGAGGGGGTTCCAAAAGTCTTTCCTGATCTTACAAAAGCCTCTCGGTGACCTAGACGGTTTAAAATGTGCGCACTTATAATAGCGACCAGGGGATAGAACCTAACAGAGGCAAAGCCAAGTCTTTTCAGGATTAAATACCAAACCTTGTTAAACATTGTCAAATATTAAACTATATTATTTTAAATTATTCTTTATTTTAAATTGTTTTATTTTAAATTATGATTTTTAATTAAAATTTCCATTTTAAACTATACGTTAATTAAATAATTATTACAACTTTTTTTATAATAGAATGATATTTTTTTAAACTGCATTTTAAAAAATATACCTTTAGCTGTTTTCTACGATAGAAAACACCCATATGCCCTGTAGAAAGCCAAATGCTTACTTGGTAAATAGAAAATTTAACAGAACACCTTTATTTGTCTGATGTCTGCAGTTCACATGTCTGAACAGAAAATTTAAGCGACCCATAGCTACGAAAGTTGGTAGGTGATACCTCCTGTCAAGTCCTGAAATATTTCCCAGCGCTATTAATAAAAAATTAAATTTTCAATTATTTCATATCGAAGCGCAAATTTTGAGAGAATTTTACAGAAATCGGTTCATTAGCAATCGAAAACTATACCACATAGTTTCCCTCTTAACTCCATTTCGAATAAATTTTGAAGATTTCGCTCGAATTTCAAAATATTTTATCATGTTCTAGATTTTTTGTTAGCAAAGCCGAATATAAAATTTCGCAAAAATCCATTAATATTTGTAGTAGCTATCGCCTACACAAGAAATAGATTATAGACAGACAGACAGACAGACAGACAGACGGGCGTGACTCTAAAAATAGTCAAAACGTGTTCAGGAGATCATAAAACATATATTGGCATCAAAATTTCAAAATCTAAAATTTTCGTTAAAACAACCATTTTTCAAAGTAAGAGAAAGTGAAAACATAACGAGAAAAATCAATCATGCATAAAGCATTGAATATGAAACACTTTCCAACCGAAATGCAATTTTTTTAATAATAAATAATATTAAATAAACTTTATTTTTGCCACACAATATACACAACACATACAGATAGGCCTAACGGGTCCACAGCCCCAACATTTCTAAAATGCAATACATTCAGCTGCGATATTTTTTAAATTATCATAGAACTCCAATAATTTATTTTACTTGAAATCTTAAAACTTCATTGAAAAAAATGAGCTTCATTCAAATGACGTCACCGAAGTATGGCTCTCTATGTAAAAGTAGTTAATATTTTATTCATACACTTTTATTCCAAACTCCAGAGTTAAATCATTTTGAGTGAAAACAATTCAGCATTTCTTATACAACTTATCTTACAATCACTTGTTTACATTCTGCATCCATTAGAATTAGGCTTCGTTGTAGAAATAATCAAAGTTTGATGATCATTTAAATTAAAAAATATTGTAATTGGCACAGAATATAGATGCCCAGAAAATATGCAAAAATAAAGCTGTTTTAGGACGGATGCAACACAAAATATAAATTTAAAATAATTTTAAAAATCCCAATTTTTACTCTGGGAAAAAAAGATGGATGCCACATTTTGTTTTGAAGTGGGTCACGTGATCTCTTCATATTACATGGGTGTAATTATTATTTTAATTTTTATTTAAAAACTACCGAACGTATTTTGCTGAATTATTTTATATATATTTTATGGGGTAATTTGAATATTTCCTTAAACTTTCGAAACAATGTGTGAATTTTAAATTCACTTAAAAAATGTTTGAAGAATTAGGTCCCATAAATTTAAATATATTTCACTTTTTAACTCGGTTACAATCCAAAACTAATTGGGTGATGTTACTCATTTACATTCCCATATATTTCACAGACCGTCTCAACAACATACTAAAATTTAATTTTGATAAAGTCATTTCCACGGCAGTTATCGTGCGAACGGACAGGCAGACAGACAGACGGACAGAATGTACAAAGTCATAAACACTTTTCAATTATATTGGAAAGTGTTAAAAATCAAAAGGCCTTTAATATTAATGTGTAGAAAAAACGTGTAAACTTTTATTAAATTTAATCAATTAGTGTGTCAACATGCTCATGCTTGTATTCATACACATAGGCGTGACCACAAAAATGACCCATAAGAGTGCTGGGATGGTCAAAAATGTAATTCTGTCATACTGGAATTCGAATTATAGTCCTGCTCGTAATATTTTTTCTGTATGATAGAAAAAATAAATTGATTTGCTCACAACAAAGGTATGAAGGATGATGACGTTCTGTTATCCCACATCCAACAACACAAAGGACTGGGAATAATTTATATTAAAATACAAATTCCTCAAGATGGCCTTAATGCATTTATTTTCCAAGTTAGAAAGATGGAAATATATTTCCATTTCTTATGTCATATTACTACTTTCTCTTATTTTTACTTTCTTACACTAAAGAATATAGTATAGAGAAAGTTCTGTCTTCAAGAATTTTTTCGATTTCAGGATTTTGATGCCGATATATGTCTTAGGACTTCCTGAAAATGTTTTGACTATTTTTAGTGTGATATTCGTCTGGCTGTCTGTGGTCGATTATTTGTATACGCGATAGCTCTGCCATAAATATCAATGGATTTTTACAAGACTTTAAATCCGGCTTTGTTATCAAACAATCTAGAATTTGATAGAATTTTTCGAAATTCGAGCAAAAACTTCGAAGTTTACTCAAAATTTGTATTTTCTTTACATGGCAACATGGAACAAAATTTGACATCATTATGCATAAAAGGAGTTATTTATACCTCAATGACTAGGAAATTTAACAGTTTCAATAAGTACAGTGGCAAATAGCCCGGTATAATTTTGTATTTGTGACGTCAAACTTTACAATGTATCCCTTGGGGGGAGAGGAGTCAAGGGGTGCATTGTAAAGTTTGTTATCAATCGAAATATTTTTCAAGGCTTTTAAAATGAAGAGTAAACTACTATAATTGTGATTATTTGGGACATACATATTTTTCAACACTTTTCTTGCAAAATTTGCTATAAAAAATTACAATCTACAGAAAAATGGATTCCAGTATGAGAAAATCCAGTTGAGTCTCACTTCAGTTAATCAAAGTATTAAAGTAATACTATGAAAGATACAGATTTTCAGTTCTTCCTGTTCGTCTTCGATAGTAAGAAATCTAAGGAAGTCTTCTCCCTACACAGGTTTCCATGTTGACTAGCATATAGCAAGTGCTATATTGTCGGGTTCTGTAACCGAAAACCACTTCATTTATTATCATGAAATATTTCATGCATAAAATCATTCATGCATAAAAATGAGAATATTTCATGCATAAAATATAAAAAAAATATTGGTGGTTACTAAACTTCTTAGAAAACGACTTAAATATTTGCATTGTTTATAATCAATAGACAGTTTCATTAAATTCACCGATTCATCTTATTTCCTTCTTTGTCTGAACCTTATCCATCATTTTGTGTGCCCCCGTTCAAAATAGAGAAAAACAATATTCTGAAACCTCTTATTAAATTAAATTTTTTATATCTGTATGATTTGCAACAGAAAGTTGAAAATTTATAAAAATGTACTTAAATATAGTCAATGAAATCCATAGAAATATTATAAAATACACACAGTCGGTGTCACATTATTGTAACCACCATCTAATATCCGGAGTAACCGCTTGTCTATAGTGCAGCGTGGAGAGTAACTAGATCGGCTGAGAGTGACTCCATTAGGTGCTGGAAAGTGTTCACAGATATATGGAGCTGTGCTGACTGCAGTGCATTTGACAGTTGATGGAGGGACCGTGGTGGAGAATCCATAGAGCGAACAACCCGATCGAGGTGGTTGACAAATGCTCAATTGGGTTTAAGTCTGGGGAATTAGGGGCCAGGGAAGTACTTTAGAGTCTTTATGGTGCTCCTCCAATAATTCTTGGACAGTTCTGGCTGTGTGATATGTCGCATTGTCGTGCTGATAGATCCCAACCGCCTCAGGGAAGACAATCAGCATGTGTACGTGATCTGCAAGGATGGATTCATAACGAATTCGGTTCATAGTACATTCCACAGGTATGAGTAGACCCAGACAGTACCATGGAAACATTCCATAGATCATAAAGTTGCCCCCACCGCCTTGTATACTTACAGTAATTGTTGATGAGTGTCTGTTTTCTGATCTTTCACGCCTTATACGCCTACGTCCATCCGTTCGATGAAGCAGAAAATGTGACTTATCGGAGAAGACAATATTTTGCCAATGAACTGAAGTCCAATTCCGACACTGCCGTGCATATATAAGTCTTTTTTGCCGATGTACCGTCATTAGCACAAGTGCAGTGATCATCCATCTGCTTCGTAGGCTCATTCGTATCAATGTTCGCCAAACTGTCGGTGAGACACACTTCCGGTAGCCTCCTAATTCCTTCCTCCAGAGATTTGCTCCACTGTAGCGCTGCGATCGACACTCACGAACTTACGGAGCAGACGTTTACCTCAATGGTGACATTTCTCAATTGACGGTACACCTTAACCACAGCAGCACGCGAACAGTTTACAAACTGCGCTCTTTCGGAAATACTGTCACCCTTGGCCCGAAACCCAATAAACATCCTTTTTTCCAAATCTGATAAATCGCTCCTTTTAGAGATGACCGCAACGAGTGATATGTTCTCAGAATGACTACACCGAACCTTATATACCCACCAAGCCAGCTCACGACACGTGCTTTCTTTCATTGGCTACACGCTGTTGACGTTAAAAGTAGGAGATGGTCACAATAATGTGACTCGGCCCTGTATTTGGCAAAATGTTTGCTACATTATTATTTTTACTAAATACATTTCCTAAAGCATCTATTTCTTAGGATCTTCCATAGGTAACGCTTAGGTAATGACTGATACTTATTTGCTATCAAATTGTGAAGGAGGTTTGTAGTTCACTAAGAATTTCCATTTCTAGTTCTATTTCTATATATCCAGTTCAGGAATTGTCATATTTTTTTAAACATCTATTTCTTAAAATTTGCTATAGATGAAGCTTAGATTACAGTTGGTATGGATTCAGTAATGAATTCTAAAAGAAGTAGAGGTATTTTTTGATGATTTTAATTTTCGATTTCTTTTCTACATCGGTTTAAAATTTCTATTTTTTCAAGAGATTTAATCGAACAATTAACATGCTTATCATATTTTAATTCTTTATATTTTTTTAAAGGTGATAACGGCGTGGTTAAAATTGTTTGTCATCGATTTCCAAATTGAGAATTTTGATGAGCAGCACCCCGAAAGTAGCAAATATTAGAAACTGAAATTCTACATTTTCTACATTCAAAACAAACCATCTATCCTTAAACAAAATTTAAAGTCACAATCTCATCGCTGATTATGCTTTTCTACAATTTTACGTGTTGAGTATTTTGGTATTGCTGTTGTTACCCAGACCATCCGATCTACCAGAAAGGTGTAAGGTGACTGTTTGGACGCCCGGGAAGTGCTACCTAAGTTAGACCGGAACCCAGTGGGGGAGGCATCCACAGGGACCGTACCCTCCTTCCACTACTATCAACCTCTCGGAAGGAGTTACGGACCCACATGTTTAACGCGATCGTACTTCGTGTGAACACGGCGGCAGTTTTGGCAGTGGTGAGAAGCGAACCCGGGCCTACCGAGTGCAATTCTCTGCGCGCTAACCACTGAGCTACCGTGCCCTGAATATTTTGGTGTGGAGCAGTTCTTCAAATTAACCCACACAACACTTTTTAATTTTATTACACTTTCAAAAAATCTACCCTTTCATGGATGTTAAAGTCTATTTTATTGTAAAGTGTGAGTTTTCTATCGTTTCACAGGAGGAATATTGTGGCGTGGAGCAGATCCTCAAATTAATTCCACATAATACGCTCCTATTTTATAACAATTCTACTTTTCAAACCATCTACCTTTGCACTAAAATTAAAGTCTATTTTATCTCAGAGTATGCTTTTCTATAATTTCACAGGTTAAATATTTTAGCGTCGAGCAGCTCTTAAAATTAACTCCACTTTACACTGTCTTACTTTATTGCATTTTTTCTTTTTATAAATATATCCTTACACCAGTGTTAAAGTCTCTATTGCAAAGTATGCGTATCTATCATTTCACCATTCGAATATTTCGGTATAGAGCTCACCCTCTTCTGAACATTTTTAAAAAATTTGATTTTTCCCGGAGGTAATGTTATTGAACAATTGACTAGTATACTAAATTTTAAGTTTCTAACTATTCAGTAAATGGCAATAAAAGCCGTAACAGTAAATTTTGCAGTATTATATGTGGTTATGTGCAGTGCATTTATTTATTAACACAAGTGATTGATTACTAAAAATGTTCAACTAGACTTCCAAGACCCTAGCTGGTAGAGTGCCAAGATGTATCCATTCATGTTAAAGGGGAGAAAAGAATAAGGGATGTACAATTTCGTGAATTGACTTTTTGAACCCTATTATCGGAATGAATTCATTTCTCGTATGTATGATTAGACCGAAAAATAGACTTGGATTTTAGGTCAAAGTATTCCCTTTTTTTCTAATAAATTGATCTCTAAATGACAATGAGGATGATTGTAAATGATAATATTTTATTGTTCTATCTTCTAATATTTTATTGTTGTAATATCATTGAGGTATATTTCCCATGTCTTATGACATATTATCAACCCTTCCAGGACCACTGCAACGGAGAGATCCTTCTTTTTCCGGCCCATTGATGCATATTTGCTACGTGATGCAAACAACTGCTAGAGCCCTGTAATGCTCTGCGGTTGAGTAACACGCCGCTAGATGACATTAAAAATGTTTATAAACAATATTCTAGCAGAAATGTGCATAGAATTGTTATACACTTCTATATATCGCCCTTATCATATAATAAATTATATAGCTTTTAAAATGCCATTGAAAAATATTTTAGTCACATTTCAGATCAAATATTCACAGGTCTTCAAATATTTTTGCAATACGGTGTTTCAAACAGTTATTCCCTTTATTGACAGTTGTAGTGAATATGACTGACACATTAAAACAACTTCATTAGTAGCAGCATATAACACAAAAGTAAGAGTATCGACTAGTTTCACTCATGAGACAAATATCGGCGACTGATGCACTCATGGCAAACGTAAGTGAAAAAGGTAAAAGGTGTTGTCAACTGCGAGAAAAGAAAAAAGGAAATAAACAAACCAGAGATGAAGGAACAAGAGGTGGGACATAGTGAGCAAACGGTAAACTACCTAAAGGAAAAGTAAAGGCCAAGAAAGAACTCGCGTATATAGTTGATTATAAAAGCTCAAGTAATTAAAAATGGCCAAACCAGCAAAAGGGATGAAAAATGGATTATAAATGTTAATGTTTGGGCTTTTATAATCAGCTGTATAAGTGATTCTAAAAGTCCACATATAAAAGCCCTGTTTATGGACACTCCCCTCTAAAAAATAAGCACGAAAGTGAAAGTCAGGCACAAATCAGAAATGACTGCAACAATTTATTTCAAATTTTACAGTAACGTAGAATAGGCCTATTATTTGCATACACACACACAATAAAAAACATTTCAAATATATACTTAGACATTAAATAAAAATAAAAAAGGGGAAAAGGAAGAAAACGGGAGGTCATAGTTTGCATGTGAAATGTCTGTCAATAAGGAATAGGACCTCCTCTCACACTAATGCAGACTGCCACCGATTAAGTGCTCAATGAGGTCGGAAGGCAGTAATCGTTACTCTTTTACGGGAGCACGTTGGAGCTCTTGGGCAGTGTTTGGAAAGGTTTGTCGGGAAGCTTCAGCTTTCTCGAGAGCATCCCATACATGCTATATTTGGTTTAGGCCTGGGTAATACATTGACCACACCACCATTCGCTGGATTCTCTATGTCATCAGATAATCGCTTATGATACGAGCTCTGTGTGGCCGGACATTGTAGTCCATAAGAACAAATGCAGAACCTATTGCACCCACATAAGGGCATAAGGGCGAACATAGGGATCAAGGATTTCGTCGCGATATCTTTGGACAGTCACAGTACCGTTGAGGAAGACATGGAGGTCAATCGTCTGCCGAAGGAAATTGCAGCCCATACAAGGATACCACTACCAGAAATGAGTGGCGCTGGACGATGTTAATCGCTTGATACCATATACCAGCCTCTCTTCACATAAAAATCTGTCGATCGTCCGACTGCAAATCGAATCTGGACTCATCGGTACTTTTTGAGTGATGATCACACACATTGATTATTTTCTGATATAAAATATTATCACAGATTTGACAAATTAATAAAATATTATCACAAATTGACGCCATCGGAAAAGTCGAAGAACGATCTTTTCAACGAGTCCATAAGACAACCATAGTTCAATCAAATCCATGGGATAATCCCTTTAAATATAAAAAAACAAATTTTCGTGCCTTGAAGACGTAATCAATCTTAAAATTGCAATATATAAAAATCCACAACCAATCCGATCGTCATAATATAACAGAAGCTAAATTAAATATTATACACTGCTCCAAAGAAAACAATTATGTTTATGTGTGTCGTACGTTCATCATTTTAATAAGGTATTTGAGTATCGCTATATTTTTTTCAACATAACTCAGTTTCGCTCGGTCATGTAAGAGAAACTCCTCCTTTTTTGGCGCATGTGCATCTGGAGAAAAGCAGAATTTGCGGTTGGTAAGACGTCACTCAAATTTTTTAAGGATCTTATTTAGGAGCTCCAGTCTTGTTGGATGAATTTCCCGGATAGGAATTTAGATAGCAATTTTCAATTATTCTAAAGTTGATTCTAATTATTAAATTTTATTGATAACAATTGATAACTTTATGATAGATTTGTTTAAGGATTTTATAGATACTTTGCAGTGTTGTTTGCGTAGTAGAGTAATCGTTTTTGATTGTAACAGGATGTATCGGCCCTTGTAGCGAATTTTATTTTTATTCTAAGGGACCGTATTGCTAAAGTATTCTTTTTTATGTGTGTGTGTGTGAGGGGGGGATCCAATGTAATTTTAATGAGTGTTTTGCATCTAAAGTTAAAAAGAATTGACTTATAATAATTTATTAATAGTAGAGTTCCAGTATATCCATCTAAAAGCTTCTTACTTTGATGCATGCAGACCCCCCCCCGCCCCCCACACACTGAGCTGCAATTAGATAATATCCCTTTACCCATCAGAATACTTTATCCTTTAGCACTCAGGAGAATACGTAAGAAAAGGGAAATTATATATCTTCCTATCAATCTCGTGAGGATATATGATAAACTAGTCATATGAATTCCATTACTGAAGGTTTAAGTTGAGTCTCAATCCATATGTATCACACCGATCAATAATACGAATAATATATTCTTTGTTTGAAAAAGTATACATTTTATATGTACTACTAAATGGGAAAAGTCTAAGACATATTAAATACTATCAGATTGAGTGCGGGATTTTGAATTTTGCTGGCCATGGAATTTTTATGAATTATCGAACTAATACAAAAATATCTGGAGTTTCAATTAACATTTAATATTTTTATATAATGCACTTCACATTATCTAGGTCTTTTTGAATCATGATTGATATAAGGATAAAAATTCTGATGTGGGCAACAAATGACTTTCCTTATATAATGCAATGAATTTACTACTTTTACAGTTAAAAAAATGTTATTCTTATAGTAGATACTTATATTCTTTCCAATATATTGAATTTTCTTCAATGAGTCGTCATTTTCATTGATTTAGCGTAATTTTTATCAACATGGCGAGATTTTCGTTAATTTGGCAACAATTAAAAATGTCGCCAGGTTGGCGACATTCCGCCAAATTCGGCGCCAAAATGTCGCCAAGTGTTATGGACGGAAAAATAAGTTATTCTTACAGCAGAAAAATGACTATTGGCGTTCAGATACAAAAGTATTACTCAAAGTATCTTTTTTCATGAATGGAACGAGCTAGATCCACGAGAATGGTGTCATCAAATTTATCGCATGGTATTACATATGAAAAGTGGACATATTTCTCAATAGGAAATATTTTTATTTTTATTTTATATAACTTTTTGATAATTTTTTTGAAAAATGTACAATATCTCGAGAACGGTTCATGTTAGCGTTCTAAAATTTATGTCAGTTATTTTCCAATGAAAAATTACATAAGAAATGTCTAGTTGCATAACTTTATCAGCGGTTTTGATTTTTTGACGATTTTGTCAAAATTCCACTCGAAAATTTAGAGGGTTCTGAACATTCGATTGCGTATAAAAACAGTAGGTTTCCAGTGTTTATGGATTGTGATTTTTGTACCAAATTTCGTTCGAATCGGTCCATTCGTTCGTCAGTTATCGTCTCCACAGACTCACTGACACACACACACACACACACACACACACACACACACACACACAGAGACATCACTTCAAAACTGTTTGATTCGTGATCAGGTATGCTTGAAACGTGCTCTCCCGTCGAAAACTCGAATTCGAATTTTCGACCCCGTCACAATACTTTCCTTATATATTAAGGAAAGTAAAAATATGACACAGACAACAGATGTAATTTCCCTATAAACTAAAATTCACTTTTGGTGGCAGCATCTTTATATACTAATTGCCAAGTGTCCGTCTGTCTGTCACGCTTTTTTTAGGCACTTCCCGAATAGATAGAGACTTGCAATTTGGTACACGGCTCGGTCGTTCGATAAAACCCCCTGGAAAAATCGAATTTTCCGAAAACGTTCTATAGAAGGGGTGCCCCACACCAAAACGTTCGAAAAGTGAAATGATGGGAAAGCATGCTTTGCGATAAGATAGAGACTTCAAATTTGGTGTATGGGTAAACCGTTTGAAAGGAAAAAAGTGTACAATTTCAGATTTTGAATATGTTCTACTTAAGGGGGTGCTGCACACCAAAATGTTCGATTTACCGAATGAATGAGAAACGGCCACTTTAAAATTTGATAGAGGCTTAAAATTTGGTATATGGGCTAATCATTTGAAGAAAACACCTAAAACAAATATAGTTTTCTAAAATGTTCGTTTAGGGGGTGCTCCACACCAAAACGTTCGAAAAGTGAAATGATGGGAAAGTGTGCTTTGCGATAAGATAGGGACTTCAAATTTGGTGTATGGGTAAACCGTTTGAAAGGAAGAAAGTGTACAATTTCAGATTTCCAATATTTTCTACTTAAGGGGGTGCCGCACACCAAAACGTTCGAAAAGTGAAATGATAGGAAAGCATGCTTTGCGATGAGATAGAGACTTCAAATTCGGTGTATGGGTAAATCGTTCGAAAGGAAGAAAGTGTGCAATTTCAGATTTCTAATATTTTCTTCTTAAGGGGGTGTCGCACACCAAAACGTTCGAAAAGTGAAAAGATGGGAAAGCATACTTTGCGATGAGACAGATACTTCAAATTTGGTGTATAGGTAAATCATTCGAAAGGAAGAAAGTGTGCAATTTCAGATTTCCAATATTTTCTACTTACGGGGGTGCCGGACACCAAAACGTTCGAAAAGTGAAATGATAGGAAAGCATGCTTTGCGATGAGATAGAGACTTCAAATTCGGTGTATGGGTAAACCGTTCAAAAGGAAGAAAATGTGCAATTTCAGATTTCTAATATTTTCTACTTAAGGGGGTGCCGCACACCAAAATGTTCGATTTACAGAATAAATGAGAAAACGCTCCTTTAAAATTTGATAGAGACTTGAAATTTGGTAGATGGGCTAATCATTTGACGGAAACACCCAAAACGAATATAGTTTTTCAAAAATGTTCGTTTAAGGGGGTGCTCCAGAGAAAAATGTTCGAAAAGTGAATTGATAAAAAAACATGCTGCGGAATGAGATAGAGATATCAATTTGGTGTAAGGGTAGATAGTTTGAAAGGAAGAAAGTGTACAATTTCAGTTTACCAATATTTTCTACTTTGGGGGGGGGGGGGGTGCCTCACACCAAAATGTTCGATTTTCGGAATAAAGGAGAAACGCCCCTTTTAAAACGTGATAGAAACTTGATATTTGGTATATGGGCGAATCATCTGATAGAAATCACAAAAAGAATAGAGTTTTTCAAAAATGTGTATTTAAGGGTGTGGGTACTCCACACAAAAACATTCGAAAGATAAAATGCTAGAAAAGCATGCTTCGCGATGAGATAGATACTTCAAATTTGGTGTACGGGTAAAATGTTGGAAAGGAAGAAAGTGTGCAATTTTAGTTTTCCAATATTTGTTATTGTAGGGGGGTGCCGCTCACTAAAATATTTGATTTGCCGAACAAATAAAAAACGCCTCCTTTACAATATGATAAAGGAATTCAGTATATGGGCTAACCATTGAACAAAAAAACCAAAGATGAATACAGTTTGACAAAAATGTTCTTTAACGGGGTGCTACACAGAAAACGGTCGAAAGGTGAAGTGATAGAAAAACATACTTCTCTTCGCGATAGGATAAGGACTTCAAATTTGGCGTACGGGAAGATAGTTTAAAAGGAAGAAAGTATGAAATTTCTGATTTCCAATTTTTGTTACTTTAAGGGGTTCCGCACACTAATATGTTCGATTTTCCGAATAAATGGGGTACACTTCCTTTTAAATGTGATAGAGGCTTGATATCTGGTATATGGGCCAATCATCTGATAAAAAAAAAACAAGACAAACAGAGTTTTTCAAAAATGTTCATTTATGGATGTGCTTCACAAAAAAAAGTTCCAAAGGAGAAATAATAATATAGAGGTGCCTCGGGATGAGATAGACTTTAATGTGTTGTACGGGTAGATAATTCGAAAGGAAGAAATTCGCAAATTTAATTTACCAATATTTTCTTTTTTAGGGGGGTACTGAACACCAAAATATTCGATTTGTCGAATAAATGTGAAACGCGAATTATTAAAAAATTTGCACTATTCAGGGGTTGCTTATTGCGAGACCGTTGATTTTCAACGGGTATTCGGCTAGTCTTTATATACTAATTACCAAGTGTCCGTCGGTCTGTCTGTCTGTCTGTCACGCTTTCTTTAGGAACTTCCCGAATAGATAGAGACTTGCAATTTGGTACACGACTCGGTCGTTCGATAAAATCCCCTAGAAAAATCGAATTTTCCGAAAACGTTCTATAGAAGGGGTGCCCCACACTAAAACGTTCGAAAATTGAAATGATGGGAAAGCATGCTTTGCGATAAGATAGAGACTTCAAATTTGGTGTATGGGTAAACCGTTTGAAAGGAAAAAAGTGTACAATTTCAGATTTTGAATATGTTCTACTTATGGGGGTGCCGCACACCAAAATGTTCGATTTACCGAATAAATGAGAAACGGTTACTTTAAAATTTGATAGAGGCTTGAAATTTGGTATATGGGCTAATCATTTGAAGAAAACACCTAAAACAAATATAGTTTTCTAAAATGTTCGTTTTGGGGGTGCTCCACAGCAAAACGTTCGAAAAGTGAAATGATGGGAAAGTGTGCTTTGCGATAAGATAGAAACTTCAAATTTGGTGTATGGGTAAACGTTTGAAAGGAAGAAAGTGTACAATTTCAGATTTTGAATATTTTCTACTTAAGGGGGTGCTGCACACCAAAATGTTCGATTTTCCGAATAAATGAGAAACGGCCACTTTAAAATTTGATAGAGGCTTGAAATTTGGTATATGGGCTAATCATTTGAAGAAAACACCTAAAACAAATATAGTTTTCTTAAATGTTCGTTTAGGGGGTGCTCCACACCAAAACGTTCGAAAAGTGAAATGATGGGAAAATGTGCTTTCCGATAAGATAAAGACTTCAAATTTGGTGTATGGATAAACCGTTTGAAAGGAAGAAAGTGTACAATTTCAAATTTTCAATATTTTCTACTTAAGGGGGTGCTGCACACCAAAAATTCGATTTACCGAATAAATGAGAAACGGCCACTTTAAAATTTGATAGAGGCTTGAAATTTGGTATATGGGCTAATCATTTGAAGAAAACACCTAAAACAAATATAGTTTTCTAAAATGTTCGTTTAGGGGGTGCTCCACAGCAAAACGTTCGAAAAGTGAAATGATGGGAAAGTGTGCTTTGCGATAAGATAGAGACTTCAAATTTGGTGTATGGGTAAACGTTTGAAAGGAAGAAAGTGTACAATTTCAGATTTTGAATATTTTCTACTTAAGGGGGTGCTGCACACCAAAATGTTCGATTTACCGAATAAATGAGAAACAGCCACTTTAAAATTTGATAGAGGCTTGAAATTTGGTATATGGGCTAATCATTTGAAGAAAACACCTAAAACAAATATAGTTTTCTAAAATGTTCGTTTAGGGGGTGCTCCACACCTAAACGTTCGGAAAGTGAAATGATAGAGAAGTATGCTTTGCGATAAGATAGAGACTTCAAATTTGATGTATGAGTAAACCGTTTGGCAGGAAGAAAGTGTTCAATTTCAGATTTCGAATATTTTCTACTTAAGGGGGTGCCGCACTCCGAATTGTGCGATTTACCGAATACATGAGAAACGACTACATTAAAATTTGATAGAGGCTTGATATTTGGTATATGGGCGAATAATGCGATAGTAAATCCAATGAAAATGGATTTTTTCAAAAATGCATATTTAAGGTTGTGGGTACTGTACACAAAAACATTCGAAAGGTGAATTGATAGAAAAATCATGTTTTGCAATGAGATAGAGACTTCAAATATGGTGTAGGGGTAAATAGTTGGAAAGGTAGAAAGTGTGCAATTTCAGTTTTCTAACATTTGCTATTGTAGGGGGTGCCGCTTACTAAAATATGCGATTTGTCGTACAAACTGAAAACGCCTCCTTTACAATGTCATAGAGGCTTGAAATGTAGCATATGGGCTCATCATTTGAAAAACAAACCCAAGATGAATATGGTTTTTAAAAAATGTTCATTTAAGAGGGTGCAACACAGAAAAACGTTCAAAAGAGGAAGTGATAGAAAAACATTCTTCGCGATAAGATAGAGTCTTCAAATTTTGTGTACGGGGAGATAGTTTGAAAGGAAGAAATTGTGCATTTTCAGATTCCCAATATTTGCTACTTTAGGGTGTGCCGCATACCAATATCTTTTCCGAATAATGAGACACTTTTCTTTTAAATGTGATACAGGCTTGATATTTGGTATATGAGCCAATCATCAGATAAAAAACTCAAGATGAACAGAATTTTTCAGAAATGCTCATTTATGGTACTGCTCTACAGAAAAACATTCGAAAGGGGAAATGGTAAATTGGCATGCTTCGGGGTGAGATAAAGACTTTAATTTGGTGTACGGGTAAATAGATCTAAAGGAAGAAGTGCGCAATTTAAGTTTTCCAATATTTTCGTTGGGTTTCCAGTTTCTTACTTATTCTTAGGTGTTCTGCGCACCAAAATAATCAAGTTGCTGAATTAATGTGAAATCCGAATTATTCGAAAATTTACATTATTCAGGTGTTCCTTATTGTGAGACCGTTGATATTCAACGGGTATTCTTCTAGTGTTTACCAATTGTTTTTACGGAAATTTTATTCTCGAAATATTTATTTCTCATAATTTACTTAGATGATGACTACGATTTCAGTATCATATTCCGGAAGTGAATTGGGAGAAGAGAGGTTTACTAAGAATTTCAACTTTGGTTTTTTTTTTTTCATTTCCAGTTTGAAATTTTTCACTTTACTTAAAATACCCATTTTTTTAAGAATGGCTATGGATAGATTGTCGACTATTCTTAAAAAAAAAACTATTGAAAAATATTGCTTTAATTAATTTTTAGCTTAAAGTGCCTGAAAACGTGGAAAATAAGACAAGATGCAGTGATCGGAGATAACATGTTGTTTTATATACCACAATTTTAATTTTAAAAGAGCTATAAAATGTGTGTCGTTTTCATGCTTGAATTTATAATATATTCGATATTCAAAATATTTAGTGACCCCCTAGCTATTTATACCGTAGAAAATACATATGGAAATGGCTAGTACTGTACGCTAATACGATTGTTCCAGAAATTGCTTTCCGAAGAATAGATTACAATAAAACAATTTAAAATTTGAATTACTCTTGTTCTATTGCTGAAAACTACTAAAAATGCTATCGAATTTCAGTTTTTTACACAATCTACACGTAAATTTTTACAGCAGTATGTAATCTTATTTCATTCACACCTGACAGACATACACATATATACAAACAGACATTTTCCCAAGTGTTTGAAATTGATTTAGAAGAACTTAAATCGTGTTTAATCCTTAAAATCACGAATTCGGAAATTTTGTGAGAAATAATATTTAGTATATGAAATTCGAAAGTAATACTCACATTTTTTCCCAAGGTGTCTAATAAAAATTGCATCCATCAACGCACATTTTCTATCAATGCATGTAATTGTATTCATAAAAGTATCCATTACGCCACATCATCTTTTAACATCTTGGAGAAGTCTAAGAAACGGAAATTACGTATTATCCTACAATCAATCTCCAGGGGATCGCTGATAAACCGCACTTCGCGTACAGTTGTATCAATGCATATCTTTCTATCAATGTACATAATTGAATTCACGAAAATATCCATTACGCCACAGTATCCTTTAACACCTTGGAGAATCCATAAGAAACGGAAATTACGTATTTTTCAACCATCAATCCCCAGGGAATGGATGATAAACCTCACTTCGCGTCCATGCGTATTCCATTACTAAATATTTAAGTTGAAGATTGTTTTAGGTTTCCTGAATTGCTAACAGAAATAAGATATGATCCGTGTAAGAAACATTACTTAATAAGAAGTTTCTACAGATATATATATGGGGTTTAGTTCTCAACTCGAATTTAACGCAATTAATTTTGTGAGAAATAATGCTTTACTATAAAATAGTATATGAAATGTGAAAGTAATACTCACATTACTCTCGGAGGTGTCTAAACAAATTTCGTCCATCAATGCATATCTTATATCAATGCACAGAATTGCATTCACGAAAATATCCATTGCATCTCAGGATTCTTTAACACCTTAGAGAATCTCCATTACTAACGGTTTAAGGAAAGGATCATTTTAGGTTTCTTAAATCACTAACAGAAATAAGATATTCTTCGTATACGAAACATCACTTAATAAGAAGTTTCTACAAATAAATATATGGGGTTTAGTTCTCAACTCGAATTTAAAGCAATTAATTTTGTGACAAATGATACATTACTATAAAAATGTATATGAAATGTGAAAGTAATATTCACATTACTCTTGGAGGTATCTAAACAAATTTCGTCCATCAATGCATATCTTCTATCAATGCACAGAATTGCATTCATGAAAATATCCATTGCACCTCAGGATCCTTTAACACCTTAGAGAATCCTAAGAAACGGAAATTATGCATTCTCCCATCATCAATCTTCAAATAATTGATGATTAACCCCACTTCGCGTCCATATGTATCATATGCATATCTTCTAACAATGCATATCTTCCCACAATGCATATCTTCTATCAATGCACATAATTGCACTCATGATAATATCCATTACGCAGTAGCAACCCTTAGTACCTTGCAGAATTCATAAGAAACGGAAATTATGTATTCTCCCACCATCAATCTCCAAGGGAATAACACGCACCTCACGTCTATGTGTATTCCATTACTAAAGGTTTAAGTTGCAGATCTTTTTAGGTTTGCTGAATCACAAAAAGAAATAAGATATTCTCCGTTTAAGAAACAGCACTTTATAAGAAGTTTCCACAAGTAAATATATGGGGTTTGATTCTCAACACAACTTAAACGCAATTAATTTTGTTAGAAATAACACTTTACTATAAAATTATATATGAAATGTGAGAGTAATATTTGCATTATTCCGGAGGAATCTAAACAAATTTCTTCCATCAATGCACATATACCATCAATGCACATAATTGCATTCAAGAAAATATCCATTATGCTGCTGCATTCTTTAACACCTTGGAGTTTAATGGAGCATCCTTTATAACCACCATTATTCTCCAGGGGAGAGATGTTAAAACGCATTGATATATTGATTATACAATGTATCAACATTATAATTTCCAACTTGTTTTTTTCCTGACCCTCCAGAATCCTCCTCCACCAGGCTGACTTTAAAAACGGAATCTTGGCACACTTACAGCATCGACCCCAGGACATAGCTTAGCATGGACGCAAACTAAAGGATAACATAACCTAACATGGACATAATGCACACCGCATAACCAATGGAGCGTTTTGCATGCTAAGCGCTATACAGGGTGTCCCAAAAAGTTTGAAAAGCATTTTAATTCTTTACCAGTTGGAAATAAGTGGGCAATGTAAATTGCAAAAATCTTGAAAGTAAAGTAGGAAATAAGACTGCGTGAATGAAATATTCCTCCCATTCATTTTCAAAAAGTTACACTTTTTTAATTTTTATACGACCCCCTGAGACAAATTTGGTCAATCAAAAAAGTTTTATATTTAATGCAACAAGATCATTAAAAAACCCCGCATATCTGTATCTTTAAAATTAACTGAATTATGATAAAGGCAAAAATCTGACTTATTTGCCACTTTTCCGTACCATGTGAAAGGCTGTTTCATCAGTGAAAATAGGGATCATAAACAAATTGATGATGGAAATTGTTTAGAAAAAAAAATTACTTAAAAGTACTTAATTATTGAAAAAGAACTTACTTATTTAAAAGTACTTAAGGATCCGTGATTGTGCATTGTGAGCCTACGCGGAATTCGCAAAAATGTTTCCTATGTATTATCATCCAGTTTTATCTTTTTTGTGATATGTCACAAATTTACATTTTTAATTTGATATATGGTCCCCATTCGCAATGTTCAATTTTCAATTAAACACAACTCGCTCTTTAAAGACACAGATATGCGTTTTTTTTTAATGAACTTTTTGCATTAAAAATAAAAATTTTCTGATTGACCAAATTTGTTTAAGGGAATCGTATAAAAATTTAAAAAGTGTAACTTTTTTTAAATGAATGGGAGGACTCTTTTATTACAGTAGTCTTATTTCCTACCTTACTTTCAACATTTTTGCAATTTACATTGCCCACTTATCTCCAACAGGTAAAGAATTAAAGCGCGCTTCAATTTTTTTGAGACATCCTGTATATTGTTAAACAAACAAAACTTGTTAAAACAAGCTGTAACCTAAAATATTTTAATACTAGCTTCCTAAAATTAACTGGATTAGTATTTCGTATCAAAATCCATTTTTAAATAACTTATGTTTTTTATTACTTTCCTTATATACATAATGTATAAGGAAAGTATTGTGACGGGGTCGAAAATTCGAATTCGAGTTTTCAGCGGGAGAGCACGTTTCAAGCATTCCTGATCACGAATCAAACATTTTTGAAGTGATGTCTGTGTGTGTGTGTGTGTGTGTGTGAAAGCATGTATGTGCTTGCGTGTGTGTGTGTGTCAGTGAGTCTGTGGAAACGATATCGCACGAACGAATGGAGCCATTTGAATGAAATTTGGTACAAAAATCACAATCCGTGAATACTGGAAGCCTATTGCTTTTAAACGCAATCGAATGTTCAGAACCCACCTAAATTTTCGAGTGAAATTTTTAAAAAATTGATCAAACAATTAAAATCTTTAATAAAGTTACGTAAATAGACATTTCTTATGTAATTTTTCCTTAGAAAACTATTGACATAAACTTTATAACGCTAGCATGAACCGTTCTCGAGATATTGCACATTTTCAAACAAATTTATCAAAAAATCCCATAAATTAAAAAAAAATATATTAACTGTTGAGAAACATGTTCACTTTTCATATGTAATTTCATGCGATAAATTTGGTGATACCATTCTCGTGGATCTAGCTCGTTCCATTCATGAGAAGAGATACTTTGAGTAATACTTTTGTATTTGAACGCCAATTGTCATTTATCTGAGAATAAATTATTTCTCCGTCCATAACGCTTGGCGAGATTTTGGCGACGAATTTGGCGGAATGTCGCCAACTTGGCGTCTTTTTTAAATGTTGCCAAATTAACGGAAATCCCGCCAAATGGTTGAAACTGACACTAAATCAATGAAAATGACCACTAATTGGCGAAATTTAATATCTTGGAAATTCAATATCTTGGAAGTATCTACTATAAGAATAACCTATTTTTTTACTGTAAAAATAGTAAATTCATTGCATGATATAAGGAAAGTCATGCGCTGCCCACATCAGATTTTTTTAAATGTTGCAAGAAAATATTTCAAAAATCTGTATCCGTGGTTCAAATTATCACAATTGTATTATACTACCCATCATTTTACAGGGTTTGCAAAAAAATTTTCGATAGCTATCAAGTTTGACAATGCACCCCTCGGGGGGGGGGGGGTAACTTATCCCCAACAGCTGATGTCACGAACACATGAATTGTATTGCGGCAATTTTTCTCTATGAAGATTGAAGCTGTTTAAGTTAGTGGTCATTGAGTTCTAAATAAACTTCTTTCGTGCATAATTATGCCAAATGTTATCTTATGTTGCCATATTAAGTAAACACAAAGTTTTTACTCGAATTTAAAGAATTCAATTTAATTTAGATTTTTCGTTAACGAATCCCAGTAAATTTTTTTGTGAAAATCCATTAATATTTATCGCAGCTATCGTACTAGAACTTTTTATTTGAAACATTAGACTGATAAGAAAAATATGATGTGGCCAGCACGTGACTTTCACTGCAACTCATATTCACGTTCTCTTTATTTCTTCAATAATTCATTATATTAAGTTTAATTGCACAAAATATCACCTTTAATTATTTTAAATTACACCGAATTTGCACTTTAATTCAGTTTTCGTTTTCATTTGGTAACTGGACTTATTTTCAAAGGTGTCTTAGCAAAAATGCGAAAGAACTAAAATATCTCGAGAACGGCTAGTTCTAGTGTATAGAGTTTGGTCTTAATCTTTTTATCGTCAAAAAATTACGTATAAAACAAGCATTTACTTGATATATTTGAGCATAAGTAGTAGTTTATTTTAGATTCTAACGAGTTTTACGGATCCTTTTGCTAAAAGAGGCAGATTACTTTTGTCTGAATCACACCAAAATCTAATCAGCACCAGTGTAACCCACAAGTGAGTTATCTCCCAAATTTTCTGAAATTTGGTAAATTCTTTTTTCAGCTAAAGTAGATACATGCGATTTTTGCAGGCCATTTTGCAAAAAAGGTGGGTTCTTTTATCCCGAATAGTACCAAAATCTACTCAGCACCAGGGTCACCTACAAGGGACTTACCGTCCAAATATTTTGAAATTCTGTCAATTAGTTTTTTAGTTAGTGTGGATACATACATTGCACAGCCATACACGCAGACACACAGACGTCAAGTTAAAACTGGTTTTTTCGTATTCTAAACGTGTCAAAACGTGTAGATCCGTCGAAAACTCGAGTTGCGATTTTTGGCTTGATTCCAATACTTCCCTATACATTACCATGTATTTCACTTTTAACTTTTTCAATTTACTCTATATGAATTTATAAATAATTATCAATATTTAACAAATGTAATAATTATTAATAATTTGGAATAACTATTCTGTCTTCGAATATTAACGATCTGGTTAATATTCGAATTCGATAAAAGTGTTATTTGTCCATCTCTACTATATGTATATGTTTAGTACTATGAAAAAAATCCCAATAACGCTTTATTGAATAAATTGCATTATTAGGTTACATTCAATGCCTTGTATAGAGAAAATACAAAGCGTCCATGATCAGGGACAGAAAGAAAAATAAGTTCCTAACAAACATCACCATAATTTAATTTCCTGGTAAGGATATTTAGTTAAAACGTGAATACTGTGTATTTCCCCTTAGGGCCTCATTCTACATAGATACCACTTTTACCGCCAAATATTCAGATAGGGATTGTATAAATAGCTAAAACGAGAGATGCTTCTGCGAATGGTATTACAAATTAGTTATTTTTAGTACATTACATCTATAGTATCTTTAGTATTTAGTATATTCAGCTATGTTTTTTTGAAAGTACCATGTATGCTAAAACTAAATTTATTATTGATCTTGGTATTAGCTATTACATTGGTGATGGTGTAAATATCTTGCTGAGACGAAGCTGAATAATTTTCTTTACATCTTATTAATTATCTTTGCAAGAAACTATACCCGGAGTGATCCGCTACACTCTCCGAGCGCTGATATATAATGTTATTTACATTTTATATCTTTACACAAAACAATACCTGTGTGGCATGCTACCCTCTTCGATCACGGTTAAAGAATTTTGTTGCCCCGGTGCCAAATGTGGAACACCACACTCAAGTTAGGCTCAAGGTAATAATTGAATACAACCGTGGATTTATTTGGGCCTCCACGATTGTACCCAGAACCTCTACAAGTTACACTACTCCGTTCAAGTTACGAACCCTTTACCATTCGAAACAATCTTTGACGCAGCGGCTTTTGGTCTTCACTGCACTATATTTGTGTCAGATATCAAGTTTCGAGTATGAGATTAGTTTTGGGATAAAAACAGCAGTCGGGAGGAGCTAGGGATTGAACACCGGATTTTGGAATTGGTTGAGGTGTACTCACCTAAATTTTTCGATTTGTAAGACATCCCATGGAATAAAAAATGGAAATTGATGAAAAGTTCGAAAATTTAATATAAACAGCATTTTCAACAACTGTCAAAATACATTAAACAACTGTATGCGAAATCAGTCTCAATTTAGTTTAGATTGGAAAGTAGGCATATATTTAAAAAAATATTTTAAACAAATTTCCATTGAGAGTTATTTGTGTGGCACATTTTAAAAAACAGGAGACTCATATGATGTACCCGTTAAATTAATTAGAAAACTCTTTGAGCAAACATTCAAATTGGAGGAATTTGAGTTAAATTGATTGTTTTTGCTAACGTGGGAACATGTTTAGTTTAAATAAACTTCGAGGAATGCAAATTAGTCTTTGAGAATGTTTAGAAAAATTGATTCTAGTTCAATACAGCTAAATAACACTACAATTTTCTTGTCTGTCATTATTTATTATATATAGGAATTTTTCTATCTCGTGAAAGAATGTTCAGTATGGAGCTGAATTTTCATTCCATTATTATGAGACGACGATTATATTAGTAAATTAATTTTTGAAATTGCTTGATCCTTCATATGGTGGTAAATGGTGTATATGTTACTGACAAAGTATGAAAAGCAGGAATTGAATAAAATGCCTATATATTTCATGGAATGCCTGACGTTTATAGGTATGAAATATTTGTTTTATTTTAATATTTTACATACTTTACTCAGAAATTATAAAGCATACCCAGGCATTATATAGAATGACAAATACTTTATCGGCAAAAGTGTGGAAAATGCTGTTATTGAAAATATACATGTGGAAATGCAAGAAATACAAAATGCAAACTACGGGATTTTTCTACAGAAATAGAAAACTACCAGTGTTGAACTAATTGTTGCTCTAAGGTAGGTAACGTAACTGCCTTTCGACTTTCCCTGCAATACATGGTAATGTATAGGGAAAGTATTGGAATCATGTCGAAAATCGCAACTCGAGTTTTTGACGGATCTACACGTTTCAAGACCTCTAGAATTCGAAAAAACCATTTTTAGCGTGTCGGCTGTGTGTGTGTGTCCGTGTGTCTGTCTGTGAAGATTTTGTATCCACTCTACTTAAAAAACTAATTGACCGAAATTCATAAAATTTGGTAGGTAAGTCACTTGTAAGCGAGTCTGGTGCTGATTAGTTTTGGGTACGATTTGGGATAAAAGAACCCGCCTTTTTTTGCGAAATGGCCCGCAAAAGCTTGTGTCCACTCTAGCTGTAAAACTAATGGACCGAATTTCACAAAATTTGGTAGATAAGTCACTTGTGGGTCACCCTGGTGCTGATATGATTTTAGTAGGATTCAGAAAAAAATAATCTGCCTTTTTTTGCAAAATGGCCCACAAAAATCTGCATAATCTAAAATAAAAAACTACGTATAATCAAATATATCCATCAAATGCTTGTTTAATACGTAATTTTTAACGAAGCACAGAATAAGACCAACCCCATTACACTAGGACTAGCCATTCTCGAGATATTTTAGTTTTTTCGTATTTTCTCTACGGCACCTTTGAAAATAAGTCCAGTTATCAAATGAGAACGAAAATTGAATTAAAAGTGAATTAAATTTAATTGAAATAATAAGAACGTCGACATAAGTCTGTAGGGGAAGTCATGTTCTGCCCACATCAGATTTTTAATACAAAAACAATTCAAATTTCGGCATTTGGTCTTGCCCATACACCTCACGACCCCTTGGCCGCTACTCGTGAACTGAGTGGAAGCGGCTGACCGAAGAGCTATTTCGTGGTCAGGAACGCCTCCAATTCTCAGCAAGTCCTTGGAGCATTAAGTGAATTGGGATCTGGGATTGAGTTGGTTTAAAATTCTTTCAGCAGTTCCAAGTCCGTAAAAACCATCGTTTATCACACTCATAACAACCGCCGCGGTGCACCTTGTCCCCTGTTGACTACTGGGATAGGACCTCACACATTGGCTCTAAAAGGTGTAGGAGGACATTTTTTGTCTGAATCTATTTTCATTTTTTGGCTTGTATTTCCAGATACAATTTAAATCGAATTTTATTTTCCACAGCTTTCTAAAGATTAAAGTAAAGCTGTCACAAATTATTAACATCATAATCTTCTATTTTCTCACTTCCAGTATTTTATACTTAGTCGATTTGCCTTTCTGCATGCTATAGAATGAGTAGGAAATGTGTGAGAATCTAAGTGCTTTATACTTAGACGTTCCACTTTTGGCATTGCATAGAATTCCTAGAGGCATTCTATACAATGTCTAATTTCACACTTTGCCGGCAACATATATAATGTGTTCTTGACGGAATAGTTCAGCTTACGCGCTTGCATGTACGTCTCACGGAAAAACTTGACAAAATAAATAAACAGGAGCGAAAATGTTTAAATTACATATAATTCTGGACTACGTCCTGGTTTAATATAAAGGTTATTTATTCTGTGAGAAGTGTAAAATTGCCTTTTTTATTTTTTATATATATTAATTAAATAGTTTATATATATATATATATATATACATATATATACAGGTGAACCTCGATATGTGGAAGCTCTGTAACTCTAAATTTTCGATATCTCGAAATATTTTCATCTCCCTTCACGCAAGTTATAAAACTAATGTAAAACAAACTCTTTAACTCGAATTTTTTCTAATCAAACTCTTGATATCTCGAATTTTTCATCTTACCATTTGGATCATCTTACCATTTTCATCTTTTCATTTGGAAAAATACGGTCCAAAAAATGTGTTTAATGCAGATGAAACAGTACTACTTTTTAAGTGTATGCCTGATAAAATTATGGAAATTAAAGGTGAAACATGTCATGACCGGAAAAGGAGCAAAAAAAGATTAACTGAGCTATTTTGCACTAATATGGATGATTCAGAAAGGCTCAAACCTCTTATGATAGGTAAATCTGCTAAACCCCGATGTTTTTCAAGAATGAAATATTTTCCAATGACTTATTTTGTGAACACTAAAGCTTGGATGACTGCCAAAATTTTTACTAATTGGTTGAAGGAACTAGACAGAAAAATGTTCTGTGAAAATCGCGATGTTCTCTTCTTGGGCATCTGTACATAATAGCGTGCCGGAATTAAAATCTGTGAAAGTTCATTTCATGCCACCAAACACAACTTAAAGCCTTTAGACCAAGGTATTATTCAGAGTTTTAAAGTAAACTATCACCACAAAATTAAGCTCATTTGGATCCGCCTATCTTATGTGGAAAATGTGATAGATTTTGAAGGATTCAGTAGGCTGTAACCAAACTATCATAGATGACTATTTTGTAAACAAATGCAAGATAAAATTTTAATAATGTATGTACGTACATAGTATTACATTTAATGTGTATCCAATCATTTCAAGCTTCGCTTTATTTGTTGTCAGCACTTTCTTGGGTAATACCCAATTCTCTGTCGGCAAGATAAAGTAAGTGATTTTTTTTAAATGTGTAAAGTATAGAACTAGTATGTATACAGTCTTTTAGGAATTCCTTAAAATTTTTCAAATTTTCGATATCTCGAATTTTTTTTCTACTCTCTTCAAATTCGACATATCGAGGTTCGACTGTATATTGTATATATATATATACAAGATTCATATGAAAAAATGAGGGAAATGACTAAATGCAAGGCATAAAATGGTAGAGGGGGATGGCGACCCCTCTTTCCCGTTTAAAAGACTGCTTTTATGCCCGGGCAACACTCACGGTACCAATGCCATGCAGAAGTCATACTTCCGTATATGTGTCAAATCAAAAACACTCGAAAAAGTGCAGAGTAAACAAATAGGAATCAACCAGGATTGCAAGGGAAGGAAAAGAATGGAAATGCAGCAAATGCCAGAGTGCCTTATATATAAAAGCAGTTTACGCATGCGTAATACGTTATTTTTACTTTCATCGTTCTATACCTCTGCCATATCCCTTAAATAAGCATTTTCTCCCTTTTTTGTATTAAATAGGGAATTATAATAACATGTCAGAAAGCCAACTGGATAATTCCGTTTTATTGCCTCCTTCATAATATTCCTATTATGTATGATGCAATCTGACTTGAAAGTATTAATGCGTTGATTTCTTTTGAGGTGACCTATGACGACATTTCTGAAGATGTTTTTGGTCAAATTGGAACTCCAATCTATAATATGACATGAAATATATGACTTAAAAGAACATATTACCTTCAGAAAATACAAGGACCTGATTCGCATTGTGTTATTTGAAAATATCTTATTTGATGGCACCAGCTATTTTCAACAGGTGAAGGGTATTCCCATGGGAGGGGGTTGTTCATCCCTGCTCGCCGATCTATACTTGAATAAATTTGAAAATGGCACTCATATACTGCACGAAATGCCATACTTTCGTTATGTTGACGATGTCCTTGTTGGGCAATATAAGAATACACCCCAATTTGATTTTACTTTTTATCCAAAAGAACTGGAATTGATTGAGAATAAAAGTAAGGAGGATGATAGTGTTGATTTTCTAGATATCACACTAAAACATGACAGTAGATATGGTACTTATACCGTCTTATATGACAAGAGAAATAATTTCAATATGGAAATCAATCATATTATAGATTGGAGTTCCAATTTGACCAAAAACATCTTCAGAAATGTCGTCATAGGTCACCTCAAAAGAAATCAACGCATTAATACTTTCAAGTCAGATTGCATCATACATAATAGGAATATTATGAAGGAGGCAATAAAACGGAATTATCCAGTTGGCTTTCTGACATGTTATTATAATTCCCTATTTAATACAAAAAAGGGAGAAAATGCTTATTTAAGGGATATGGCAGAGGTATAGAACGATGAAAGTAAAAATAACGTATTACGCATGCGTAAACTGCTTTTATATATAAGGCACTCTGGCATTTGCTGCATTTCCATTCTTTTCCTTCCCTTGCAATCCTGGTTGATTCCTATTTGTTTACTCTGCACTTTTTCGAGTGTTTTTGATTTGACACATATACGGAAGTATGACTTCTGCATGGCATTGGTACCGTGAGTGTTGCCTGGGCATAAAAGCAGTTTTTTAAACGGGAAAGAGGGGTCGCCATCCCCCTCTACCATTTTATGCCTTGCATTTGGTCATTTCCCTCATTTTTTCATATGAATCTTGTATGTTACTTTAGGAGAGTGTGCTGCTTTGCGCCAACTTCTGGAGAATAATTGGAAAACTGTGGAAATAATTTTAATTTTTTATGTTTACTATGCTTTATATATATATATTATATACATATATATATATATATATATATACATATATATATATATATATATATATACATATATATATATATATATATATATATATATATATATATATATATATATATAAATATATATATATGCATATATGTATATATATATATAAATATATATATATACATATATGTATATATATATATATATATATATATATATATATATACACACACACATATATATATATATATATATATATATATATATATATATATATATATATATATATATATATATATATATATATATACACAAAAGCCGTGAAATTTAAAAACCCTATACCATACCAAATATTAACGAGTCATAAGGCGCATTGCTGCCATTACCCTCGTAAACGACATAGAAATTTCCAATTCAATAGATCAAAGAGAAATGGGCAAATAGAGTACCACAAAGTGGCCGTGGGAGGGTTGTGATCCGCACTCTCCGGTTAAAGCATGTTTAGAGCTGCGGCAAACACTCCCGGAGGCCGGTACCAATTTGAGAAAGATATATACTTGAAGATATACACTACAAATCAGTACAATACAAAACAATACGAAAGTGGAAAAAAGTTAAAACCCCGATTCAAACAATTAGACACAAACACCAATGCCAATTCCATTACCACAAAAACCTTCATTCCCACGTATTACTTACTCTCTTCGATGATATCCATAGGGATACCATCGATTTGTGTTTTTAGGGTAGGTATCCCTATGGATATCATCGAAGAGAGTAAGTAATACGTGGGAATGAAGGTTTTTGTGGTAATGATATTGGTGTTTGTGTCTGATTGTTTGAATCGGGGTTTTGCCTTTTTTCCACTTTCGTATTGTTTTGTATTGTACTGATTTGTAGTGTATATCTTCAAGTATATATCTTTCTCAAATTGGTACCGGCCTCCGGGAGTGTTTGCCGCGGCTCTAAGCATGCTTTAATCGGGGAGTGGGGGTCACAACCCTACCACCGCCACTTTGTGGTACTCGATTTGTTAATTTCTCTTTGGAAATTTCTATATATATATAAACACACACACACACACACACACACACATATATATATATATATAAACACACACACACACACACACACACACATATATATATATATATATATATATATATATATATATATATATATATATATACTGCGTTTCTTGCAATGATTGTTTTCCTTTCGGTTAACTATCACCTATTTGGTGAAATAAAACGCTGCTTCTGACAAAGAGAGGAACAAAGTGGAGGTACTCTGCTTTTCCACATGGTGCTGTTGATATTTAAAGGAAATAATAGATGTTTCTATTCGACTACATCAACTAAACATTCTATCTGCTTTTTACTTCCAGACCTAGATATAAATTAAGTACATCTAGTCATGTGTACCTATCTTATACAAAAATGTGTTTTGAAGCGTTTTTCGCCTAAATAACATTTTAATAATATTTCTTGCATTTTGTGTTAGTATTATTTTATAAGTATTGCACTGATTTATTGTGGCTCGTCGAAAATATTTAAATTCAGCCTGAGGACCCAGCTCAAAATTTTCCATGTTAAATATACCCCTAGACTGTTTTTGTTGTTGAGACCCAGACCGTCAGACCTACCAGAAAGGTGTAAGGCAACTGTTTGGAAGGCCTTGAAGAGCCACCAAATTTAGACCGGAGCCCAGTTGGGGCGGCAGATACAGGGACCGTACCATCCTTCCCCTACCACCAACCTCTCGAAAGGACTTACGGATCCACATGTTTAACGTGATCGTACTCCGGGTGAACCTGGCGGCAGTTTTGGCAGTGGAGGGAATCGAACCCGGGACTACTCAGTACAAATCCCGCGCGCTAATCACTGGGCTACCGTGCCCACCCCTAGACTGTTGTTGTTGTTGAGATCCAGCCCGTCCGACCTACCAGAAAGGTGTAAGGCAACTGCTTGGACGGCCGGGAAGTGCCACTCAATTTAGAAGAGAACCCAGTGGGGGAGGCATCCACAGGGACCGTGCCCTCCTTCCCCTACCACAAATCTCTCGGAAGGACTTACGGACCCACATGTTTAACGTGATCGTACTCCACGTGAACACATCGGCAGTTTTGGCAGTGGCGGGAATCGAACCCGGACCTACTGAGTAAAAATCCCGCGCGCTAATCACTGACTGGGCTACCACGCCCACCTCTAGACTGTGTAATTTTTTTTACATATAGCTCGTTCAGAATTCAGGATTAAACTCAAATTTTAATTGACTTCTTATATACATATTTATGAGTGACGTATTGATTTGGGTAGTTCGATAGAATAAGGCGAAATGGGGTACCGAGGTAGAATGGGTTACAGGGTGTATTTGCCACAGGGGGCGTTGGTGCTAGTTGAAAATCTCTAAAATTCTTTATTCGCTTACTGTGTGTCGTTCAGTAAGGATGCGTTGATTACTGCTCGATGTTGACAATTAAAAAAAATCTGATGGGGGCAACACATGACTTTCCTTATATAATGCAATTAATTTACTACTTTTACAGTTAAAAAAAAAGTTATTCTTATAGTAGATACTTATATTCTTTCCAAGATATTAAATTTTCTTCAATTAGTCGTCATTTTCATTGATTTAGCGTCGTTTTTATCCATTTGGCGAGATTTTCGTTAATTTGGCAACATTTGAAAAAGTCGCCAAGTTGGCGACTTTCCGACAAATTCGTCGCCAAAATCTCGCCAAGCGTTATGTACGAAGAAATAAGTTATTCTTACAGCAGATAAATGACTGTAGGCGTTCAAATACAAAAGTATTACTCAAACTATCTTTCTTCATGAATGGAACGAGCTAGATCCACGAGAATGATGTTGCCAAATTTATCGAAAAGTGAACATGTTTCTCAAGAGGAAATATTTTCTTTTTATTTTATATGATTTTTTGATAATTTTTTTGAAAAATGTGCAATATCTCGAGAACGGTTCATGTTAGCGTTCTAAAATTTATGTCAATCGTTTTCTAATGAAAAATTACATAAGAAATGTCTATTTGCGTAACTTTATTAGCGGATTTGATTTTTTGACGATTTTTTCAAAATTTCACTCGAAAATTTAGGGGGAGTTCTGATCATTCGATTGCACATAAAAACAATAGGCTTCTAGTGTTTACGGGTTGTGATTTTTGTATCAAATTTCGTTCAAATCGGTACATTCGTTCGTCAGTTATCGTCTCCACAGACTCACTGACACACACACACACACACACACACACACACACACACACACACACAAACACACATACTTTCACACACACACAGACATCACTTCAAAAATGTTTGATTCGTAATCAGAGGTGCTTGAAACGTGCTCTCCCTTCGAAAACTCGAATTCGAATTTTCGACCCCGTCACAATACTTTCCTTATACATTATGTATATAAGGAAAGTAAAAATAGCCCAATCGTGTATGCTATTGCAATGGTTTTAAAATTTTGATTCAGATCAAGTCAAGTTTTACATTTTTTTTTCTTTCCATATGTACATAATGGAAAGTAAATAAATATCCATATATATATAAGGAATAACTTTCATATATATGTATAAGGAAAGTATTGTGACGTGGTCGAAAATTCGAATTCGCGTTTTCGACGGGAGAGCATGTTTCCAGCATCCATGAATGCGAACGAATCAGACGTTTTCGAAATGATGTCTGTGTGTCTGCGTGTGTGTAAGGGAGTCTGTGAAGACGATATTTCACGAACAAATGGAGCGATTCAAACGAAATTTGGTACAAAATTATAATCCGTGAATACTGGAATCTTGTTGTTTTTCTACGCAATCGAATGTTCAGAATCTCACTAAATTTTCGAGTGAAATTTCGAAAAAACATTAAAAAATCAAAACCTTTAAAAAAGTTACGTGAGTAGTAATTTCTTATGTAATGTTTTATTAAAAAAACGATTGACATAAGTTTTAGAACGTTAGCTTGAATCGTTCTCGAGATAATGCACATTTTAAAAAAATATCAAAAAATCATCTAAAATAAAAAAAATATTAACTATTGTGAATTATGTTATCATAAGTAATATATTATGCGATAAATTTGGTGACATCATTCTTGTGGATTTAGGTCGTTCCAAAAGAAAAAAATCTGATGTGGGCAATGTGCCGATTATTATTTTTGTTATTAAAATTATAATTGTCAAAAATGCATTTTACATTAAATTAATCATTAATTTGTATATTAATTATACATGTAATATTTTCTAAAACTTACTGCTGTGTACATTGCGTGGGTGGCCGCAAAACCCACCCATTTTTGTGCTTAACGGGATACTAAGTTAACAAACTAAAAATAAGGTTAATAGTAAAGGAACAAACATTTATTTATCACATACTTAATTTACACTCTTTAGTTTACAAATTAAATAAGTATCACAATAGCGGAATACATCTCAAGTGTAGTTCGGGGGGTGTAATGCCAGATGAATTGATATTTGGTTGGAGCACTTGGTGGGATGCATTAATTAGCTTTTCTTTAAAAACACAAATTTAGACAAAGAGGTTATCCTCATATAGTTAATTGTACGGTACCTGATCTTCTTCCATATAACTTGGGTAACACCGATGCTTTGTCACACTTTACACTTGCAATACCAGATGAACATGAGCTCTTCTTCGAATTCCTATATCATAGACGCACACACAACTCTTAACACTGCTACAGCCGCTTACTCTTCACTAGTCCAACTCCCAACAGCCTGCCCTGACCAATTCTGACTCTCAACTTCGAGCAACTCTCACGTATATCCCTTTTTCGGTGGGCGGTCTACGTGCTGGAATGTAGAGCTGAGGGCTAATCCGTAGACATGGGGTCGCCGTCTGCGTGGTATGTAAACATGGGGCGTGGTATGTAAGATATGGGGCCACCTGTATACTATCGCCCACCTGCTTAGCGTGGGGATAATCCGCCCGCATTCCTGGTTCCATCATTTTAATCCTTCCAAATATTTAATACTTTACATTTCTGGCATTACAGGCAACACATGACTTTCCTTATATAATGTAATGAATGTACTTTTACAGTAAAAAAAATAGGTTTTTCTTATAGTAGATATTAATATTTTTTTCAAGATATTGAATTTTCGACAATTAGTCGTCATTTTCATTGATTTAGCGTCATTTTTATCCATTTGGCGAGATTTTCGTTAATTTGGCAACATTTCAAAAAGTCGCCAAGTTGGCGACATTCGGCCAATTTTATCGCCAAAATCTCGCCAAGCGTTATGGACAAAGAAATAAGTTATCCTTACAGCAGATAAATGACTATTGACGTTCAAATACAAAAGTATTACTCAAAGTATCTTTTTTCGTGAATGGAACGAGCTAGATCCACGAGAATGATGTCACCCAATTTATCGCATGATATTACATATGAAAAGTGAACATGTTTCTCAATAGGAATTTTTTTTTTCTATTTTATGACTTTTAGATAATTTTTTTGAAAAATGTACTATATCTCAAGAAAGGTTCATGTTAGCGTTCTAAAATTTATGTCAATCGTTTTCTAATCGTTTTCTCGTTTTCTAAAAATTCTAATGGTTTTGATTTTTTGACGATTTTTTCAAAATTTCATTCGAAAATTTAGGGGGGTTCTGAACATTCGATTGTGTATAAAAACAATAGGCTTCCAGTGTTTACGGATTGTGATTTTTGTACCAAATTTGGTTCGAATCGGTCCATTCGTTCGTCAGTTATCGCCTCCACAGACTCACTGACACACACACATATTTTCACACACACGCACACACTCACATTTTCACACACACACACACACATACACACATACTTTCACACACACACATACTTTCACACACACACACACACACACATACTTTCGCACACACACACACACACACACACACACATCACTTCAAAAATGTTTGATTCGTGATCAGGGATGCTTGAAACGTGCTCTCCCCTCGAAAACTCGAATTCGAATTTTCGACCCCGTCACAATACTTTCCTTATACATTATGTATATAAGGAAAGTAATATACTTTGGGTAATACTTTTGTATTTGGATGCCAATAATCATTTACCTGCTATAAGAATGACTTGTTTCTACGTCCATAACGCTTGGCGAGATTTTGACGGAATGTCGCCAAGTTGGCTACTTTTAAAATGTTGCCAAATTAAAGGAAATTTCGCCAAATTGATAAATCAGACGTCAAATGGGAAGTCATGTTTTGCCAATTCTGATTTACGTCATATGACGGGAATATCTTTAAAAGAAGTGTTCTTCTCTCCGTTTGTCTGTAACACTTGGTGATGCATTTGGCGAACTTGGTGAATAATTTAGCAAAGTATCCCCTATTTGGCGATATTTAGTCCCAGATTTACAAAAATATCGTCAAAATTGCAAAAATGCCGCTAAATGAATGAAAATGGCACCTAATTGATGAATTAATTATGAAAATATTTTAATATGGATTATATTGCTTATTTAGGATGCTATCAATATTAATAACTGTTTACTTAGGAATATAAGTTAATTGTTTATTTTGGAATATAAGTTAATTTGAGATTTTGATGCATTGTCATCCGGAAATTCTCTAAATGTACAATTCAGCAGTAAAAACACAGTACCGTGCATCTTATGCATTATTTTTTACTGTAAAAGTAGTAAATTCGTATAAGAACATATATAAGGAAACCTTATAAACATCATATAAGGAAAGTCATGTGCTGCCCACATCAGATATTTTAAATTAATATTTAATCCACTAAGTGCGGCATTTGTTTTTAAAAATGTTTTTTCCTGACACAATGGTGAAAAAAAAATTGGCGGCTGTGATTATGTCAGTTTTTTTTTTAAATAATGTGTTTGAAGAGAGTATACAAGGTGAAAAATTAAGGAGAAAGCTGTTGGATAAAAAAATGAGAAGAAAACAACATGAAAAATATTTAGTCCAAGAAAGCCGAAAAAAAAGGTGTGAAAGAGAATGAAATAAAAAAAAACTGAAGACACAGGCATATTTGTATTGTAATGAAATCCATTTAACCTCAAATGAAGGTTGAGTTTCAGGAATTGAGTTTGAAAATAGACCACTAACTCATGCGTCGGAATAGAAAGCAATGATGATGAATCTATACTTATTTGTAAAATTTTTTAACCTTAAGATAAAAAATCTGATGTGGGCGGAATATGACTTTCCCTGCAGACTCAAATTCATTTTTTTTTATTTTTTTAATAATTCATTAAATTGAGTTTAATTGCACAAAATAACACTAAATTTGCATTTTTAATTCAATTTCTGTTTTTATTTGGTAATTGGACATTTTCCCATAAGTGGTATAACTAAATGCAAAAAATCTCAAATATTTCGAGAACGGTTAGTCCTAGAGTAATAGAGTTGTTCTTATTTTTTTTCCTCATCAAAAATTACGTATAAAACAAGCATTTAATTGATATATTTGAACATACGTAGCTTTTTTTTCAGATTTTGGTGATTTTTGAGGGCCATTTCGTAAAAAAAGGCAGGTTGTTCTTTTCCGAATAATACCAAAGTCTAATCAGGACCAGAGTATCTTACAAGTAACTTATTTACCAAATTTCATGAAATTTGGTCAATTAGTATTTTAGCTAGAGTGAATACATGCAATTTTCATGGGCCATTTTGCAAAAAAAGGCGGGTTCTGTTTTTACTAACCGTACCAAAAACTAATCATCACCAGGGTCATACCCAAGTGACTTACCTACCAAATTTTATGAAATTCGATCCATAAGTTTTTGAGTTAGAGTGGATACATACATTGCACAGACAGACACACAGACAGACAGACAGACACACAGACACACAGACACACACACAGAAGTCACGCTAAAAATAGTTTTTTCGTATTCTAGAGGTCCCGAAATGTGCAGATCCGTCGAAAACTCGAGTTGCGATTTTCAGCATGATTCCAATACTTTCCCTATACATTACCATGTATTGCAGGGAAAGTAAAAATCTGATGTGGGCAGCACATGACTTCCCCTGCAGACTTATATTCATGTTCTCTTTATTTTAATTACATTTAATTCACTTTTAATTCAATTTTCGTTCTCATTTGATAACTGGACTTATTTTCAAAGGTGGCGTAGAGAAAATACAAAAAAACTCATATATCTCGAGAACGGCTAGCCCTAGTGTAATGGGGTTGGTCTTATTCTTTTCTTCGTTAAAAATTACGTATTAAACAAGCATTTCATGGATATATTTGAGCATACGTAGATTTTTATTTTAGATTATGGCGATTTCTGCGGGTCATTTTGCAAAAAAAGGCAGGTTACTTTTTTCTGAATCGTACCAAAATCTAATCAGCACCAGGGTGACCTATACGTGACTCATCTACCGAATTTTGTGAAATTCGGTCCATTAGTTTTTTAGCTACAGTGGATACAAGCTTTTGCGGGCCATTTCACAAAAAAGGCGGGTTCTTTTATTCCGAATCGTACCCAAAACTAATCAGCACCAGCCCCGCCCGCAAGTGACTTACCTGCAAAATTTTGTGAAATTCGGCCCATTAGTTTTTTAGTTAGAGAGGATACAAAATCTGCACAGACAGACAGACACACAGACAGACACACAGACAGACAGACACACAGACACACACACAGACGTCACGCTAAAATAGCTTTTTCGTATTCTAGAGGTCTCGAAACGTGTAGATCCGTCGAAAACTCGAGTTGCGATTTTCGGCATGATTCCAATACTTTCCCTATACATTACCATGTATTGCAGGGAAAGTAAAAAAAAAGCAGTGGGTGCCCCATTCTGCTCTGCATATGGGGCGCAATGAAACAACATACAATTTTTTCAAAAATCTAATTATTGGATTATTTCAGGGCTGTAGCCAGGCAGTGGACAGAAGGGGCTGAGCCCCCCCCCCCCCCAAGGTATGAAAAATCTAATTATTGGATTATTTCCCCTACCTTTAGGGCCGTAGCCAGGCAGGGGACAGAAGGGTCTGAGCCCCCACCCCACCCCAGTGGTATGAAATTTCGTACAGCATGTCATTCAAATTTTGCATAAAAAACTGCTTTTTCACAATTTTTCTTGTAAATTACTTCGTCTTGTATAGACACAATTTTTTTAGCGGTTGAATTTTTGGTTATATTGATGATCATAAATTTATATATATATATTTTATTTTAAAATTTTCAACAAGGTTTTAAAAATTATAGTTTCATAATTAGACATTCTAGAGTTATGCATTATGAAGTAATACTGTATTACTTTATAGAATGTATAACTCCAGAAATTAGTTATACAGAGTTATATAGTATCATGTTATATGTATGATGAGCAGTTCCAGAGTTAATATTATGCGATATACTGCCTTTAGTCATAATTAAAATACACTTTTAATACAGCGATTTCTTCAAAGACATGTAATATTTTAGTGCATTTTCTTTCCCCCGATTCCCTTCCACCCCCAATTTTTTTCTAGTAAGCCCCTCCTTTATGGTGCTGAGCGCCCCTTTGTATTTAACTTCAGTTCCTCTTAGATTTCGTTTCTGATAACGACCCTGTCTACCTCATGTACTTTTAAGATGTTTGAACAAATTACTTTTTGTTTTCTGTTTTTTTTCTTGTCATTTATACTTTCAAAATTTGCTCATAACTTAAGTTCACCATTCTGCCCCAATTTCCTCAATATACAAACTGAGTTTGGAGTACTACAAAATTCTATCGAATCCATACATACGCTGCTATCAAAACAACACTTTAAAATAAAATATGACGATAAAACTGATAAAATTCTCACCATTTTATAGTCTATCTTTCCCCCTGTAATATCATTCAAAGCACTTAGTAGCTGATGTCAGTTTCTGGCTATTTGATGCACGGGCGTCTAAGCATTATTAAACTCTGGTTGATGTTCTTCGATTTTATATTGAGACTTTTGAGAATATTTTACGACAGAAGAACCATAACATTCTCCTTCTATTGAAAACGAAATAGGAAACGGCTTCACAGTAGCGACGAAAGCGATTGTAAAATGCGGAATTGGGTAATACTTCCCCATTTCATTGATGTCGATAAAAATTTATAAATTCTTAGCCAGAAAGAACTAATATCTCTGGCGCCTTGCCTTAAAATAATAATTCTAAAATTTTTTTGATTGCGCCCCACTGATAGGCTACATCTCTATGACCAGTATGAGACTTCAAAATGTCTGCATCACAAAATTGGTAACACCGAATCGACACAGGATTGAAAATTAATAAAACAATAATTATCAAATTTTTGCGACTTCGACCCACTAACGGACTGCAAAAAATCTGATGTGGGCAACACATGACTTTCCTTATATAATGCAATGAATTTACTACTTTTACAGTAAAAAAATAGGTTTTCTTATAGTAGATATTTATATTCTTTCCAAGATATTGAATTTTCGACATTTAGTCGTCATTTTAATTGATTTAGCGTCATTTTAATCCATTTGGCGAGATTTTCGTTAATTTGACAACATTTCAAAAAGTCGCCAAGTTGGCGACATTCCGCCAAATTCGTCGCTAAAACCTCGCCAAGCTTTACTGACTGAGAAATAAGTTATTCTTATAGCAGATAAATAACTATTGGCATTCAAACACAAAAGTATTGCTCGAAGTATTTTTTCTCATGAATGGAACGAGCTACATCCACGAAAATGATTTCACCCAGCTTATCGCATGGTATTACATATGAAAAGTGAACATGTTTCTCAATAGGAAATATTTTTCTTTCTATTTTATATGACTTTTTGATAATTTTTTTGAAAAATGTGCAATATCTCGAGAACTGTTCGTATTAGCGTTCTAAAATTTATGTTAATCGTTTTCTAATGAAAAATTACATAAGAAATGCCTATTTGCGTAACTTTATTAGTGGTTTTGATTTTTTGACGATTTTTTCAAAATTTCACTCGAAAATTTAGGGGGTCTGAACATTCGATTACGTTTAAAAACAATGGGCTTCCAGTGTTTACGGATTGTGATTTTTGTACCAAATTTTGTTCGAATCGGTCCAATTGTTCCTCAGTTATCGTCTCCACAGAATCACTGACACACACACACACACACACAGACACACACAGACATCACTTCAAAAATGTTTGATTCGTGATCAGGGATGCTTGAAACGTGCTCTCCCGTCGAAAACTCGAATTCGAATATTCGACCCAGTCACAATACTTTCCTTATACATTATGTATATAAGGAAAGTAAAAATATCCACGGACAAGTATCAGACAACAAAAAAATTACCGCGGTCTAGAATCCGACTGTAAGAGAATATCCGGAACTTAGTATAATACTGCAGAAGGTCGTCTCCACCACTAAATTGGAAACAGTGAATAGAAACCGAATTGAAAATTAGTAGAACAGTAATTATCAATCTTTTGTGACTTTGACCCACTAACAGATTTCAAAAGAATAGGACTAGTATGATGCTGCAAAAAATATCCGCTGATACTTGTCAGACTACGAAAGTATATCTGCGGTCTAGAATCGTGCTGCAAGAGAATATCAGCAATTTCGTATAATACTACAAATAAATATCATCCTTCTAGTATGAGACTTAAAAAGTATAATCAATTACCAGTATGAGAGTCCAGTATAATATCCGCGGATTAGTATGAGACTATAAAAGATCTATGTGGCCTATTTGGTAACAATAAATCGAAACCTAATCGAGAATTGCTTATAGAAATAATTTTCTGTCTTTTCTGCGAATCACTAAGAGACTACGAAAGAATATCGCAGACAAATATGAGACTTCAAAAATTCTCTGAAGTTGAATTTGTGATAATGAATCGAAACCTGATTAAAAATTGCCTTGAACAATAAATTTAAATAATAATTTTCAAACTTTTGTCATTGCAACCCAGTAACAGACTATAAAAGATAACCAGAATTAGTCTAGGACTACAAAAGATTTCTTTACCCCACCTTTAAATAGAAAACAAAATTATATCTCAACCATCCCAACTCTTACAGTTTTTTTAATACAATAATGCATCAGTAATAAACTTTTATAAACCAGTATATAATTCGATAATTTACGACAGTACTTGGAGATTTTTTACTTTCCCTGCAATACATGGTAATGTATAGGGAAAGTATTGATATCATGTCGAAAATCGCAACTCGAATTTTTGACGGATCTACACGTTTCGAAACCTCTAGAATACGAAAAAACTATTTTTACCGTGACGTCTGTCTGTCTGTCTGTCTGTCTGTTCAGATTTTGTATCCACTCTAACTAAAAAACTAATTGACCGAATTTCATAAAATTTGGTAGGTATGTCACTTGTGGGCGGATCTGGTGCTGATTAGTTTTGGGTACGATTCGGGATAAAAGAACCCGTCTTTTTATGCGAAATGGCCCGCAAAAGCTTGTATCCACTCTAGCTGAAAAACTAAAGGACCGAATTAAAAAAAATTTTGTAGGTAAGTCACATGTGGAACACCCTGGTGCTGATTAGATTTTGGTACGATTCGGAAAAAAATAACCTGCCTTTTTTTGCAAAATGGCCTGCAAAAAACGCCAAAATCTAAAATAAAAATCAACGTATGCTCAAATATATCCAGAAAATGCTTGTTTAATGCGTAATTATTAACAAAGAAATTAATAAGACTAACCCCATTACACTAGGAATAGCCGTTCTCGATATTTTAGTTTTTTCGTATTTTCTCTAACTCACCTTTGAAAAGAAGTCCAGTTACCAAATGAGAACGAAAATTGAATTAAAAGTGAATAAAATGTAATTAAAATAAAGAGAACGTGAATATAAGTCTGCAGGGAAAGTTGTGTGCTGCCCACATCAGATTTTTTAAATTCAATTCAAGACACAGAATAAAATGTGCAGAATGCAATAATGCGTAGAATGCAATAATGCGGAGAACGCAAGACGTAGAATGCAATACTTATAGTTCAACTAATATAAAAAGTGACTGTCAGTATATCATTGGATGAGGTATTTCAAACTCAAAATTATTCTTCATAGCATATCCAGAATTTACCTGCATTCTATGAAACACCTGCATTCTATGAAACACCAATATACAATACGATTTAGCATTAACCAATCTTACGAATTTTAAATTCATTTGAGACTGACTTAGAGAATCACTACAACCAATCAGTAGTAGGCTGTGAACCACAGTACAAGAAATGTTGATCAACGTTTATAGATAAAATAAGTGAAAGCAAAAAGTATAGTTCTTTGATGTACCCCTTTTGATATTTGCATGCAATTTAAATATATGAAAAATGTGTGTATTATGCATACGACTTAAATGTATGAAAGACAACTACAAACCATATTTTGACTTTCTAGTTGCTTCGTGTCTTAAGTTATATCCACAAAACGAGTACATTCCCATGGCGATGGGCTGTGCCAGTGAGGTTCAAAATAAGAAAAAAAAATTGTCACGAAAGACAAAATTGAACTAAATAAGGACTTTCTAGCTGCTACAGGAAATAGCAAAACATGAACATGGTGAATTTGAACAAATTTGAACATTGGGATTGCACTCGGAGGACCCGAGTTCGATTTCCGGCTCTATCCATACTGTCTTTGTGCTCACGCAAAGAACGGGCACGTAAAATATGCATGTCTGAAAGTCCTTCCTAGAGGTTAGTGGTAAGAGAAAGAGGGTATGGTCCCTGTAAGTGTCGCCACCACTGGGTTCAGGTATAAATTGTGTGGTACTGTCTCGGTCATCCAAACAGATACTTCACACCTACGGGTAGTCCCGGCCGTCCAACTAGTTACTCTAAGTCCTCAGGACGAGTCGGACGGTCTGGGTCTTCAACACCTACGGGTAGTGTTCCCGGTCGTCCAAATAGTTGCTCTAAGTCCTCTGGATGAGTCGGACGGCCTGGGGTTTCCACACCTACGGGTAGAGAGCCAACGGCCCTACCGTGCTGAAAACACCGGTTCTCGCTAGATCACCGAAGTCAAGCAGCATCGGGCGCGGTTAGTACTTGTGTGGGTCACCACCTGGGAACACTGCGTGCTGTTGGCACATTTCGGGCGCAGTAGCCCCGTGGTTTGCGCGCTGGATTTGCACGCTGCCACAACTGCCGCCGTGTTCATGTGGAGTACGATCACGTTAAACATGTAGGTCCGTAAGTCCTTCCGAGAGGTTGGTGGTAGGGGAAGGAGGGTTCAGTCCCTGTGGATGTCTCCTCCACTGGGTTCTTGTCTGAATTGGGTGGAACTTCCCGGCCGTCCAAACGGTTACCTTACACCTTTCTGGTAGGTCGGGCGGTCTGGGTCTCAACAACAACAACACCTACGGGTAGGTCGGACGGTCTGGGTCGAAAAAAAAAGAAGTATCAACCATAGAACCGAACCGAACTGAGCCACTTTTCGATGAGAACCACTATTTTCATCATTAAGCCCATGCATTGCAAATCAAAATAAAACTTTTTAGAAAAAGTTATAACATAATTTTTTTATGAATGTTAGTTTCCTTGCATGTGACAAGCTTAGATACTAGTACTGTCACAGACTATTAAACATATGTTAGACTTTATTAAAACGAAAAATATAAAAGAATCTTTTCTTATAACAATAGAAAGTTCCTAATAATGCGTTGTTCTTAAAATAAAACAAATCCCCCAAAAAGCAAAAGAAGAAAATTCGTAAAGCTCTTAACATTTTTAACCAATCCTTTTTCTGGTAAAGAGTCAAGCACTCCAGAGGTTTTTGCCAATTCTTGTCTGTTCAGGAAGCCTGCGCTCAGGAATTTTTCATGTTCAGATGATACTTGTGACTTTTAAGCTTTACATTAAATCTTTTGGGGTATTCTGTAAGCCGTAATATGACGACGTTGATTAAAAAGGGAAACTGTCATGTTTCAAAGAATTGATATAAAACCATAAATTGAAATGGGCATTTTAATAAGGCATATGGATGGCATGACTAAACTGCTACGAAATACAGCTATCTCAGAGTAGAAGCATGAATAAACAGCTTGACTACGGATTTCATTAATCATTCTCCGTGTATTCCAGACTAGGACATTGCTGATTGAGCTATTCTGAATTGCGATCTTATCACTGTGAATAATTCCGTTGAGTCTTATTACTTTCCTTATATGCGTAATGTATAAGGAAAGTATTGTGACGGGGTCGAAAATTCGAATTCGAGTTTTCGACGGGAGAGCACGTTTCAAGCATCCCTGATCACGAATCGAACATTTTTGAGGTGATACCTGGGTGTGTGTGTGTGTGTGTGTGTGAAAGTATGTGTGTGTGTGTGTGTGTCAGTGAGTTTGTGGAGACGATAACTGACGAACGAATGGACCGATTCGAGCGAAATTTGGTACAAAAATCACAATCCGTAAACACTGGAAGTCTATTGTTTTTATACGCAATCGAATGTTCAGAACCCCCCTAAATTTTTGTGTGCAATTTTAAAAAAATCGTCAAAAATTCAAAACCGCTAATAAAGTTACTCAAATAGACATTTCTTGTGTAATTTTTCATTAGAAAACGATTGACGTAAATTTTAGAACGCTAACATGAACCGTTCTCGAGATATCGCACATTTTTCCAAAAATTTATCAAAAAGTCATATAAAATAAAAAATATTTCCTATTGAAAAACATGTCCACTTTTCATATGTAATACCATACGATAAATTGTTTAACATCATTCTCGTGGATCTGGCTCGTTCCATTCATGAAAAAAGATACTTTGAGTAATATTTTTGTTTTTGAACGCCAATAGTCATTTATCTGCTGTAAGAATAACTTATTTCTCCCTGCATAACGCTTGGCGAGATTTTGACGACGAATTTGTTGGAATGTCGCTAACTTGGCGACTTTCTTAAATGTTGCTAAATTAACGAAAAACTCGCCAAATGGATAAAAATGACGCTAAATCAATGAAAATTACGACTCATTGACCAAAATTCAATATCTTAGAATAAATATAAATATCTACTATAAAAATAATCTATTTCTTGTTTACTGTAAAAGTAGTAAATTCATTGCATTATATAAGGAAAGTTAGGTGTTGCCCACATCAGATTTTTTTGCTGTAAAAGTAGTAAATTCATTGCATTATATAAGGAAAGTCATGTGCTGCCCACATCAGAGTTTACTTTCCCTGCAATACATGGTAATGTATAGGGAAAGTATTGGAATGATGTCGAAAATCGCAACTCGAGTTTTCGACGGATCTACAAGTTTCGAGACCTCTAGAATACGAAAAAAAACTATTTTTACGTGACGTCTGTGTGTGTGTGTCTCTCTGTCTGTGCAATGTATGTATCCACTCTAACTCAAAAACTTATGAACCGAATTTCATAAAATTTGGTAGGTAAGTCACTTGGGGATGACACTGGTGTTGATTAGTTTTTGGTACGATTCGTAAAAAGAAAACCCGCCTTTTTTTGCGAAATGGCCAGTAAAAATTTTATGTATCCACTCTAGCTAAAATACTAATTGACCAAATTTCAAAAAATTTGGTAGATAGGTTACTTGTATGATACGCTGGTGCTGATTAGATTTTGGTATTAATCAGAAAAGAACAACCTGCCTTTTTTTACGAAATGGCCCGCTAAAATGCCATGTCTCTAGCTAAAATACTAATTGACCAAATTTCATAAAATTTGGTAGATAAGTTACTTCGTAGGAAACTCTGGTGCTGATTAGATTTTGGTATTATTCGGAGAAGAACAACCCGCCTTCATTACGAAATGACCCTCAAAAATCGCAAAAATCCAAAAAAAAGCTATGTATGTTCAAATATATCAATTAAATGCTTGTTTTATATGTAATTTTCGATGAGGAAAAGAATAAGAACAACTCTATTATTTTAGAACTAACCGTTCTCGAGATATTTGAGATTTTTCTCATTTAGTTATGCTATTTTTGGAAAAATATCCAATTACAACATAAAAACTGAACTTCAATTAAAAATGCAAATTTAGTGTTATTTTGTGCAATTAAATTAAAATTAATGAATTATTAAAGAAATAAAGAAAAAATGAATTTGAGTCTGCAGGGAAAGTCATGTGCTGCCCACATCAGATTTTTTTTATTACAAACGGAAATTTGATATTTTCTGATAAAACATACAGTGTTTTTTAAACCAAAAATATTCTAAACAAAGGATTTTCTACATTCTTAGACATGGACGTTTTACCCTTAAGGGCTTTTCGCGAGCTGCAATGTCCTCCTAAGACCAGATGTTTTGCAAGTAATTGTTCCATAGATATTAGGTTTGAATCTGTGATACTGATGAAGGACCGTGAGTATGCATACATGCTCGCACTGTTAAAATAATCCACCCTTCAAAAGGTCTCTAAAGTAGTCAATGTGTTCGTGCACAGTGTAGTAAAATGCCAAAATAATAGAACACATTCCAAATCGAAAGCTGCAAGTCATCGATCAAAACATAAAATTGTTATTTAATAAGAATTTTTTCTTTCCCTACACGGCAGCATGGATTTTTAATTCTACAGAACCTTTGGGCATGGGCGTCAATAAAACATTTTCCTAGAGAAAGCCAGCTCAAGGACATCTTTAAGATTTATTTTTATCTTGAATGTAATTATAGCTTGATGTCCGCTTGTGGGAAATTGAATGTCCAGGAGAGGACAAGTGCCCCATTGCTCTTTTCTACGGTTGTCCATGCCTTTGGATGCATATATTATTATGGTGTAGACAAAAACTTTATTTGGGCTATGTTTATAGTTTTAATATTGGACTGAATTTCAATATTTTGGGCGTCCTTTAGTTCTTGACTCACTTTAACTAACTTTGACGATATTAAATATTTAATTTTAACAAGAAAGATCAATCATGCATAAAGCATTGATTATGAAACACTTTCCAACTTCACTGCAATTTTATATAAACATCTCTGAAATGTGATACATTCCTCGGTAATATTTTTAAAATTATCACAATACTACATTAATTTATTATATTTGAAAACATCATGGACGAAAATGAACTTCATTCAAATGACGGCATTGAAATATAAATTGCCTGATTTAAACATCTCTGAAATGCGATACATTCCTCGGTAATATTTTTAAAATTATCATAATACTACAATAAATTATTATATTTGAAAACTCCATCGAAAACAAATGAACTCTTCAAATGACGTCATCGAAATATAAATCGCATCTCTATAAAAGCAGCATTTCATTCTTAACATTTTTCCAAACGTTTCATTCATCATAATACTATAATAATTTATTATACTTAAAAATTTAAAAAATTGTTATCAACTATATTTATTTTAAAATGTGAAACCTCCTTTACATATAAATAACGTAACTCTTGGAAAGATATTTATTATATAATATATCTCTTTTATCTTTCTGGAAGATATAGTAAGAGTCAGAATTTAATTGACTTTGTTTTTCTCCCCATATGAAATAATTTTTATTTAAAAAACTGCTTAACATATTTTACTGAATTTTTTTTATATATTTTATGGGATAAAATGAATATTTCCAAAAATTTTCGAAGCAATTTGTGAATTTTAAATTTGCTTAAAAAATGTTTGAAAAATTAGGTCCCACAGGGTTCAATGTATTTCATTTTTTAAAATTGGGCGATATTATTCATTTATATTCCCATAGCTCCCATAGACCGTCTGAAAAACATACTAAAATTTCATTTTGATAAAGTCAATTTTACGGCAGTTATCGTGCTAACGGGCAGACAAACAGACAGACAGAATGAACAAAGACATAAACACTTTTCAACTATGCTGTAAAGTGTTAAAAATTAGGATGACGAACTATGAAACAAAGCGAGATAGACGAAATAAAGCCAAATACAAGATTGAAGAATTTTGTCTAATATGTAGATATAGACACAAAAATCGAAACAATATGTTGTATATAAAAGGGAGTAAATCTGTCAAAAATTGTATTATCAGAGCCTCTAAGAAGGTGACAATTGCAATGCTTGCTGAAGTGCCCGGTGATAATTTTTCTGATATTAAAATTTACAGTGTGTCTGTCGGAAGGCGTAAAGGGGCTCTACATTAGATTTTTGTTCATGCGAGTGCTGTCATATATATCATTCCTAAATAGGACAGCCATTTACAAATCACCCTATTGTCTCAAGTAAATGCCTTCTATAACAGTTTCATTGTCGATTTCCATTAATTAGACAATACTCTACAACTTTTGTAATTGTCTTTATTCATCTCTCTCCCTCATTTACCGAGTTCGTTGTCCTAACTTTCTTAATTCCACACTTGGGGCGTTGTAATCACTTTAATTCGAGCAGGTATGGTCCCTTTACAATAGACAGACCTATCATGTATACACATGGACGTTTCAATACAAAATTATTGGGGGGTGTTTAATGACATGCCAGGGTACCTGAAAAAGCATACCGTGCAGCATAGAGACACAGAATAGCATATAATGCAGCACAGTTACCCATACAATGCAGCACAGATACCCATACAATGCAGCACAGATACCCATACAATGCAGCACAGATACCCATACAATGCAGCACAGATACCCATACAATGCAGCACAGATACCCATACAATGCAGCATAGATACCCATACAATGCAGCACAGATACCAATTGCATGCATCTAGGCTGCACCGTATGGCTGCATCGTATGGCTGCATTGAGCTTCAGGCTACACTATTGGGTTTTAGTATGCACACTTGGACTTTAGGCTGCATTCTTGGGCTTTAGTATGCATACTTGCACTTTAGGATGCATTCTTGGACTTTAGTCTGCAGCTTTTAGGCTGCATTGTAAGTAGATTAGATACTCAGAATATAATACAATGCAGATCCATGTCTGCACTCTGAGATATATCTTAGTTAATGGTTGACCCGTTTTCCTGTTTTACTCAGACAATACAAATACAAAATCAGAGCCCTGGTTTTGAATTTTAGGCCTTATTACGATACTTATGATATGTTTCACAAAGAAAACAAAATGTATCAAACGTTTTATCTCATCAATAAATTCGTTACCCCAAAAATAAAATTTAGCTTTGAAATATGCTATAGATAGATCACATAAGACTATTTTCCTGTCTAAACCTTACAAGCTCGTGTCAGTTTCCGCCTGTTTGGTGGATGCTTTTGCATTTTATTTTGAAACATTTCGCAAATAGTCTTCGATAAAAGAACCATAATAGGGTACTTCGAGTGAAAATGGAAGATGGGGGGAATTTCAAAGAGACGATTGATTTAAAGTGAAACAGTAAAATACAGATTTCTTTGAAGTTGGAGTGGATGAAAGAATTGCACAGATGTATGTGAAAACACACTGTTAGGCTGAGAACGTGGCCATTTTACGGGTCACGTAAGTGCAATGCATTACATTAGATAATATCTGAAATTTTAAATAACCCAATATAACCATGTAGGTTGGCGTCGACAGGCACAATATTAGGAAACGTATTATAACTATATATTTAAGAAGGGGGGATGAAAATAGAAGATGGGGGGGAATTTCAAAGAGACGATTGATTTAAAGTGAAACAGTAAAATACAGATTTCTTTGAAGTTGGAGTGGATGCAAGAATTGCACAGATATATGTGAAGACACACTGTTAGGCTGAGAACGTGGCCATTTTGCGGGTAACATAAGTGCAATGCATTACATTAGATAATATCTGAAATATTAAAAAACCCAATATAACCATGTAGATTGGCGTCGACAGGTACAATATTAGGAAACTTATTATAACTATATATTTAAGAAGGGGTACTGTAGTCAGGAGTTACGTAAACCTTCTAACACATAAATTTCAAGGTAAACAATGAAGAGTTTTATTTACTAAAAATAGAAAAAACAGCGCGAGGGAGAACCAGCTTCGAGCGCATCAAATCGTCTCTTCTAAGTACAACTCATACACTTAGAACTTTTCTAGAAGATCTCGGCGTATAAGATAAGGCAATTCTGATGAACACTTGATGAAAATCATGCTGTCTTTAAACGTTACTGAACGGACCACGGTTTTGATTTCGGCGCAAATCTTATAAACAATAAAAATCTCCGCATGCTCTTAACCGCGATCCAACAACGGAGTGTAATATCACTATGCCATTATCAAGACAAATTTAGCGCCACCATTCAATAGATTTATTTAGATCATTTTAGACCACAAAAATCGATAATATGTGCATAATTAGTTGCATTGTTTTAATAATGGCTAACTGATTTCTTGAAGCAACTTACCGAATATAATGATATAGTATCAAGCAGTGATAGTTAATGAATTTATTTGTAACTGTTATTTGTATATTTAGGATAGTAAACTTTTAAAATACGTATTAACCACTATTGCAAATATAGTAAATTTGTGCATTGAAAATTATTTAATCGGTTAGAAGGCTTTGATATGAAAGGGTTCCATTTCTCCTCCTTCAACATTTACATTTTATCCCTGCATCCATACTGGCAAGAGAAGATCACGAGTTGAAAATCTAATTCCCTGGGGGAAAAATCGTACGTTTTTTCAATCAATGGCTATCCGTTACTGACATAAAAAATTAGAAATGTATGATATATATATGCATTTATTTATATCAGATAATTACGCAATCCAGTCACATTACTGTGGCCACCAGCTAACATCCAGAGTAACCGCCGTCTCCAGAGCCGACAGCAGCTAGAATGGCTGGGAGTGACTCAGTAAGGTGCTGGAAGGTAAACACAGGTATATGGAGCTATGCTGATTGCAGTGCATCTGACAGCTGCTGGAAGATGCTCGGTGGAGTATCCATAGAGCGAACAACCAGATCGAGGTGCTCCCACATATGCTCAGTTGGGTTTAAGTCTGGGGAATTAGCTCGCCAAGGAAGTACTTACAAGTCTTCATCGTGATCCCATCCGCCTCAATGAAGACAATCTGCATGTATGGATGAACGAGGTCTGCAAGGAGGGATTCATAACGAATTTGGTTCATAGTGTCATCCGCAGGTATGAGTGGACCCAAAGAATACCACGAAAACATTCCCCAAACCATAACGCTGCGCTAATCGTCTTGTGTTCTTCCAGCCATGGTTGATGAGTGTTTGTTCTCCGATTTTTCACGCTTTATATGCCAACGTCCATCCGTTCGATGAAGCAGAAAAACTTGACTCATCGGAGATGACCATCTTTTACCAATCAGCGGAAATCCAATACCGACACTGCCGTGCAAATATAGTGCGCTATGTTCAGATCATGTAATTATATATATATATATATATATATATATATATATATATATATATATATATATATAATATGAAAACACCGTGAAATATAACACCATAAAATCATCAGAAATCACACTTAAAAGGCGCAAAGCTGCACTAAAAAGAGGATTAAAAATATTTTCAAAATGAAAAGAGGTATGGATGGAAACAATATACCAAAAGATGGCCGGGGGGAGTTATATATATATATATATATATATATATATATATATATATATACAATGGTTGCATATGTACCGTGGATCTTGTACATTGTTTTTTGACTGTAAAAGGAGTAAATTCATTGTTGCATTATATAAGGAAAGTCATGTGTTGCCCATATCAGATATTTTTATGTGGAAAGCAAACATATCAAATGTTTTATATTGCCTCCGAATTCGTTATCCGATAAATAAATTTAGCTTTGAAATATGCAAAAGAGTGAGCACACAAAAACTCTTTTCCTCGCAACTGGAATCAAGCTCTTAGAAGCTTGTGTTAGTTTCTGCCTGTTTGATGCACGTGTGGGCGGAATTTCCCCCTTACGGTTGATGCTTTTGACTTTTATATTGAAGCTTTTCTCAAATATTCGCCGATAAAAGGGCCTTAATATGGTGCTACTATTGAAAATGGAAGACGGGAATGTTTCAAAGAAGCGGTGGATTCAAAGTCAAAAAGAGAAATGCAAATTTCGATATGGTTTTTACCTTTCAGTTGATATGAATAAATATTTGTAACTGCAATTGTACTCTCTACGTTTTCATATATCAATATTTTATATTGTTATTTTTCCTATATACATAGTATAATGTATAGGGAAATTATTGTAACGCGGTCGCAAATTCGAATTCGAGGCGAAGAGCATGTTTCAAGTGTCCCTGAAATTGAACGCTTTTGAGATGATATTTGAGTGTGTTGTAGTGTACCTTTTTCTTCACATATCTATATGGGCGTCATTGTAGAATACCTTCTTCTTCATATATCTATTTGGGCGTCATTGTAGAGTACCTTCTTCTTCACATATCTATTTGGGCGTCATTGTAGAGTACCCTCTTCACATATCTATTTGGGCGTCATTGTAGAATACCTTCTTCTTCACATATCTATTTGGGCGTCATTGTAGAATACCTTCTTCTTCACATATCTATTTGGGCGTCATTGTAGAGTACTTTCCCGCTATTATTCTGTATAGATTTAATGACTCTTGATAGGTACTCTATTGAATGGATGAGTAGACTTATGTTGCGGAATTCTCTATCCGTACGTACTTATCTCTGTCTACAAAGTGACATACCTCGAAAACCTGAATTAACTGGATATATAGGACCTTTCGGTCACAGGCAATAACACACGGGTACATTTCTTTACTCAACTATATTTATTGTGTATTTCACTTTAAGTGCAGCAGCTGACTGTTTAAATAAACTGGAGACATATACCACAACCAGTAATGCGTGATCCTATACAGAAACTCAAATATATAATTCAATATACATTTACGGGCCTGGTGATATTTAGCTTAAACAGTAGTCGAGTTACAAGGTTTCTATGCTTACTCCAAACTATTTTTTCTTACCTCGAACTATATTGGTATAAACCAGGATACTAGACCCTTCCAGTCATAGCGGTATCCATCAGGGTTCCTCTCACCATTTAACCTTTCCTTACACTAGGCTGCCGTCCCACTTTCTCACTCAAACCTATCCCTAATGCATTCTTCAATGAATCTCAACTGAATTCTCACTGATTATTACTCGCGATCCGAAACTTATCCTGTTTCTACCCCAGGAACGCAGCAATGTTACTTAGCTCGGTGATTGGTCTATCTAACCGAACCAGTGAGAGTTTTTAGTTTAAAGTAAACATAATTTATATTGGAAACTGAAGGAAATAATAATCAAAAGGTTTTTTAGACCTCACCGTGTTTGTATGTCTATATATACATGTATTTCAATGTATCTATATTGTATGTATGTGTGTCCTTGAGTCTCTGGATCTGATATCTCAACAACGAATAGAACGTTTCGAACGTAATTTGGTACGATTTTTATAATTAGTGAATACTAGAACCCTATTAATTTTAAACGCAATTGAATGTTCGGCAGACGACCCTATTTTCGAATGAATTTTTGAAACAATTTTTATAATATCAAGACATTTAATGATTAAACAAAATAATCATTTTATACATAATTTTTCATTAGAAATAAATAACACAAATTTTCGAAAGCTAGTATGAACTGTTCTCGAGATATCGCACATCTCTCAAATAAATGTATAAAAAATAACATAAAATAAAAACAAATAGTAAGCGTGTTTACTTTTCATTTACAATATTATACAAAAAATCTGTTAACATTATTCTCGTGGATCTACTTCATTCCATTCATGTGAGAAGATATTTTTTATAATAGTTTTGCATTTTAAATTCACTAATAGTCATTTATTTCACGAGGATTTAATTAAATGTTAATTGCATTTTGAAAAGAACTTTCTTCTTCAACCTAAATCGTCCGACCTACCCGATGGTGTAAGGATCTGTTTGGACGGCTGGAACAGTGCCACCCAATTCAGACCTAACTCTGCATCCATAGGGACCGTACATTTATTCCCCTACCATCAACCTTTCGGAAGGATTTACAGACACAGACCTACATATTTAACGTGCCTGTACTTCGCGAGGACACAGGGACAGTTTCGCCAGAAGCGAGTGATAAGGACTTTCCCGCAGCCCAAACCCGAGGGCTCACCAAATGAGGCAGAGCATCTGTGATAAGGACTTTGCATTTGAGCATGGATAAATCATTAACTTAGGAATAATGAGTAGCAAAAAGCGTCCAATTTCAATTTATGTGATTTTTATTTAATGCCAAAAATATTGTGCCGTGGATATTGCCCACCATTTTATGTGCAAGAAGTAACGTGATTGCAGTATGTACAGAAAGTTATGTTTGGCTCACATCAGATTTTTTTTTACACTAGTATCATTATAATTTATGTCATCCACTAGTATCATTATAATTTATGTCCATATAAATCCCAACTCTATTCGCCCAATTTGTTCCTTAGATAACCTGCGTCAACAACGACTTCGCTCTATGGTAGTGGTAGTGGAGTCGTGTCCACACGAGTCAGTCTCTTAAATAGATCCATGTGCGAAGACCACGGCCCGACTTCGCTCTATCCTTCCTTTATTATCTTTGTCAGATACACATATACATACATACATACAATCGTATAAATATACACATACACGCATCTATTTCCTAATAGTACACATACTAGACGCTGTCCGCGAGTACCATTTCTCAAAAGATGTTCGATCTTCCTGACATAACGTTTTAAACCTTTAAATTTTGATTGGACGAATCCACGTTTGACGTCACAGAATGACGTTATAGCAGGACAGTCCTTTCCTCATCATGATATATCTTGTCTTTTGTTGCCAGTGCTATTCAAACTCTTCCCAGCAGAAATTAACAATGGGGATGTACCAAAGTAATTGCGTGGAAATAATTAGTGACTTGTTCATTACCAGTGAAGTGGATGGTGGGAAACTTGCATAGAAGATCTTGCGGTAGAAATAATCGTTTTTAGCTTTTTATATCCAAAGAGGTACATACAAGTATAAACACATACTAAATGTGCTCGGAGGATTTATATAGATTAATTTGAGATTTATGACAAAATAAAACATCCAAAATGGTATAATAAAAAAAAAAATCTTATGTGGACAGTACATGACATTACCTGATGAATCAAATTCATTTTTTCTTTCTTTCTTTCATTATGTATTAAATTAAGTTTAATTGCACAAAATAACCTCCAATATTATTTTGAAATCATGTAGTATTTGTTACTTTTATTTAATTCTGATTTTCATTCGATGACAAAATTTATTTTGAGATACCGGTGAGGTAAAAATGCCAAAATAAAATATGTAACATCTCAAGAATGGCTCATCTTAGAATAGGGCTGCTCATCCTTTTTCTATTTCTGACTACATTTTTCTTTTATAAGTCGTCATCACGGTCAGTCAAATTAGAATTTAATCATTGTAATACGTAAAAAATGAAGATACGTTAAAATTTAGTTTCATCTTGTATTTTCAGAAATATTAGTTAAATTGTTTAGTTGCTATTCGAAATATAGATGGGGCCACAAATGTTTACTTGAACAACTGATATAATAACAATAAAATTCAGTAATGCGAGTGCACAGCTGCAGGTAAATTATATTTTATCTAGTCTTCGAATCCCTTTACAAATTGTAAAGTGGATGGTTAGAAAGAGCGTTGATTTATATCCATAGTGCCTACCAGAGATCAAGTTAGAATTTTTCCAGAAGAGTAAAAATACTCCATGACTTGATTTGAAGGAGTATTTTGCTTACCAGAGGAGTAATTTAACAAATGTACAATTATCCTCCAATTTCCAGGAATTTAATTAATTTATTGTATTTTGTATAAGAACAATTACGGGGTGATCGTCCAACATAATATAAATTTCTGACTATTCTACGTTGAAAAATAAGAATAAGATTTAAGAAATGCACTATAATTTTTATTTCTGTTAATAAACAAAATACATTGTATATATTGATAGCACAATTAATATATTTTATAAACTTTATGAAGTAAGGTTTGCAATGTTTACTAATTTTTTTACTTTTAGAATCACAATTCTTTTTCAGTTTTCCTGTCAATTTTCCAAGTAGAGTAGCTATCTTGAATTATAAATTCGTCATATTATAATTAACAATGTTTTTTTTCCATAAAAATAACTCATATAATTCATGATAAAATATCAAAATTGTTACCTTACCTTTGTCTTAGTTTCTCCATATAGTTGTAAACAAACAAGGGAAAAAGGAAATTAAAAAGTTATCAAGTAAAATAATTTTTATTTTTTCCTTTTAAAATTCCAACCTTCTTTGGTTTGGCTTTTACATAAAGCAACAGCTTTCTCAAAATTAATTTTACATTCAAACCAAATCTGTTTTATTTACAATTTTAAAAAAGTTATTTTTTTCTTTTCAATTTACAAAATCGATGCGTAAAAATAAGCATTACTTAATTTATAAAGCGTATTTGCTTATTTTATAGCGTGAAATACGCGTTATTACTTTCCTTATATACATAATGTATAAGGGAAGTATTGTGACGGGGTCGAAAATTCGAATTCGAGTTTTCGACGGGAGAGCACGTTTCAAGCATCCCTGATCACGAATCAAACATTTTTGAAGTGATGTCTGTGTGTGTGTGCGTGTGTGTGTGTGTGTGTGTGTGTCAGTGAGTCTGTGGAGACGATAACTGACGAACGAATGGACCAGTTCGAACAAAATTTGGTACAAAAATCACACTCCTTAAACACTGGAAGCCTATTGTTTTTATACGCAATCGAATGTTCAGAATCCCCCTAAATATTCGAATGAAATTTTGAAAAAACCGTCAAAAAATCAAAACCGCTAATAAAGTTACGCAAATAGACATTTCTTATGTAATTTTTCATTAGAAAACGATTGACATAAATTTTAGAACGCTAACATGGACTATTCTCGAGATATTGCACATTTTTAAAAAAAATTATCAAAAAGTCATATAAAAAAAAATATATTTCCTATTGAGAAACATGTTCACTTGTCATATGTAATACCATGCGATAAATTGGGTGACATCATTCTCGTGGATCTAGATCGTTCCATTCATGAAAAAAGATACTTTAAGTAATACTTTTATATTTGAACGCCAATATAGTCATTTATCTTCTGTAAAAATAACTTATTTCTTCGTCCATAACGCTTGACGAGATATTGGCGACGAATTTGGCGGAATATCGCCAACTTGGCGACTTTTTGAAATGTTGCCAAATTAACGAAAATCTCTTCAAATGGATAAAAATGACGCTAAATCAATGAAAATGACGACTAATTGTGGAAAATTCAATATTTTTGAAAGAATATTAGTATCTACTATAAGAAAAACCTATTTTTTTACTGTAAAAGTAGTAAATTCATTACATTATATAAGGAAAGTCATGTGGTGCCCACATCAGATTTTCTCGATTTGTGGTGCCCACTGTGGTGGATCTTAACACTAGAACGACGGAAGGGGTCATTCTGACAGCATAACTACTTTGAGAAACAATTCCTCCAAAGCGGCTAATCCCAACCCATTGAAATTTTATGACTTTGCTTATTTTCTTAAGTTAATAATTAAATTAAGAAAAGTCATAAAATTTCAATGGGCTGGGATTAGCCCTTTTGAATGAATGGTTTCTCAAAGTAGTTACGCGGTCAAAATGACTCCTTGCGTCATTCTAGTGTTAATGGCGCTGCATGCTTCACATAGACTTTTTCAACTCTTAATTTAAATATTTTTACTGGTTCATAAAGTGTTCTTGATCAACTTGAACTATTTATTTAGTATTATTAGAGAGAATCACTGTCGTGCGTGTTAAGTAAGAATCTCTAAAGTTAATGGTGTAGTTAATAGAAAGTATATACAGGTGAACCTCAATATGTCGAACCTCGGTATCTCGAAATTTTCGATATCTCGAAATATATGTTCATCTCCCTTCTCGCACGGTATGAAACTAATGTAAAACAAACTCTTTAACTCGACATTTTTTAATCAAACTCTCGATATCTCGAATTTTTTCATCTTACCATTTGGATCATCTTACCATCTTTTCATTTGAAAAAATGCGATCCAGAAAATGTGTTTATGCAGATGAAACAGGACTATTTTTTTAAGTGCATGCCTGATAAAATTATGGCCATTAAAGTTGAAGCATGCCATGACGGGAAAAGGAGCAAAGAAAGATTAACTGTGCTATTCTGCACTGATATGGATAGTTCAGAAAGGCTCAAACCTCTTATGATAGGTAAATCTGCTAAACCCCGAAGTTTTTCAGGAATGATATCTTTTCCAATGACTTATTTTGCGAACAATAAAGCTTGGATGACTACCGAAATTTTTACTAATTGGTTGAAGGAACTAGACAGAAAAATGTCCCTTGAAAATCGCGATATTGTTCTCTTCTTGGACAACTGTACAGCGAAATTAAAATCCGTGAAAGTTCATTTCATGCCACCAAACACAACTTCTAAGTTACAGCCTTTGAACCAAGGTAGTATTCAAAGTTTTAAAGTAAACTATCACCACAAAATTAAGCTCATTTAGATCCGCCTAGCTTATTCGGAAAATGTGACAGATTTTGAAGGATTCAGTAGGCTATAACCAAACTGTTATAGATGACTATTTTGTATTTAATTTATTGACTATTTTGTAATTAAATTTTAATAATGCATGTACGTACATGGTATTACATTAAATGTGTGTCCAATCATTTCAAGCTTCGCTTTATTTGTTGTCAGCATTTTCTTGGGTAATACCCAATTTTCTGTCCTCAAGATAAAGTAAGTGATGTTTTTTTAAATGTGTAAAGTATAGAACTTGTGGTATGTATACAGTCTTTTATGAATTCCTTAAAATGTTTCAAATTTTCGATATCTCGAATTTTTGATATCTCGAATGTTTTTTCTACTCCCTTTAAATTCAACATATCGAAGTTCGACTGTATATACAAATAGTTACGGAATTTATAACATAATCATATCATATAAAAACAAAAAATATATATTGACAGTGTAAATATTGTACTGTCATAGCATAGCATAGCATAGCATAGCGACTATTTCGGTTGAGTTAGGAAACTTTTGGATTATACTTCCTCATATTTATTTAAAACTCACTATAGTTATCCAAAACTCACTGAAACTCCATACAACATCGATAAAAGTCTGAATTTTCTTGATCTGACAATATATAAACATCCATGTGGATCTATTGGTTACCGATTATACGATAAACCTAACGACTTCCACTTTGTAATTAATTATACTATACACTGGAATTCTTGTATGCATTAAAACGTTTTCAGAAATATTATATTGGGACAACTAATTCGTAGTAAAAGATTAAACAGTAATACGGATGATCGTTATTCATTCGATATACGTTTCCTGCATAACACCATCTCGCAAGGTTTCCCAAAAAGTTTTTTATGTAACATTATTTACAGTTTTTATAAAATAACTGTAACTGACTGTTATCGATTATATTTAAATAAAACTACAGACGATATACAACCTCAATCGTCAGAAGTAAAACGTCAGGGTTTCTGATCTCAAGACTTCTTGACTAGTATCTATGGTACTATGTTTTCGAATAGGAGATGTACCTATTTTTATGTGGGATGCTGTACATTCTTATTTTAGGTAATATGTTTTAAAGATAAATAGTTGCTTGAATCTTGTGTAATATTGTATGACCTTCTTAATGATGAAGTATAGTAATTTCCACTTTTGATTTATACTAACATGCATATTTCATACACGTATAGTTAGTGTCGATTGATATAGTTACATCTCGACATAATTTCAATCTCATTGATCGCATGGTATTTATTACATCTCATGCTTACTGGATATTCTTGCATCTTCATATGTATAAGTCTTATTTAATGTCTGGTTTTCCTCTGAAACCTTGATATTGTATTCTTTTTCCGCAATGTACCGGCTCTCCGGGAGTGTTGTCGCGGCATAAAGCTTGCTTTAACCGGGATGAGGGGATCACAACCCCCCGGTCAATTTTTGGTACATTGCATTCATCTCACTTTATCCGTTTGAAAATATATTTAATCCTTTTTCAAGTGCAGCTATGCGCCTTTTGAGTGAGATTTCTGTTATATTTTAATATTTCTTGTATTCACGTTATATATTCATTATATATATATATATATATATATATATATATATATATATATATATATATATATATATATATATATATATATATACATATATATATATATATATATATATATACATATATATATATATATATATATATATATATATACATATATATATATATATATATATATATGTATATATATATATATATATATATATATATACATATATATATATATATATACATATATATATATATATATATATGTATATATATATATATATATATATATATACATATATATATATATATATATATATATATGTATATATATATATATATATATATATATATATATATATATATATATATATATATATATATATATATATATATATATATATATATATATCGTTTGTTAAACATTTCTGTAGACACAAAAAGTTACGGAATTTATAACATAATCATATCATATAAAAACAAAATATATATATTGACAGTGTAAATATAGTACTGTCATAGCATAGCATAGCGAGTATTTCAGTTGAATTAGGAAACTTTTGGATTATAGTTCCAAGAATGTACATTGTTTTATTGCGTCTGTTTTACACAATATTAGTTATCTTATATTTTACGTTTAAAACGCAACTAAAACCAATTTCAGAGTTTATCTTTATTGGAATCAATTCATAGAATGTTTTAAATACATGGAATAGAGGAGAAAAATAAAGATGTTCTCAAAATTACGTCGCTACCTACCGGTTGGACCCCTATCCAGGAACAATGGGGTTGTTCTTACCTTTATTGTCGTCAAAAAATACGTATAAACTTAATGTTTAAATAATGCATTTCAGATTGTTTAATTTTTTTATTTCCAATTTTGACAGTTCTTATGGCCCATTTCCCAAAAATGCTGGTCCTAATTTTTGAATCGTACCAAAATCAAATCAGTACCTGTGCAGCCCATATTTGCCAAATTTTGTAAAATTTTGTCGAATAGTTTCTGATCTAGAATTGATACATACAACGCACAGACATATAACCAGATGGATGTGACGCAAAAATACTTTTCTTCGTATTCCAGAGTGCACGAAATGTATAAATTCATCGGAAACTCGAGTTTCGATTTTTGACCATGTTTTAATACTTTCCTTATACATTACTATGTATTGCAGTAGAAAAAGTAATAGGGGTCAAAATATTTTTTTTCTCGCTCCTCGCTCCATATTTCTAGTTACACCACTGGACATTGTATACCCCTATCATCCAAATTATATTCTGACTATGGTAATTGAATGAATAATGTCTTTTGTATAAAAAAATCGATTGTATTCAGCAACCAATCAGATTAGGGGCACGTTATTTCGATTTAGATATCTTTTTCAAATCATCGATGAAAAAATAAAGAACGGTTACAAGCTTTACTGGTATTGATCGGATATTCTATCACTTAAATGCGCAATTGGACGATGATTGATGAGAAACATATAAATAGAATGAAATACTGTAGGATTATTTGACAATTTATTTTCACATGAATGAAATTCAGGGAAAATGTCCATCAGGAAAAGGTCGACAGTATTTCGAATATTTTTACTGTAAAATATATATTCAAATTTAACAGAGTGCCACATTGATCTTTGAAAAATATATATTTTAATATCATACACGAAATAAAAAATTTTATGCAGGCAGTACATAACTTGTCCTACATAATGTAATGATTTTACTTCTTTCATAGCGAAATAATATAGTACAGGTCTACAGAAAAATGTTTTTGGCATTGTGTTTTCACCACCCAAATTGAAATTTGATGCCTTTGGCGATTTAATAGATCAGAGGAACGACTTATTCATATTCAAGTGAAAACTTCTTATCAAAATGCAATTAATATCTAATTAATATCAATTGCATGAATTAAATGATTATTAGCGAATTCTTGGGCATAAAAATACTAAACTATCACAAAACGTTTTTTTTTCTCTTGAATTGAATGATCTGGGCTTGAATATAAAAATGTTGCATATGGAAGTGGACATATTTGGTAATTCTTACGTCTTTTTGGATTTTATATAATACTTTGGATACATTTATTTGAAAAACATGCCATATCTCGAGAACAGTACATGCTAGCGTTCTAAAGTTTGTGTCATTATTTTTCTAAATGAATTGCGTGTTAAAAGATGATTTTTTATCATTATTGAAAGTGCTGATTTTTCAAGAATTAATTCGAAAATTGGGGCAGGGGCTTCTGAATGATTCATTCGATAGCGATAAAAACAATGTTTCAAAATTATTCTTTATCCATTCTTTATCCATATATTTATCTCTCTCTCTCACTTCATATATATATATATTTATATATATATATATATATATATATATATATATATATATATATATATATATATATATATATGTAAGCAACCGGCTAGCAGAGAAAAGGCGCTTTCTCTGGAGAGAATGAAACGTCGCGTCAAAATGGAGAACACAGTAAAGGCGAATAATGGAAATTTATTGGCAAGATGTTTACAACAAATGCTCAAATGAACGACCACAAACTACGAGACAGCCGTCACAGCGCCGACGGAGTGAATCGCGTATACTTTGGAAGATTCTGGCATTTCACAAATGCCTGCAGCTACGACGCTAATTCTGGCGGCAAGGTCCTCTGCTGACTCGATGGGCGTCTCGTAAATGGCGCTTTTTAACTGTCCCCAGAGAAAAAATTCCAGGCAGGACAAATCGGAATATTTGGGAGGCAACGCGACGGGCCCACCACAGCCAATCCATCTTTAAGGAGATGCAATGTTCCGGTAGTTCCACACAATATTGGTGTAATGTGCTGGTGCTTCGTCGTGCTAGAACTGCATAACCGCACGATGATTTGCTGGTACAACACGTAGTCACCAGAGAATCTTGTCGCTCGAATTAGCGTCGCAGCTGCAGATATTCTTGAACTGCCAGGAATCTTCCAAAGTTTCATCAATAAATTTTCATTATTCGTCTTTACTGTGTTCTCCATTTTGACATGACGTTTCATCCACTCCAGAGAAAGCGCCCTCCATCAGCTCGTCGGTTGCTATCCGACCCCACATTGTATTGTGAAAGTTGTTTGTTTTGGTGAGTTCTATAACCACTTACAGTTCTGACCTTCAGTTCATATACACCCTGTATATATATATATATATATATATATATATATATATATATATATATATATATATATATATATATATATATACATATATATATACTATATATATATATATATATATATATATATACTATATATATATATAAGAAAAAAAGGGTTGTGAAGATCCAATGAAAGAAAAATGAGAAGCTGTAACACAAAAATTCAACTATCTAACAGGCTTACAAAACAAAAGTAAAAATAAACAAATTCTCAAGCAAATGGAAAAATAAATAAATAAATAAATAAATAAAATAAATATCGAATCAACAAGTCAATGAAAAGTATCAAAATACAAAGGTATGGAATCGAAAAAAAGAATATATATAAATATATATATATATATATTTATATATATATATATATAAATATATATATATATATATATATATATATATTTATATATATATATATAAATATATATATATATATATATATATATATATATATTTATATATATATATATAAATTGAAGAATTTTAATTTACTTGTATTATATATACCAGAGATTGATCATTTATTGAAATGTTTTGTATAGCAAAAATGGAATAAGATGGTTTGAAGTGATTATTTGATATCAATAGTGACTATACGATAAGCTTGTGAAGATGATAAAGAGAACATTATAAATAGAACATTATAAATAAAAGATTATAAATAAAACGGGTATAAAATACTCCTTTTTCCCTGTTCTATATATAAGTTAAGGAATTGATAAAGAATAGAATGTGGTAAAGATTGGTTAATATAATCCCTTAACTACACCCTTAGATTAAATTTTTATTCGTGGTATAAATCATATATGTAATACAGGTTCTTAAGGTACTAACCTCCTTGTTCCCTGCATAAACACACAAGGTGTAAAGCAAGAATAGTGTATAAGATGAAAAGCTGCACAACAGAAAAAAATCTGTTGCCCGTGGAACTAGGCCTTTCTGACTCTGAAAACAAATAAATTGAAGAAAGTGAAAAGCATTTTCGAAACATTGTACGTTATCAAGGACCATACCTGGTTCGTTAATGCTGTTTCTAAGTTTCTGTGTACAATACTGTAAATTGTATTACAGAAATAATACACATGGCCTGACGTAGAAGAAAGTAGAAAATGGACCAGATATAAATATAAAAATAATCAAATATACCAGCGTATGGCTTTGTACTTATGAGAATACAATGTTATATATAAGATGAATAATAATAATACAATAACATAAATTGAGTTACCCCATGTGCTTCTAACATTGTAGAGTAAGTGTGACTGACTAAGCTTTTTCCAACTCAAAGCAGGTTACAGATAATTTGATAGACTTTGAGATTGATTTGTCTATGTGTTGCTGTAATTGGAGCAAGGTTTCGAATTTAAAAAGATGTTCTTTGTAGTATATATATATATATATGCTTTATCCATTCAAGCAAAAAGTACGTTTATAGAAAATTTTCTTTATTCAGCATATATTTTAACAAAAGCTGAATAAAGAAACTGTTTGGAGTGTAAAGATTCATTATACTATTTACTCATACTTGCGTTGTATTTCTCTAATACTGCAAAATGCAAAAATTCTATCTCGTCAAAGTTTTATATATAATATACTAGAATGAATTACCCGGCGTTGCTCGGGTTCTAAGTAAGCGTATGTCGCATGACATGTTGACATTTTGACTACACATATCAGTCAAGATAATAAGGTACTTTAAATGCAGCGCACAACCAAGTAGTCCATTTACGCCAATAATCGAGGCATGTCAAATACAGACTTGGCTAATTTAAATTTAAGCATTTGTTGAATTTTGTCTCATGTCATTCTCTATTGTCGAGAGCCACTAAAGAATTTCATTCTCCACCTTAAGGGAAGGCATCAAAGGTAAGTCATTTTAGTTAGAATTTGTACGGACGATTTATCTTATTACAGCGTCCACTACGTATAAATAATTAAATAAGCACCCACTGTTTAATGTCAACATGCAAATGATGCTTTTGAACGCATTTAATATGGTTTCATTTCGAAAATCGCACAAATTAAATCGCACGCGCTCTTTGCAGAAACACACACTATAAGAATCGCAATTGACTGTATATTCAAGACACCGCTCATGAAACAGGTGATAAGGCAATTCCAAGGAAATAATCATGCACCCTCCAGCAGCCCATCCCAAAATACCCACTCCCTTACGACAAAATGAGTGGTTCCTTATACGGTACATTTAGACCTTGGATGGGGCATAGACATTATAAACGCTACTCGGCACAGAAAATGTAACGCCATGAAAGAGCGAATAGAGTATGATGTTAAAGGACACACAGGCAGAGCTAGGATATACAAATAAGTCATGTTAATTCCAGAAGGATAATACAATACAATCATGGCATAGACAGGGTGATCAAGTAAGACTACATTCTGCTGCGATACAAGCAGCAACTCTTCAAGGAACAAATGCAATGAGCGTGCTGATAGTTTCCTGAGGGATGGGTGACCATACTCCTTCAACCACCGTCTACAGGTCGTCTTCTGTTTGAGGGGGAGGGGCAGAACAGTCAAATGACGGCCAATCATGTCCCATACATGCTCGATGGGTGACAGATCTGGAGACAGAAGAGGCTAAGGAAGCACTTGGATACATTGCAAGGATGGTCTGCTGATAGTTGCAGGATGCGGTTGTGCGTTATCTTGCTGGAAAACAGCATTTTGCAACCGCTGAAGGTAGGGCAGTGAAACAGGCCTCAGCACCTTATCCACATATCGTCGTGCCGTCATTGTGCCTCTGATACGAACCAGAGGTGCAGGCTATCGAAATTGTTGGCACCCCATACTATGATGCGGCGTTGTCAGGCTGTATAGCGCTCAAGAGTCGCAGCAGGATTGGATCTGTTTCCATGTAGCCTCCAGACTCTCACATGACGACTGTCATTCTACAAACAGAACCAAAACTCGTCGTTGAACACTACCCTGTCCCATTCATTCTTTCAAGAGGCTCAGGCCTGACACCGTTGCAATCTCTTACGTCTGTGTCTTGTCCTCAATGGCAGTCTTTGTAAATGATGGATTAAGTGAAGCCGCTTTCAGCCAATCTTCGAGAAACTGTTCTTACTGATATTGGAACATCCAATGTACCCTGCAAATCCCGCTGAATGTCGGCAGTCGTCGTTTGTGGCGTCACCACCGCATACCTTTGAATGCGTCCTAATCTTTTGCACAGTGGACGCATCTATGTGTGTTGCAGCGGCAATTCGTCGATACGACCAGCAGCCGTACGTAGCCCTAAAATGAATCCCCTCATACGATCGTCCAAATGCTGAAATGGACTTCGGCTTCATCGCCCAGGTATCTCTTCAACAATAAGCGTCTTCTGAAATGAAAAACAGCTCGGAAACGGGGTTCCGTAGGTGACGGACAGTAACAACTGTTGGGGCATCTGCCGTTGCCATCCCTTTTATCCCGCGCTCTAATCATGTGACCTACTTGCATTTCAGATCATTTGCATACATTGGCCAGCTGCGTTTGTCTCGTAATTTGCATTATACGGCCAAGGTTTTATGGTGTTGAAATTTCTATGCCTGATAGTGTACTTGTTATATACTTATAAATTATATCCTCTATGAGAAGGAGTCCGAGAGCTTGCGAGATTCGTTCAAAAATCAAAGACATGCCTCGGATATTAAATTTATAATTAATCAAAGGATGGGTTTATGAAATTACATTTTTTCTGTAGAGGTCTGTGATATCTTAACCAGGTGCTAAAAACACATGAACGATGGATGGCAAGTCAATTTCTGTACATTGCAATGGTAAATCAGAGAGGTTTAAAACACTCGAAAAGTATATACTTTCTAAAAATTCACAAAAATCGTCTAATAGTCGCATAGATTCCACTCACAGTTTGTTTGCAAGAGAATTGTTTTATCTTCCCAATGATGTTAAGATGGAAAGTCTGATAATATTATAGGTCGTTAAGGAATCGATTTTTATAAATATCGGCTGATATTATTGTAAAGCAGTCAAAAATATAAAATAACTAAAAAACTAATTCGAAATTTTAAAAGAAACTGCCGTGCATTTATTGGATCTTGAAGTACCTGTGTACTACATTTTATATTCGGATGATGCTTATACTTTCCAGCTACAAATAATACACACACGCATACATACATTTTCATTTATTAAGTCAGATGTAAAAATTAATGTTTATACATTATGTGCATTTAGTCCTTCAGTTTTCGAGTACACATCTTATTAGTATACACACAGGAAGGAGTATCCAGAAAAAAAAGTTTGAAGAAATGAATCATATACTTCACGAACACGTTGTGGTTGAGCGTTACGGCGCTAGAGGGCGCGAATCTAAAGTCTATACTTGTAGTATGTCAAGTCCAATTTTCGTGATAATTCTGTTAGAATAAATTTTTTCTAAGTTATATTTGTATCTAACGTTATTTAAAGATGCCCCAAGTTGCAACATGCAATTTGTTATTATCCTGAAATTTAAAGTTTCATACAATTTTAAATCATTATTTATTTTATGTCTTTTTTTTTCCAAGGCATATATCGTAACAGGGGTGAAAACTCAATCTGAAAATACAACAAACTCGTGTGTTGACCACATATAATTCTCTTTCAGTTTTGAATTTAAATAAACAATTTCTCTCATGCAATTAGTCTCGCATCCTTTGATACGTAATATACTAACTTTTAATTTTCAGTAATTTAATGGTTAATAGCAACTTAAAGGTTAATACGGTATATATTTTCCTAATTTTTATGGTAAAAAAAGACCTTAAGCCTCATATAAAAAATATTTTCTCACACTGTTTAAGACAGTTTTATGATTTGCAAATCAGTGTTAAAAAGTTTCACATCGAAGATCATTATTATGCTTATAAATGACTGTATGGTTAAGTTGATTTCCATCATCTTTCTTACAATTTTATTTTTTATATGTAATACCTTTGTTTAAGGATTTTGCATATTTTTATTTGTTAGCTATTAACCAGTATTGAAATTTCTATAAGAAAATGATTGAGGACCATATCGAGCGACATTATTATAATAAAAAAATAGCTGCTGTCCCTTATAATTAATGAAAAGATACGTTGTAAAGTGTCATTTTTACTTTTCCAACAATACATGGTAATGTATATAGTGAAAGTATTGGAACAGAATCTAAAATCGAAACTTGTGCTTTTGATATATCTACACGTTTCGGGCATTCTATAATACGTATCCACTACTTTAAGCGTGGTTGTGTGCGTGTGTGTGTGTGCGTGTGTGCGTGTGCGTGTGTGTGTGAGTGAGAGAGAGAGAAGAGAGAGAGAGAGAAAGAGAGTGAGTGAGTGAGTGAGTGAGTGAGTGAGTGAGAGAGAGAGAGAGAGTGAGTGGATATATCGAAACTTGAATTTTCGATATATTTACACGTAATAAGTATCCACTCTTTTCAGCGTAACGTGTGTGTGTCTGTGAAAGAGAGGGAGAGAGAGAGAGGGTGGGAGGGAGGGGGAGAGAGGGAAAGAGAGAGAGCTTTCTGTTAAAATATTTTAACTACTATGAAGGTTTTGAATAGAGTTACTTTAACTATGAAAACTTTGAATAGGGGTACTTTAACTATGTAGGATTAGAATAGGGGCAATCTAACTTTGAAGACTTTGAATAGGGGTACTTTAACTATATAAGATTTGAATAAGGGGACTTTAACTATGAAGCATTTGAATAAGAGTTTTTTAGCTATGAAGACTTTGTATAGGGGTATTTTAACTGTAAAAGTATTGAATAAAGATATTTTAACTATGAATGTTTAAAATGGGGTACTTTAATTATGAAGCCTTTGAATAGGGGTACTTCAGTTATGATCAATCTGCATTTCATACAGTAAAATGTGCGTGTGCACTTGAAATTTGTCTGAATCAGAAATTGCCACATGTTATTACGAAATATGTTAGGAAAATGCGATGCAAAGCCAAGGTGAAAATGACCTATTCCTTCCTTTCAGACACCAGCACATGCTGCTTCATCGCGTCCATCAGTTACAAATTATTAGAATTAAGTTAATTTTTAAATAACAACCGGCCGGAGCCAGGATTCAAATCTGGACGTCTAACGAGCTGCGTAACTCTACCCGTGACAGAATTACCTTGATCTATCTTTTATTCTTACACTTTTGAATAACTCGTAATAGAAGAACTGGAACCAAATACTTATGTTATCACACGATATTTCAGCTTGGGCACAAACTATTAAACATTTGACTATTTTATCTAAACATATAAATGAACCGAAAGTTAGAATCTCACCAGAGAGCCTGCAGCTTAGTTATTGCACCAACTGTATTATTCCAACCATTCCTTACAGTTTTAAGCTTCATATCTCGTTATTTCGACTGTACTCACGAGGTGAAAGGAATAATATTATTATGTGTTCCTATGAGGGTCCATAAGGACCACAATAACTTTATAGGGAAGGCCAATGAGTGTAAACGTCAGGTTTGTCGATAGTAAAGTGACTATGTCCGATCGAATAAAAAGGATCCTTAGCGAAGAATTTAAAAAAGTTATGGTAGTCAGCATTCCGAGATAGATGAAGAATGCCAATTGCAAATTTAGAGAGCCTAATGAGCAGGAATTAACTCCAAGAACAAACGAAATTCGTACTGGAAGACAATAAATGATTGCTAAAGATTCGTATGATCGAGACCAGTAACACGGTGATGCCAGTATTACTTGTCAAAGAACGCGATAATATTCATCCTGGAATTAAAATGTACATTGTTGCTGACGTAGGGCATGCAGGGTGCATGTAAGTGTTATTTATTTAAGCATTTCTGTATACGACAGCAATTCGCCAATAATATTGTGCCAACTAAATGCCTTCTGTAACAGTTTTATTGTACAATCCTACCCATTAGAGTTGGTTGATACTTTCCAACTTCGTAATTTAGTTTTTTTCGTCTGCCTTATTTTGTTGATGTGTTTGTTATCTTAACTTTTTCAATTCAGTCTTAGGGCCGATGCAAGTACTTTAATTTGATCCAGCACAGACACTCTACTATATACAGACCTAACGTGTACATTCATGGTTCATTTCTCACAAAGCCATTGGAGTGCATATGCAAGTTCCTGGGAACGCTGTATGCAGAAAACCCCCCACAAAAGCAACCATTTTTCGTTTTGACAAAAAGTGGTCGTTTAGGGAGTTGTTTTATGGGTGTTGTTGTTAAGAGTGGTTTTGCTGCTCTCCGCATTAATAGATTACATTTAAATATGAACTATGTAAAATAAAATAAATACTTCCTTAAAGAAAGCAGACATATGATAATTAGATGACTACAATTGTTTCTCGGGCGTTTTACAGCTCTCTTTATCAGACCAAAAATGGGTGTATTCTTTTTGCAACCGCCAAGGAAGAACTGCAATTTACTACGCAGAGATTCAATCGAATAAGATAGATATGGAACAATGAAGACAAGCATTTGTTCGCGGGGATAACAGATATAAATAACAGGTTCTTCCTTTATAACAGGTTGCATTTGTCTTTAGCCTGATGAAGAGGGCTATAAAATGCCTTCGAAACAATTATATTCACCTAATTATCATATGCTTGCTTCCTTTAAGGAAGTATTAAATGTTTTATTCTCACAAGCAACCGTTTTATTTATTGTGATGGAATATGCGACATGGACATTTAAAAAAAAATATATTATATCCATTTCCATAAAGAATTCTTTTGAAATTCGATCGTAAACGTGACATTCTCAGAGATTTTACATTTCAACGCCGAAAGTTGCAAGGTGAAATAACATCTCAAGTAAATTCAAGCAACGTCTCTGCGTTCTCGACAAATACAGATGTTGGAGTCAACGAAAACATTTTCCATTTATGCATTCTCTGATGGTGTCGATGCACAATGGATAGTTGGGGTCACATTCACTGTGTTTAGATTCTTCTGACCTTTTTAATACTCTACGAAACTTTAGAAGATGTACATTTCAAGTATTTTGATGCAATTCGTATAAATAGAAATATGAAACTGCATTGCAACAACAACAAAATCACGAAGCTTCAATTATTGCTTTTTCACTGTCATATAAAGTATGCAAACGTAATAAATGAAACTTCAACCGAATATTTTCCATTTCAGATTTTTTAGTTGGAAAACACGTTTTATGACCACCTGATCACATTTCAAATATTTACCCGAATGTGACTTGTCTGTATATGTTTATGTATGTGCATGTAGTACGTCTCGGAAGTTTCGATAACACAAATACACTTATAATATGAAATTGTGTGTGTGATATGAAATTGTGTGTGTTGTGTGTTATAATATGAAATTGTGTGTGTTGAAATTGTGTATGTGATTGAATTGTGTGTGTTGATTGTGTGATTGTGTGTGAATTGTGTTGAAGTTAAAAAATGTCAATAATTTTCCACAGTTCATATCATTAGGTCTTAATATATTAGATATTCAGGTATTCATAACATTTATTCTTACAGAGAAACACAGTTCCAAGAACAATCGTTGTAGTGCAGTCTATGCGGGATAATTAGAGTTTTATTTACGCTATGTTTGTAAACGGCTTTTAGACAGAGCATTTCAACGCAAATGAGCCAGATACATGCAATTTAAGTCATTATTGACTTCTTGGCAATTTAGAAAAAATCTTTTAAAGAATTTTTAAGAAAAATTACAAGAAATTTTGTAAAAAATAATTTATGATCAAAAGCTTGTAAAATAGTATATGATTTATGTTGCGATACTGATAATGACGTAATTGGACATAAACAATTTTCAATTTTTAAAATACTAATATTTTACCAGAAATTTGTTACAGAAAATGTTCCAAAACAGTTCTTCATAAAAATATAAATTGAAATATAAATTAAAATGATAAAAACAAAATGTGCAAGAGTGTATATCTGTAAACACAGCATCAAATCGCGAGTTGTAAAATAACGCGTGCTGGCCTCCCACGTCAACTCTTCTCCGCAAATTATATATATTTGCTGTAATGAATTTAATAATTAAGATAATGTTCTGAATAAATGATTCTATTTGTAAAATTAACAATGGTGCAATTAATTGAGTAGTATTATGCTAATTAATATTCTATTACAGGAACTAATACTGAAGATAAAAAATCTGATATGGGCAACACATGACTTTCCTTATATAATGCAATGAAATTACTACTTTTACAATAAAAAATAGGTTTTTCTTACAGTAAATATTTATATTCTTTTCAAGATATTGAATTTCCGTCAATTAGTCGTCATTTTCATTGATGTAGTGTCATTTTTTACCATTTGGGGAGATTTTCGTTAATTGGACAGCATTAAAAAAGTCGCTAAGTCGGCAACATTCCGCCAAATTCTGCGCCAAAATCTCCCCACGCGTTATGGACGGAGAAATATGTTATTCTTATAGCAGATAAATAACTATCCGCGTTCAAATACAAAAGTAATACTCAAAGTATCTTTTCTCATGAATAGAACGAGCTAGATCCACGAGAATGATGTTACCAAATTTATAGCATGATATTACATATGAAAAGCGAGCATGTTTCTCAACAGTTACCATATTTTTTTAATTTATAGGATTTTTTGATAAATTTATTTAAAAAATGTGCAATATCTCGCGAATGGTTCGTACTAGCGTTCTAAAGTTTATGTCAATCGTTTTCTAAGGAAAAATTACATGAGAAATGGTTATTTGCGTAACTTTATTAAAGGTTCGGATTTTTCAAAATTTCACTCGAAAATTTAGGGGGTTTCTGAACATTCGATTACATTTAAAAACAATAGGCTTCCAGTATTCATGTATTGTGATTTCTGTACCAAATTTCATTCGAATCGCTCTATTTATTCGTGAGATATCGTCTCCACAGGCTCACTGACACACACACAAACACATACTTTCACACACACACACACACACGCACATACACATACACACACACACAGACATCACCTCAAAAATGTTTGATTTGTGATCAGGAATGCTTGAAACGTGCTCTCCCGTCGAAAACTCGAATTCGAATTTTCGACCCCGTCACAATACTTTTCTTATACATTATGTATATAAGGAAAGTAAAAATCTGATGTGGGCAACACATGACTTTCCTTATATAATGTAATGAATTTACTACTTTTACAGTAAAAAAAAGGTTTTTCTTATAGTAGATACTAATATTCTTTCCAAGATATTGAATTTTCGACAATTAGTCGTCATTTTCATTGATTTAGCATCATTTTTATCCATTTGGCGAGATTTTCATTAATTTGGCAACATTTCAAAAAAATCGCCAAGTTGGCGACATTCCGCCAAATTCGTCGCCAAAATCTCGCCAAGCGTTATGCACTAAGAAAAAGCTATTCTTACAGCAGATAAATGACTATTGGCGTTCAAATACAAAAGTATTATTCAAAGTATATTTTTTCATGAATGGAACGAGCTAGATCCACGAGAATGATGTCACTCAATTTATCGCATGGCATTACATATGAAAAGTGAATATGTTACTCAATAGGATTTTTTTTCTTTTATGTGATTTTTTCATAATTGTTTTGAAAAATGTACAATATCTCGAGAACGGTTCATGTTAGCGTTCTAAAATTTATGCAATCGTTTTCTAATGAAAAATTACATAAGAAATGTCTATTTGCGTAACTTTATTAGCGGTTGTGATTATTTGACGATTTTTTCAAAATTTCATTCGAAAATTTAGGGGGGTTCTGAACATTCGATTACGTATCAAAACAATAGGCTTCCAGTGTTTATGGATTGTAATTTTTGTACCAAATTTGGTTCGAATCGATCCATTCGTTCGTCAGTTATCGTCTCCACAGACTCACTGACACACACACACACACACACACACACACACACACACACACACACACACACAGACATCACTCCAAAAATGTTTGATTCGTGATCAGGGATGCTTGAAACGTGCTCTCCCGTCGAAAACTCGAATTCGAATTTTCGACCCCGTCACAATACTTTTCTTATACATTATGTATATAAGGAAAGTAATAATGGTGGGTTTTTAATAGCGGCAAACAACGCAATGTTTTTAAATGTTATAACGATGTGTTATATTACGGCCGTGTTTAGATAATTCAATTTAATTTTATGCTTTGCATAATTCTCATATGATGGTTAACGCGGTATTAGAAAATAATCAACGCAACTAAGAATAAATAAACTTTAATGTTTTATTACTTTCCTTATATACATAATGTATAAGGAAAGTATTGTGACGGGGTCGAAAATTCGAATTCCAGTTTTCGACGGGAGAGCACGTTTCAAGCATCCCTGATCACGAATCAAACATTTTTGAAGTGATGTCTGTGTGTGTGTGTGTGTGTGTGTGTGAAAGTATGTGTGTGTGTGTGTGTGTGTCAGTGAGTCTGTGGAGACGATAACTGATGAACGAATGGACCGATTCAAACCAAATTTGGTACAAAAATCACAATCCGTAAACACTGGAAGCCTATTGTTTTTATACGCAATCGAATGTTCAGAATCCCCCTAAATATTCGAATGAAATTTTGAAAAAACCGTCAAAAAATCAAAACCGCTAATAAAGTTACGCAAATAGACATTTCTTACGTAATTTTTCATTAGAAAACGATTGGCATAAATTTTAGAACGCTAGCATGAACCGTTCTCGAGATATTGCACATTTTTCAAAAAAATTATGAAAAAGTCACATAAAAAAAAAAAAATTCCTATTGAGAAACATGTTCACTTTTCATACCATGCGATAAATTGGGTGACATCATTCTCGTGGATCTAGCTCGTTCCATTCATGAAAAAAGATACTTTGAGTAATACTTTTGCATTTGAACGCCAATTTATCTGCTGTAAGAATAACTTACTGCTTTGTCCATAATGCTTGGCGAGATTTTGGTGACGAAATTGGCGGAATGTCGCCAACTTGGCGATTTTTTGAAATGTTGCCAAATTAACGAAAATCTCGCCAAATGGATAAAAATGACGCTAAATCAATGAAAATGACGACTAATTGTAGAAAATTCAATATCTAGTAAGTTATATAATATATAAATATATAATAATAGTTATATAATATATGTCGAAAATTCAATATCAAATAAGTTATATATATATATATATATATATAACTTATTTCTTCGTCCATAACACTTGGCGATATTTTGGCGACAAAATTGGCGGAATGTCGCCAACTTGGCGACTTTTTGAAATATTGCCAAATTAACGAAAATCTCGCCAAATGCATAAAAATGACGATAAATCAATGAGAATGACGACTAATTGTCGAAAATTCAATATCTTGGAAAGGATATTAGTATCTACTAGAAGAAAAACCTATTTATTTTACTGTAAAAGTAGTAAATTCATTTCATTATATAAGGAAAGTCATGTGTTGCCCACATCAGATTTTTTTATTAAGTAATCAAATCTAATAAAGTATTTTTTTTCCTTTTTTGTGCACCACACTGTTAAAAATCCACTCGATTTCATTGCTAAGTTCCACTAAAGTAACTCTTGTGTTCATACACAGTATAGAACACCACCAAAGTAACACTCATCCCAAATCGATAATTGTATGCCATCGTACAAAGCATAAAATTATTATTTAACAAGAGTGCATGCTCCCTACATAGGAGTATGGATTTTTAATTTTTCAGAACCTTTTGAGCATAGGCGCCCATAGAACTTTTTCCAAGAAAAGGCATGCTCAAGGTTATATTTAAGAATTTTTTTTTATTTTGAACGTAATTAACTTGATATCCAACTTTGGGAAATGGAATATCCAGAGAAGGCCATTGCCATCCTCTACGGGCGCTCATACCTTTAGATGCATATTTTATTACAGTGTAGATAAAAAACTTTATTCGGGCATGCTTACAGTCAAGGTTTTTATATCTATACAGTTCATATCTTACAGTTTTAGGACTGGTTTGAATTGAATTACTTTTGGTGTCCTTCTGTTCTTGACTTACTTGGACTGATAGGATAATTTCAAAAGTTAGGATGACGAACTATTAAACAACGCAAGATAGACGAGAGAAAGACCATTACAATGTTGTGGAACAGTGTCTGATACATAGAAATCGACGCAAGAATCGAAGCAATTCGTTGCATATGGAAGGCAGTGAACCTGCCAAAAAATTACATCATCAGAGTCTCTAAGAGGGAAACGATTGCAATGCTTGTCAAAGTGCGCGGTGATATTTTTTCTGGAATTAAAATGTGCAGTGTCTCTGTCGGAAGGTGTAAAGGGGAACTACACTAGATTTTTGTTCATGCAAGAGCTATCGTATCATTCCTGAATAGGATAGCCATTTGTAAATCACCCTATTAATTAGACAATACTATACAACTTTTGTAATTGTTGTTTGTTTGTCTATCTTCCTTATTTACCGAGTGCGTTCTCCTAACTTTTTTAATTCCACACTTGGGGCGCTGCAATCACTTTTATTCGAGCAGGCACGGTCACTTTACAATGAATAGACCTATCATGTATACTCATGGGCGTTTCAATACAAAATTATTGAGGGTGCTTAATGACATGCTAAGAATACCCAGAATAGTATATATATATATATATATATATATATATATATATATATACACATACATACATTACAGAAATAATCTATCTATTTCTTCAGAAACATACATTTTTTGTGTTTGCTTCGTCAAAATTCTTGGACTTGAAAACGAATTTTGCGAAGTGAACATTTCCATATTTTAGGCTTAGCCCTTTTCCACGTATATAGCGATTTAGCTTGAATTTTTAAAATTTTCTTTATTCGTCTCTGTGAGATCAGAATATGTTCTTCAATGAAACATTTTTATTTGATTATTTATGGTGACCAGAACGGCAAAGAAAGCTCTAGTCTGGCTGGCGCCGGGGTTTACGACAACGTGAACTTTAAGGTCATAGTACTATAAATTTAGGTGTGCCAGGCCAGAGGGGCTGAGAGGGGCCTTGATAAATGTGTAGTGATGCCATTGGGTTCAGAGGAACCAATGACACCAAGGGGAAGAAGGGCGGAGTTTCCCCCCCCCCCTCCGCCGAAGGAACCACAGCTCAGTCATATATACGAAATAAGTTTGAAGAGACGAAAGGCAACGAGTAGCAGTTATGGACGAAAAGAGTGCAGTTGTAGACGAAATCAGATGCAGCATATAAATCCAACAGATTTGTAGATTGCTCCGTAGAGGTGATCTATGTGCGAGTGCATTATAAGTACGAGATGCGAGACACACACCACAGAGTTGTGGCAGTACTTTCAGCAATAAGACTGATGCAAGCCTCAGAATGATGATAAGCCCAAGATTAAACTTGAAGGTATGTGCTCATAATAACAGGTCCCAGACAACAATGGTGAAACTAATATTTTTGGTCGCATATCTCCCCTTGCTAAAATAATTAAATGAAAATTGATAATAATTGAAAATTGATATTTATGAAAACTGGTGTTATTGATAAATTGATGTTTTTAATAAATTATATTGTTTAAGTTTAAATAGTCTAATCTTTTTATATTAATTAATAATACTTTTCAGGACTTACACAAAAGGTAAAAATAATTGGAGGGTTTATTGCGGCACAACAACGAGCAATGTACATTTTAATGTTAATTCCACTTTATGAGATCAACGGCCATGTCTTTAATGCTTAATAACAATTAATGTCAATTAATAATAATTAATGTCAATTATAAGTTCAACTTTAAGTTTCTTTATATCGCCACAGTCTCCATACCATTGAATTTTGTTGATTTTCTATAACTTGATTACTAGTGTTTTGTATTTTTTTCCATTTGATTGATGATTTGCTGTTTTATATTTTATTTTGTGGGTGTTTTAGAAAGTTAGGTTTATCGTGTTGCAGCTTCTTAATTAACGTTTATTGGACTTTCAAACTACTATTATATATATATATATATATATATATATATATATATATATATTATATTTCATGTTTATATGGTATTTTATGTTTTATAATTGAATTTTATCCTATTTGGGTTTTTTCTGTTATTCTCGTTATTCCGTTGTTGGGCACAGATTGCATAATATTTTAACCACGTGTTTTTATGCAATCATAGAAACAACGGATTTTAGTATGTCTGTCTAGAATGTGACCCTGAAGACGTTTCTGGCAGATATACTATTCTTTAATATATTTTCCTTGTCCTGGCCTCTCCGTGCTCTACTCTTCCTCGTTGCTTTTTGATATTCACTACACGCTTTTATATTGCTCGCGGTTTGATACTGTGGTTACTGATTCACACTCCTGCACTTTAGTATTTGTTATTTTAATTTATATATATATATATATATATATATATATACATTTTAAAACTTGAAAATTTTTTATTATCAATTTCAGTGAACAGATTAAAAAGCCAAATGCAAAAATAATTTTTAATACAACATGTAAAGCGCTATGCTGCAATGTTTACATGTGTATTCCCATATAAATTCCCCAAAAGGGGACGAGTAGCTATGTACTCGTGCGGATTCTAGCAGTGTGACAGAAGTACCGGCCGTGGGGAGTTGCGACCCCCATCTCTCCGGTTAAAGCTTTTTCCGCCATGGCAAACGCTCCCGGTAACCGATACTCCCTACTCGATTTGCCTCAAGACCCTTTATAAATCCGTAAAAATCGCATTCATATACAATTTCAATAACATGTTAAAAATCTAAAAGTTTACTTTTCTACGCTGCAACTATTCAAGAATCATGCTTTAAAAATATAACAAATAATTTAAAATACTAAATACTCAAGACCAATGAAATCCCGGTCCGAGAGGATATTATAGTTTAAAAATTGGATATAAGACCCATAAACCGCATTATCTCCATATATAAACCTGTGTAAAATTACCTCACATTTAGTCATTTAATTCCTTTTAATCCCTTTCTAGTCAAATCTAATGTTTGAAATACATATCAGAGTGTCTGTATTTTTAAAAATGGACTTAAGACCTATTGGCTTTATGGAGAGAAAGAATCAAAAAGGTTTTGGTATCCAAAGAAAGGATTTTGCATAATAATAACATGGATTTCAATAGTCTTGAATATATAGTTTTATTAAGTAATAATTAAATAAGAGTGAAATGATTTCAAACATTGGTTTATATATGGCGATGGATTAGCCAATAGGTCTTGAGTCCATTTTTAAAAATACAGACACTCTGATATGTATTTCAAACATTAGTTTTGTTTTTAAGTAATTAACAAAGAGTGAAATGATTTCAAACATTAGTTTATATATGGCGATGGATTAGCCAATAGGTCTTGAGTCCATTTTTAAAAATACAGACACTCTGATATGTATTTCAAACATTAGTTTTGTTTTTAAGTAATTAACAAAGAGTGAAATGATTTCAAACATTAGTTTATATATGGCGATGGATTAGCCAATAGGTCTTGAGTCCATTTTTAAAAATACAGACACTCTGATATGTATTTCAAACATTAGTTTTGTTTTTAAGTAATTAACAAAGAGTGAAATGATTTCAAACATTAGTTTATATATGGCGATGGATTAGCCAATAGGTCTTGAGTCCATTTTTAAAAATACAGACACTCTGATATGTATTTCAAACATTAGATTTGTTTTTAAGTAATAATTAACTAAGAGTGAAAAGATTTCAATCAATAGTTTATATATGGCGATGGATTAGACAATAGGTGTTGAGTCCATTTTTAAAAATACAGACACACTGATAAGTATTTCAAACATTAGTTTTGTTTTTAAGTAATAATTAACAAAGAGTGAGATGGTTTAGCCAATAGGTCTTGAGTCCATTTTTAAAAATACAGACACTCTGATATGTATTTCAAACATTAGATTTGACTAGAAAGGGATTAAAAGGAATTAAATGACTAAATGTGAGGTAATTTTACACAGGTTTATATATGGAGATAATGCGGTTTATGGGTCTTATATCCAATTTTTAAACTATAATATCCTCTCGGACCGGGATTTCATTGGTCTTGAGTATTTAGTATTTTAAATTATTTGTTATATTTTTAAAGCATGATTCTTGAATAGTTGCAGCGTAGAAAAGTAAACTTTTAGATTTTTAACATGTTATTGAAATTGTATATGAATGCGATTTTTACGGATTTATAAAGGGTCTTGAGGCAAATCGAGTAGGGAGTATCGGTTACCGGGAGCGTTTGCCATGGCGGAAAAAGCTTTAACCGGAGAGATGGGGGTCGCAACTCCCCCCGGCCGGTACTTCTGTCACACTGCTAGAATCCGCACGAGTACATAGCTACTCGTCCCCTTTTTGGGAATTTATATATATATATATATATATATAGTATACAATGTTGCTGAGATATCCAAAATTGCATGCAGTTAGGCAGCATTATTTGGCTTCATTAGGCTTTAGGCTGCATTCTGGGGCTTTAGGATGCATTCTTGAACTTTAGACTGCAGCTTGTAGGCAGCATTGTAAGCAGCCTAGATAGCCAGAATAGCAAACACTACAAACCCATGTATGCACTCTGAGAAGTATTTCAGATAATGGTTGACCCGTTTCCCTGGTTATTCGTACAATACAAATACAACACGCGAGCCTTGGTTATGAATTTTAAACCTTATTACGATATTTATGATATGTGTCACAAAGAATGCAAAATATATAAAACATTTTTTCTCGTCAATAAATTCGTTACATTTAAAATAAAATGTAGTTTTGTAATATGCTATAAACAGATCACATAAAACTATTTTCCTTGCAACTTGGGTCTAAATCTTACAAGCTTGCGTCAGTTTCCGTTTGTTTAGTGTGCGAGTGACCCGACAATTCCCCGTTTCCTTCAGATGATGTTTTTGACTTTCATACTGAAATTTTTGGCAAATATTCTTCGTTAAAAGGACCTTAATATGGTACTTTGATTGAAAATGTCAGATGGGGAAATTTCGAAGAGGCGATTGATTCAAATTGAAAAAGTAAAATACAGATTTCTTTGGTGTTGGAGTGGATGCAAGAATTGCATAGATATAAGTCAAGACACACTGCAAGTCTAAAATGTGGTTATTTTACGGGTAACATAAGTGCAATTCATTACATTAGATAATATCTGAAATATTAAAAACCCAATATAACCATGCAGGTTGGCGTCGACAGGCACAATATTGGGAAACGTATTATAACTATACATTAAAGAAGGGGTATTGTAGTCAGAAGAAGTTACGTAAACTTTCTAACACCTAAATTTCAAGGTAAACAATGAAGAGTTTTATTTACTAAAAATAGAAAAAACAGCGCAAGGGAGAATCCAGCTTCGAGCACATCAAATGAAACTCACACACTTAAAACTTTTCTAGAAAAAGATCTTGGCGTATAATATAAGATGCTTCTGATGGGCACTTGACGGAAACCATGCTGTCTTTGAATGTTAGGGAACGGACCACAGTTTTGACTTCAGTGCAAAATTTTATAAGAAATAACAATCTGTACATGCTCTTGACCAGGACCATACAACGAAGTGTAATATCACTGTGATATTATCACGACAAATTTAGCCACCATTCAATAGACTTATTTAGATCATTTTAGACACAAAATTGGATAATATGTGCATAATTAGTTGCATTGTTTTAATAATGGCTAATTGATTGCTTGAAGTAACTTACCGAATATAATTATATATCGTATGAAGCCGTGATTGTTATTGATTTTATTCTTAACTGGTATTTGTATATTTAGGATAGTAAACTCTTGAAATACGCACTAACCATTTTAGCAAATATCGTAAATTTGACATTAGAAATTATTTTATCTGTTAGAAGGGTTTGATATATATATATATATATATATATATATATATATATATTATATATACATATATATATATATATATATATATATATACATATATATATATATATATATATATATATATATATATATATATATATTATATATATATGATATATTATATATATATATTATATATATATGATATATTATATATATATATATATATATATATATATATATATATATATATATATATATATATATATATCCGGTAAATTCACAGATCAGTCACGTTATTGTGATCACCAATTAACAACCAGAGTAACCCGCGTACAGCATCTAGACGGGCGGCGAATGACTCAGTAAAATGTTGGAAGGTGTTCATATGTATGTGGAGCCATGCTGACTGGTGCGAACAACCTGATCGAGGTGATCCCACATATGCTCAATTGGGTTTACATCTGGGGAATTAGCGGAGCAGGGAAGTATTTTGATGTCTTTAGATGATTCCATCCTTCCCAGAGAACATACTCAGCATGCATGGAGTTAAGTGGTCTGTAAGGATGGATTCATAGCAAATTCAGTTCATAGTGCATTCCACAGGTATGAGTGGACCCAAAGAATGCCACGAAAGCATTTCCCAAACAATAACGCTGCCCCCACCTTCTTGTATTTTTCTAGCAATGGTTGATGAATGTTTGTTCCGATCTTTCCTGCCTTATATGCCAACATTCATTCGTTCGATGAAGTAGAAATTCGTGACTCATCGGAGAAAGCAATCCTTTGCCAATCAGCGGAAGTTCAATTCCGGTACTGCCGTGTAAATGTAATGCACTATGTTCAGAGTATATAATTATATACAGAGTGAGTCAGAACACTTGAGCCAAACTTTAAGGGGTGATAAATCACATCTAAGCAAGCAATTTTTGTCATAAAAAATAGGGTCGTAGCGCAAGAGGTGAACCGCTAGAGGACGGCAGAACATTCCTCCTATTTTTACAGGAGGTATTACCACAGTTACTGTAACATGTTCCTACCAACATTAAAGCATGTATGTGGTTCCAACGCAACAGAGCACCACCCCATTTCAGCGTGGATGTGCTGCACACCTTGGGTGCTACATTCCTAGGGCATTGTATTGGTCGGGGTGGTCCCATAGCTTGGCCGGCACGATGGCCTGATCTCACCTGTCTCGACTTTTTTCCTATGGGGCCATATGAAAAGTCTCATTTACGATAGCCCTATCGACTCCGACGAGAACCTTGTTGCTAGGATTGCTGTTGCTGCCGGCGTTGTCCAAGATATGCTGGGCATTTTTGCTAACGTGCGCTGCTCGATACGTCGCAGGTGTAAAACCTGCATTACTGCTGGTGGTCGCACTTTTGAGCAGTTTCTGAAACCTTGTCCATGCATTCTGCAATTTCTGTCAGTAAAACGTACTTTGTCCCTCCTCTGTCATTTTTGTGTTTCTTTTTTTCACGAGAGAGTCATCATTTCCTCATTTCATGAGCTACCACCTAGCGGTTCATCTCTTGCGTTACGACCCTGCTTTGTATGACAAAAATTGCTTGTTTAGATGTGATTTATCACCCCTTAAAGTTTAGCCCAAGAGTTCTGACTCTCCCTGTATATATATATACAAGAGTTGCTTATACTAGGATTACATATTGAAGACTTGGATTAGAATTTTCGACAATGCTTTCCCTTTACGTATATACCGTTCTTTTTATGAGAAAAGTAAACATATCAAACGTTTTACATTGCCCACGAATTCGTTATCCAATAAATAAATTTAACTCTGAGATATGCAAAAGAATGAGCACACAAAATCTATTTTTCTCGCAACTGAAATGAAACTCTTTGAAGCTTATGTTAGCTTCTGCCTGTTTGATGCACGTGTGGTCGGAATTTCCCCCCTTTTGGTTGAAGCTTTTGACTTTTATATTGAAGCTTTTCTCAAATATTCGTCGATAAAAGGACCTTAATATGGTACTACTATTGAAAATGGAAGGTGGGAATGTTTCAAAGAAGCGATGGATTCAAAGTCAAAAAGAGAAATGCAGATTTCGATAGGGTTTTTACCTTTTAGTTGATATGAATAAATATTTGTAACTGCGATTGTGCTCTCTACGTTTTCATATATCAATATTTTATATTGTTATTTTTCCTATATATATAGTATTATGTTTAGGGAAATTATTGTAACGCGGTCGAAAATTTTGAATTCGAGGCGAAGAGCATGTTTCATACATGCCTGAACTTGAATCGAACGCTTTTGAGATGATGTCTGAGTGTGTTGCAGAGTACCTTCTTCTTCACATATCTATTAGGGCGTCATCGCAGAGTACCCTCTTCACATATCTATTTGGGCGTCATTGTAGAATACCTTCTTCACATACCTATTTGGGCGTCACTGTAGAGTACATTCTTCTTCACATATCTATTTGGGCGTCATTGTACAGTACCTTCTTCACATATCTATTTAGGCGTCATTGCAGAATACCTTCTTCTTCATATATCTATTTGGGCGTCATTGTAGGGTACCTTCTTCACATATCTATTTGGGCGTCATTGCAGAATACCTTCTTCTTTATATATCTATTTGGGTGTCATTGTAGAGTACCTTCTTCACAGATCTATTTGGACGTCATTTTAGAGTATCTTCCTCTTCACATATCTATTTGGGCGTCATTGTAGAATACCTTCCTCTTCACATACCTATTTGGGCGTCATTGTAGAGTACATTCTTCTTCACATATCTATTTGGGCGTCATTGTACTGTACCTTCTTCTTCACATATCTATTTAGCCGTTATTGTAGAATACCTTCTTCTTCATATATCAATTTGGGCGTCATTGTAGAGTACCTTCTTCTTCACATACCTATTTGGGCGTCATTGTAGAGTACATTCTTCACATATCTATTTGGGCGTCATTGCAGAATACCTTCTTCTTTATATATCTATTTGGGCGTCGTTGTAGAGTACCTTCTTCACAGATCTATTTGGACGTCATTTTAGAGTATCTTCCTCTTCACATATCTATTTGGGCGTCATTGTAGAATACCTTCCTCTTCACATACCTATTTGGGCGTCATTGTAGAGTACATTCTTCTTCACATATCTATTTGGGCGTCATTGTACTGTACCTTCTTCTTCACATATCTATTTAGCCGTTATTGTAGAATACCTTCTTCTTCATATATCAATTTGGGCGTCATTGTAGAGTACCTTCTTCTTCACATACCTATTTGGGCGTCATTGTAGAGTACATTCTTCACATATCTATTTAGATGTCATTGTAGAGTATCTTCCTTTTCACATATTTATTTGGGCTTCATTGTAGAATACCTTCTTCTTCACATACCTATTTGGGCGTCATTGTAGAGTACATTCTTCTTCACATATCTATTTGGGCGTCATTGTAAAATACCGTCTTCTTCATATATCTGTTTGGGCGTCATTGTAGAATACATTCTTCACATATCTATTTGAACGTCATTGTAGAGTACCTTCCATCTGTTGGTCTATATAGACTTACTGACCCTTGATCGGTACTCTATTGATCGGATGAGTATACTTATGATGCTGGATTCCCTATCCGTCTGTACTTATCTCTGTTAGCAAAGTGACATAACTCCAAAAGATGAAATAACTGAATATACAGGACTTTTAGACCCAGGGTAATAACACACGGATACACTTCCTTACTCAAATATATTTATTGTGTATTTCACTTTAAATACAGCAGCTGACTGTTTAAATAAAATGGAAAAATTATTCTTTATCCATTCTTCACTCACATCACTCTTTCTCTCTCTCTGTATATATATATATATATATATATATATATATATATATATATATAACGAAGACAAAAAAAATCGGCGCACCCCGCAAAATAAGTAATGAAACTGTACATGAAAACACCTGTCGACCGAATACGCAAATGATAAACAATTCGTAGCCAATGAATGAATAGTCGGAACTACTGCGCATTGAAACTGAACACCATGGTGGTGTATATAAGGAGCGAACCTCGCTTTCAGGAATAAAACGTGCAGTGGATTTTGAATGTATTTTCGTACCTTGATTGTAACAATGCCTCGCTGGCGAATTCGCGGCCACTAAGAGCATATGAAGAAGTTTGAAAGAGGGCGTGCGATCGGACTGCATGAGGCTGGATAGGCACACCGAGGAATCGCTGGACTTTTGGATAGGAGCGATACATCAATTACACGATGCTGGCAGGAATGGGTCCGGAATGGCAGATTTCAGAGGGTAGCGGACGGCCTAGAGCGACGACAGAACGGGAAGATAGAGCGATTGTCAGAGCAGCTGTGACAGACAGCACGAGATTCATCGTTATCAACCATTCTTGTGTTACAAACAAGGAAGTAACCACCCGGACCATTAATAGAAAACTACGGGAGCGGAATCTATACCCGCGGCGCCCATTACGCTGCCTACCACTGACTAGTATGCACCGTCAACAGCGATTGCAATAATACTGGACCCGATCAACGTGGAATTGCTCAGATTGGGAACGAATTGACTTCAGTGATGAGTCCCGTTTCGAACTAAGTCCCGACGACCAGCGCAGACGTGTCTGGAGATAGCCCGGACATCGTCAGAATGCTGTTCTCACTGTCACACGGCATACGGTCCGACAACAGGGAGTTATGGTCTAGGATGCCATTTCGTTTGATATCCGGACCCTTTTGATAGTCCTCCGTGGCACCATTACAGCACAGCGGCACGTTGTCGACATTCTACGATCCGTTTTATAGTTATTCCTTTCGCGACACCCCGGGCTAACTTTTCAGCAAGATAATGCCAGGCGATACACAGTTCGTCTCTCTATTGATTGTCTGCGTGCTTACGACACACTTCCTTGGCCAGCCAATTCCCCAGATCTCTCGCCTGTTGAACACATTTGGGCTGAGATGGGGTGTCGCCTGCGACTATCCCATAATGTAGATGAATTAGCTCATCAATTAGAGGTCATTTGGAACGATATCCCTCAGAACACCACCCGGCAACTTTATGCATCAATGCCACGTCGGGGAACAGCTTGTATCAAGGCTAGAGGTGGACCAACGCGATATTGATGTTCTCACATTGTGTAGATATTTCAGTGCAATAAATCAGCCAATTGTTCTGAAATTCTAATAATTTCCTTTTCTGTACATCTACATTGCACGTACCAGATTTTGTCTCATTTGGATAATTCTTTCTTGGTGCGTCGATTTTTTGTGTTAGAGTGTATTTTAAATATGCATGCTTTAAATGGGGGGACTTTAATTATGGAGGCTTTAAATAGAGGTACTTCAATTATGATCACTTTGTATTTCATACAGTAAAATGTGCGTGTGAACTTGAAATCTATCTGAAACTGAAATAGGCACATATTGTTACAAAGTATGTCTATTATATAAATCTCGTTCAGAAGACTAAAATTTTTGTCCCATGATATTACGTCGTAGACATTTTTTACCATATTGCACAGGTTTATACCCTAGCATTGGCCGAATATTTCGGCAGATCAGCTTGCCGAAAAATTTATTCATATGCATCTAAAAATAGACTCAGGTCTCATCGATTGTGGCCTGTTTGCTATTAGCTACACCACTCCGGTCTTGGAAGGAACATCCTTGAATTGTCTTGCATTCTTTTGTATGCAAAACCATGGTGAAAACGATCTCTCCCTCCTTCAGCTGCCAGCACATGCTGTTTCACCTCGTTCATCAATTACAGGTCATTAGAATTAAGTTCACTTTTAAATAACAACTGGTCGGAACCAAAATTCTAAGCTGGATCTTATGGACGTCTACCAGCTACTGACTCTGCCAATGACAGAATTACCTTGATCTACGTATCTCCTATATTTCTCTTTTCCATAACTCGTAATAGGAGAACTGGAACCACATCCTTCCGTCATCACACTATTTCAGCTTGGGCACAAATTATTGAACATATGGCCATTTTACCTAAAAATATCAATCAGCCGAAAGCGAAATTCTAACCCGAGAGCGCGCCTCTTAGTTATTGTACCAACTATAAAACTCCATGGCTTACATTTTTATGCTTCATGTTTCATTATTTCGGCTATACTCACGAGGTGGAAAAAATAATATTTTTATATGGTCCCATGAGGGGCCATAAAGATCACAATAACTTTGTAGGGAAGGCCAATGAGTATAAACGTTAGGTTTGTCTATAATAAAGTGACTATGCCAGATTGAAAAAAAAGCCTTGCGATGTCCTTAGCGGAGCGTTAAAAAGGTTATGATTATGAATTTGGCAACATTTCGAAATAGACAAAGAATGTCAATCCCAAAGTTGTAGAGCATAATTTAATGAGTTGGAATTGACACCTGGGACAAACAAAATGCGTATTGGAAGGCAATAAATCTCTCGAGGATTTGTATTATAAAGGCCAGTAAGACGGTGACGTCTGTATTACTCGTCAAAGTACGCGGTAATATTCATTCTGGAATTAAAATGTATATCGTTGCTGATGTGAGGAATTTTAAACAGGCAATACATCAGATTCGTGTGCATGTAATAAGTGTTATTTATTTTAGAAATTTCTGAATACGGCAGCAATTTTTCAATAATATTGTGTCAATAAATGTTTTCTGTTATGGTTTTATTCCATATTTCTAATTTCAACTTCGTAATTTGGTTTATATCCATTTGTCTTACTTTGTTAACGAGTTCGGTATCTTAACTTTTTTAATTCGGTCCCAAGGGCTCTGCAAGTACGGATTTATTTGATCGAGTGTATATTTGCTTGATGGGGCAATGCGGGAGTATACGATCGGGCAATGCGGATGTATTTGATCGGTCATGGATATTCTACTATACACAAATCTAAAGTGTACACTCATGACCCTTTCCTCACAAAACTATTGGGGTGCATAAGAACGTTGTATACAGAAAAACCTCTCAAAAGCAACCATCCGTCATTTCGACGAAAAGCTGTCGTTTTGGGAGTTGTTTCATGGTTGTTGTTGTTAAGAGTAGTTTTGCTGCTCTCCGCATTGATTATATTTAAATATGAAATATGTAAAATAAAATATTCAATACTTCCTTAAAGAAAGCAGGCATATGATAATTGGGTGACTACAATTGTTTCGCGGCCGTTTTACAGCTCTCTTCATCAGACCAAAAATGGGTGTATTTTTTTTGCAACCGCCAAGGAAGAACTGCAATTTACTACACAGACATTCAATCGAATAAGATAGATATGAAACAGTTAAGACAAGAATTCGTTCGCCAGGGTAACAGACATAAATAACAGGTTCTTCCTTGATAACAGGTTGCATTGTTTTTTGGCCTGATGAAGAGGGCTATAACACGTCTGCGAAACAATTATATTCACCTAATTATCATATGCCTGCTGCCTTTAAGGAAGTATTAAATTTTCTATTGTCACAAGCTGCAGTTTTATTTATTGTGATGGAATATGTGACTTGAACATTTCAAAATATATATTCATTTCCGTAAAGAATTCTTTTGAAATTCGATCGTAAACGTGACACTCTCAGAGATTTTACATTTCAACGCCGAAGGTTGCAAAGTGAAATAACAACCCAAGCGAATTCAAACACCGTCTCTGCGTTCCCGACAAATACAGATTTGGAGTCAACGAAAGCATGTCTATTTATGTATTATCTGATGGTGTCGATACACAATGGATAATTGTGGTCACATTCATTGTGTTTACACTCTTGTTCGGATTTTTTTAATAATCTAGTAAAATTTAGTAAATATGCATTTCTATTTTGATGCAATTTGTATAAACAGAAATACGAAACTGCATTACAATAACAAAAAACTCGTGAAGTTTCAATTATTGCTTTTTCACTGTCATATAAAGTATGAAAACGTAATGAATGAAATTTCAACTGAATATTTTTGATTTAAGATTTTTTAATTGAAAAATACTTTTTATGACCACCTGATCACATTTCAAATATTTACGCGAATGTGACTTGTCCATATATGTTTTTGTATGTGCATGTAGTACGTCTCGGAAGTTTCAATAACACAAATACACTTATAATATGAAATTGTATGTGTTGACTCATTATTATTATTATTTAACAAGTTAAAAAATGTATATAATTTTCCGCAGTTCACATTATTATAATGTATTATATTAGATGTTAAGATATTCATACCAGTTATTCTTACAGAGAAACACAGTTCCAAGAACAACCGTTGTAGTATAGTTTATGCGTAAATATTAGAGTTTTAATTACGCTATGTTTGTAAATGGCTTTTAGATAGAACATGTTAACGCAAATGAATCAGATACAGACAATTTAATGCAATTATTGACGTGTTGGTAATTTAGAAAAAATATTTTAAGAAAAATTCCAAGAAATTTTGTAAAATAATGATTTGTGATTGAAAGCTTATAAAATATTATATGATTTATATTTCGATACTGATAATAAAGTAATTGGACCTAAACGATTTTAGATTTTTAAAATACTAATATCTTTATTAATGAGCTCCAAAAATTTGTTCCAGAAAATGTAGGATTGATCAATTTTAATGTGTTTCAAATATGTTCGATGCAAAAGTTAATAAAGTAATCATAATTAAACATTTCTATATTTGCTTAAGTTATTAAGTGGTGGATGATCTATCTTTTTATAAGTTATATTATTTTGAATTTCTTGAATTATTAACATCATTATTAAAGAGCTCCAAAAATGTTCCAGAAAACAATTCTAAAAATGTTCTTAATTGAATATTTCTCTATTTGCTTACATTTTAAAACATCTATTTTTTAAAAATATTTTAATATTTTAAACTTCTTGAGACCAGAGGATCGATCATTGGTAACGTGTACCTAATAGGTTTCAGGAAATTTTACCAAAAATAATTTTACTTATTATATCTCTATTTGATTGTATGATTAAAATGGGGGATTTATTCCTTTATATAAATTTTATTATTTTAAATGGATGTGTTATTCGGATGGATATATATGTCTATTGTGTTTTAAAACTGTTTCAGAAAAGTTCCAAAACTTTTCCTAATTGAACATTCTTCCTAATTGAACTTACATGATTAAAACTGTAAGAGATCATTCCTTTTCAATTTTTATAATTTTAAATTTTATGACTTATTGGGAATACGTGTTCCTTGCTCTCCACTTTCTTGAACATTTAAAACGTCAGACGATCCTTCTTTTTATAACATTTTACCTGAATCATTTTAAATTTCTTAAATATTAAAATCATTGCTAATGTAGTGCACAAAAATGATTTATAATTTTTTCCCCAAAATTTGTTAAATAGCACTTTTCTTTATTTGCTTACATAATCAAAATGATGGACTATCGATCTCTTCATAATGTTAATATATATCTGTGGTGCTAAAAAAGAAAATATTATTGAAGTTAGTTAAAACATTGCGCTGATACTTTGAAATGCCGCTAATAACCCACCATTAAATCTCCAGTGCGATTTCCTGAATAAAATATATTAACATAATACTACAGAATTAATTTCACTCATTTTAACTTTAAAATAACATTATTTATTACGAACATTGTTATATTCATTTAATTACAATGATTATTCTTATATTTAAGGAGGAGATTGGGTATGTGAGACCAGCTATATTTTTATTCTAAAACTGATTATGACCTATTATATGTGTCAATAAGCACATACCTTCTTGATGTCTTTAGACTTTTGTGGGTCATTGGTTGTTGCACCAGCGTATATATTGGTATACTAACTGCTAAAGAACACTCTTGGTCTGCATTGGATTGATAATCGAAACTTGTCTGTTTTACCATCTCTATGCCTCTCTGTGGAACTTAATTAGGCACTATTCTCATCTTGTCTGTGGCCTCTTTTGTATGTATTCGTATGGAATTTCGTTCCATATTCGAATCCCGTCTGAGGCTGTGAGTCACTACTTAATACATCTCGTCTGAGGCTGTGTGGAACTTAATTCATCTCCTATATCTTCTCTGAACTCTATTCTCATCATCCTTCTGCCTGCTGCCACATTTTTTTGCCTGAGGTCTAGATACGCCTCTTCGGTGATCATTGGTTGACCTTAGGGCGATGCGACAACACAACTTCCTAATTGACTAAACTTTGAACCAATTCCATGGTTTCACCTTTAGCCCCCTTTTTTGTGACTTTCCTGACCTCTCGGGTCAGGGCTGCTGTACACTGGTGTCTACCTGTCTGGGTCCTTTGTATTCTTGTTAGAAATCATAAATTTTTAACATATAAACCTGTCTAAGCGTATCCTGGTGTCACATTTTCATAAACATTGTTTCAAAAAAAAGTAAAAAATATTTATTTCTTTAACTTTTCTCTATTTTTATTATATAATTAAAATTGTGGATGACTGACTGTTTTATAAAATTTTATCACTTTTATATTTTAAATTATAAGCTGTAATGTTATTCGTTCCTGGAGAGTCCAAATATTAGAGTCCAAAAAAAAAATAACAAGACGATCGGATAAAATATTAAACTTATTTATTTAAAATCAATTTTCATGAAATATGAATTTATTTAAATCAAGAATATGAGTCTTTTAACATTTATGTTAACAGTATGCATTTAAAATCAAATATCCAACTTATTTTAATCATTAGCCGAATTCTGCCTGAATTATGGAAGATTCTAACAATTGGAATGGCACACAGTGTTTACGCAAATTTGAAAAAGGAAATTCCTTATTGGTATAATCGTGAAAAATTCGTTTCCCTGTTCTTCAAACATTATTTCCTCATAAATAAATAACCAATGTCACAGTATCGTGTAAAGAATAAAGAACTTTTTATGGCCTTCAGTTCATAGGGAAATAACTTTGTTATAAATCATTTGATGCAACACAAATGTACAAATATAAATTGTCTTGGCCTATAATTTTATCACTACTTAGCACTGAAAATATTCACAACCGCCTTCATTTTGAATGTTCTCGCCGTATATCTACTTTTGAACAGATATAAACTTAAGTCCATACACTTGAAAACAATTGGAGCATCTTTTCGAGGATAGAGAATCTTTTTCTATCTAAAGCATATTTTTACGTGAACTTGAAATGTACGATTTGCTTAGAAGTTCGCTGGGTCCTTCCCTCTCTTGCAAGTAAATTTTACTCCATTCCCTCCTCTGTCAGACTGGTGTTGAACGCTGTGGGATGGGCTTATTGCAACCTTTTAACTGGCTTCTTTTGGTAACCAGACTCTTGCATATTTTCCAGACTGACTGGCACCGACATGGCTGTATCATACATTTATATATCAGGACTGTCCACTTTCGGCGACAACCAGTCTGGATAATTGTTTGCAATATTTTATTTCAATTGCTTGACACTTCTATTCTTAATATTTATTAAATGTAAATACAATTTATTAACAATTTGAAATATTTATACGGGGTACTCGAATATTGGAGATCTGGTTAATATTTGAATTCGATAAACGATTGATCTCCCATAAATGAAATGTGCCATTCTCCAATCTTCAACAATTTAATTGAAAAACTACTGTTATCTACCAATTTTTTTTGTAAATTACTTTATGTAACATATGTCTTAATTTATTTACTATAATACTCAATAAAAAAAAAAACTTTGAATTCCAGAAAAGTGTGATTCGCCCATTTATATTTTGACGATAAAAACATTTTACAGTAGTCTACAAAAGTTTAAACTATCTCATGTTAATTTAGCTCATAGTTTTTCTGTTATGAAATTAGCTCGACAATTGGCTTTTGCTTTAGGATATATAGTTTAATTGCCCAAATAAAATGCTGCAAAGAAAGTCTGTATAATTTATTCTTAATGTAAAAATAAATTTATAAAGTGCGTTGTTGAATTAGATGAAGTTAACTTTATTACAGAACTTAAATTTATGCAATGTTAATATGTATTAATTTAAATTCTCTAAAAAAATATTTTGCAGCTAAACTGATATAATTAATTATTGTTATTGAATTATTTAAGTATTTATGTTTTTTAATAAATGTTTTTGTTAAAGTTAAAATGGTGTGATCCATTTAGCATTTTATTAATTAATAATTCCTTTACAGAAAAAGTAAATAATTGGAGGGTTTATAGCAGCACAATAAAGCAATGTACGATTAAAGAATAAGTCCACTAATACGAGAATTTACGGCCATGTTAAGAGATAAAGATAGATATGTTAATGATAAAGTAATTGGAGGGGTATTGCGAAACACGACATGCAACATATTAATAATTAAAATTAATGTTAACTTTAAGTTATTCTTTTATTTTTATTTGTGTCCCACATTTGGTGCCGTAACTTTAACTTAAGTTCTTTTATTATTTTCAAGTTCCCACATTTAATATACAGGGTATCCTAAAAAGATTGAAAGGCGCTTTAATTGTTTTCCTGTGGGAGATAAGTGGCAATGTAAATTGCAAAAATGTTGACAGTAAGGTAGGAAATAGGGCTACGTTAATGAAATAATCCTCCCATTAGTTTTCAAAAAGTTACACTTTTTAAATTTTTATACGATCCCTTTAAACAAATTTGGTCAATTAGAAAATTTTTATTTTTAATGCAACAAGATCATTAAAAAAACCCGCATATCTGTAACTTTAAAATTGAGCGAATTATATTTAATTGAAAATTGAACATTGTGAATGGGGGCCATGTATCAAATTAGAAATGTAAATTTGTGACATATCACAAAAAAGGTAAAACTGGATGATAACGACTAGTTATACGACTAGTTTCACGACTAGTTATATCCGGCATCTACTAAATGTTTCGCATTGGCTAGCACCGGTTGCATCCATCATCTGGTAAATGCTTCACCTTGGCTAGCGCCGGCTATGTCCAGCATCCACTAAATGCGTCGCATTGGCTAGCGACATTTGCAGTCACGATAGGCGAATTGGACACCGAGCATTTAACTAGCCCTCAAGAAAAAGGTTTTGACACGAGTACAGTGTATTTATTTTCTACCTTTTTGTGTATCATAGTTAAAGGTAAAGTAATTAATGTGTTCAGTGTGTGTGCATTAACGGCATGACGATATATTCATTGATCACGTACTGATGGTTAGTTCGGCCGTCGCGAAAGGGTTAAGATTCCATAAGTGTGACACTGATAATTTTCGGACTCTGGTCCAACACCTCGATTTTTTGAAATGAGAAAGAGTGGTTAAAATTTCAAAATAATAGAAAGAGAGGTAAATTTTTCAGTACTCTTAGTGGACCGCTGTCTGTTGTTGTTGAGACCCAGACCGTCCGACCTACCAGAAAGGTGTAAGGTAACCGTTTGGACTGACGGGAAGTACCACCCAATTTAGACCGGAACCCAGTGGGGGAGGGACGGCTCTCTGTTGAAGACCCAGACCGCCCGTCTCATCCGAAAGACTTGAGCAACTATTTGGACGGCCGGGAAAGAGCCGGCTCTCTGTGAAATAACTCAATATTTAGTCATGTGTGTGGCAGATATAAATAACACAATTGAATTGGTGTTGATGTTTTTGGAAATGTACTTTGTCAAAGAAAATTAACATAGTTTTTCAGTGATTTTAATTATTCATCAGCCAATGCCTAATATCTGAGGTACAGTAATTTATATTTAAGCAATATTTATGAAGAAAATTTGCTTGACACCCAAAATAATGAGATCATGAATGGATATAGCTTAATCACATTGATACCTTTCCCCAAATTTTAATGATTTCTTTAAGAATTACAGCTTTTCTATTAAGACTCCAAAAGAAAAAAAAAGCAATTTGTCTTTCAGCAATTTACATTTTAGCAATTGTTTAGGTACGCGACAGCAAGAAGAACGAAAATGCAAAGGCATATTTTTGCAATCTCACTAAGCATTTCAATTACTACATAATCAATTACTAATTACAATCCATCACTTAATTCGCTTAATTCAGTTTCCTCATTACACCAAAGATGTTAAGACCACTTCTTTTTACAATAATATGGGAAAGTAAAAATATCAACCTTTATCATTCTCCTTAAGTTCCATATTTGCATTTACACAAAGCTACATCAAAATATTTGGTTAGTTTACTAACTAGATTTCCTCAGATTCTTAGAAAATCTGCGTAATTCGAACCATTGTAAACATAACGGGGAATGTAATGTAAACACAATTATCTATTTTGCAACGAATCCAAAAGGGAATAAATAAATTAGCTACCCTTTCGTTGACTTTAAAATCTGTATTTGAATTTTAAAATTTGATAATAAGATATTTATTAATAAATTAAAAGTGAATTTGTTTACACGAGTTATGTTTTGTTTACACGAGTTGTTTACACGATGGAACAACAGACGTAAACCAGAACATATTGTCAGCATATCTATATATAAATTAGGAAATAATTTTCACTATCTTCAAATAAAACATAGTGTATTAGCGATTCATGGTTGGTCCAATGACCAGGATATTTTTAATTTGAGCCGTCGATTTCTTAACTTTTTACCCACTATCCATGAACTTTCAATTAATATTGATATCTTGTTTTCCTATTCCGCGGCAAAAACTATTACAATCTTTTATATCAATAGATTATACATTATACAGATGTGATGATCTGATTTACTTAGTATATACAGAAAATTGTGATATAGATATAGATTTCTATCCTAACAATTTGGATTTAATTCCTAATGAAGCTACAATTAGTAAAATTATTAATTTTTTGGATTTGAATCTTATTATTGAAACATCTAATAGAATTGTTACTAATTTATATGATTAAGAAGACTTTTTTAATTTTAACATTAATAAAGTCTTACCATTTAATTCCTGCAACTCGATTCTATTGCTTAGAAATATTATACTTAATCAGCTTTTTAGAATTTATAGATTATCTGATAAAAAATTTCATGCTATACATATTGATAAGCGAAAAATTACCAGCAATTTATATAAATAACCCTCTTATTTTGTAAATGGTATAGTTAAAAATTTTAGATTAGCTGGATTTTCATGAATTCTATTCATGGTGTTTTATATATTAGCCTGACATCTCCATACGCTTGTTTTAATTATATTTTATTTTCACATCCACTTACACATTAGCCTTTCTATTATTGCCCCTCTTGTTTGTATATTATCTCTTATACTTGTCTTTTCGCATTACTGTTATTTATTTCTTACGAATGGCAACGGTAAAGCATATCTTTTTCCTTAGTCAATGGCAACACTGGTCTCTTCATTCTGGGTTCCCGAGATCGACAGGTTCGTGTATTTGTTGATTTAGATTCCAGGTTTCCTTTTTTCCTTTTATTTTTTCTTCTTTATGTATGTTTTCCAAGTAGAAATAGTTTATAAATAAAATTTATCAATTTCTTCAGAAACATACATTTTTGTGATTGCTTCTACAAGACACTTGGACTTGAGAAAGAGTTTTGAAAAAGCGAACAAATCCATGATTTAGGCTTAGACCTTGTCCAGGTGTAAAGCGTCTGTGCTTTGATTTCGTCTGTTTCTCATTTATCGATTCCATACCTTTGATTTTTGATGATTTTCTTTGACATGTTGATTCGAAATTTGTACTTTTTTCCATTTGCTTGAAGATTTGCTCATTTATTCTTTTATTTTGTAAGCTTGTTAGAAAGTACGTTTTTCGAGTTACAGCTTCTCACTTTCCTTTCATTGGACTTTCAAACTTTTTATTATATATATATATATATATATATATATATTGCAACGGTCTAACAATCATATACCTGAGGCAAAGTTATCAAAAGAAGTTAGGTACCATAGGTTTGTGCTACCATTTTGTGCCGCTTGGGTATTCTGTGTCTCACCGGGGTACTTGTAATCAGTAGGAAACCTTTTTAAGATCACTTTGATTAGATAGCATTTACCAACTCATTTCATTTGATTACAAAATTTAGGTTTAATAAAATTTTGAATGAAAATAAATAAACACTATCACCATTAGAATTCGCGTTAACTACTACAGTAAATAGGCGAAGTTAGCAGGTAACGTAAATCCGAAACGTAACGCCATCTGAATTATTAACGAAACATCTAGAACGAGATACAATTTTTTTTTAATATTCGAACGAAAAATTCGAAATTTTATATTTTCTTGACATGACAGTATTTGACAAAACGGGATATAATTAGGCATAAAAGGGGTTATTTATGGCTCAATGATCACGAAACTTAACAGTTTCAATCACTGTAGTGAAGAATGGCCGAGATACAAATTTTGTGTTCATGACTTCATTAGCCTCCGAAGGGGCAATTTACCCCCTCCTCCCCGAGGTACATACATTGCCAAACGTGGGCGAAGGACCAACAATACAGATTTGTCAAATTTTTTTATGCAAATTTTGCAAAAATAAATAAATGAATAAATAAAAATAAAAATAAATAAATAAATGAAATAAAATGAAATACTAGAATTACAAGCTATTTAATGGATTTTGGTATGAGAACGTCGAGTTTAGCCATACTTCATGGAATTTGAGTTAAAAATTTGAAATTTTTTTTTTAAAAAATACTCTTTTGTTAAGCGACTAGTCATGCTATATGTATTATATGTATTTTTGCTAGTCATGTTCAAGCTTTTGAAACCAACCGCTCTTATTCTTAAACTAGCCGCCTTCGGCGACCAGCCTGTTCGCTACCCTTGAAAATTCTGACCGTGGCAAACTCGCTGGAGCCATAACCCCATGGAGTTAACAAAGTTTGTTTTAGTTTAATGACTTTAAAACCATAATTCAATCTTTTAAATTTTTTAATGACCATATGCTAAGCTCTTAATTCCATCATTTAAAATATAACGTAATTTTCAAATAAATATGATAATTTCATATAAATATAATAATTTCACTCTGTATACTGTTACCACCACACGATGTATAAAATACATCACTACAATTCAATCCACCATAATTCAATCATTTAAATTTTATAATGACAATATGCTAAGCTCTGAATTCCATCATTCAAAATATAACGACTAACCCGATGCACAATCTCCGTAACTTTCAATTCTATAATAGCTAAATTCCACATAAGCTCTTAATTCCATCATTTAAAATATAACGTAATGTCCTAACTCGATCTGCATTCTCCATAACTTTCTTTTTATCTATTTTTTCTCCATGGAAACACCGTGGGTCTGCGCGGGCATGTGGGTGAAAAACTGCTTTAGCGGTTTAGCCGAGAAATTGAAATTCTTAAAATCCGGATCCTGCAGCAATTTTTTTATTATTTCTTGATCAGATTGTGCTTGTAAGAATGAATGCTTGATGTTTGAACTTTCTAAAAATGTAAATTATTAGTCGAAATTGTCGGTACTTTTCCCGACGCGAGGATTTGTCATGGAATTTGGGTTAAAAATTTGAATTTTTTTTTTTAAATACTCTTTTGTTAAGCGAGTAGTCATGCAATATGTATTTTTGCTCGCCATGTTCAAGCTTTTGAAACCAACCGTTCTTGTTCTTATATTAGCAATATGCCCGTTCTTCGTACGGGAAAGAAATTTCAAATATACAATTATATGCAAATTCATATCGTATTTTAAAGGCATTATTATTCAAAATATTCTATTAAAATATTTAATTTAATTCTCCCAAGTTAAAGTATAAATATCGCTGCTCTCGCTGTACAAAATTATCTTCACAGGCAGATCTGAAGAATTGTAAACACATTTGCAGAAAATATAAAATTTGATCAACATATCAAAGCGCTAAAATGGTTTCAACAATTAGTTTGAAAATCCTTTGGCAAAATAAAATAGGTGACTTATGCAATTATAATCTAGTCAAAAATGTAATTCCCATAATATTTTTATATACACTTCTTAATTACAAATTTAAAAGATTTAAAAAATGTCTCTGCCGTATAAACTCATTGGGTTTAATTTCGTTGCTTAGCAACATGATGCCATTTTCTTCAAATAAATTTGCAGAAAAAATCTCGTCTGTCTAATGCTATCTCTATGGAAGGTTAGTTTTTGATTAATATCTCAAAAAACCCTGATCCTAGAAACTCGAAACATGGATTAAATTTTAATGGGACTATTTCACGGCTAGACACAAAATTTCATAAAATTCGGTACAGCCGTGATGAGACAAACACTCAAATAAACAGGCAGGTTTTCAATTTTATTTATATTGTTCTTATAAAATACTGTTCTTAAGATATTTTCAAAATTTCTAACGTCCATCGATAAAATAATTAGAAACATGTCGTTAATGTTTATTAATAAAGTAAAAATAATCTTATACAAAGTAAGTAAATCGTAGTAATGTTTTGGAAAGTGGACGTTCATACTTTGGAATTTGGGGTCATTAAATAAGTATTTCAAATACATTTGTTTCGGTCTTCTGAAACTTTATTTAATGTGATACACACGAGATTAAATTTGCATTTTTCATGCAAATTGCTACTTTTTGCCGATAAGCAATGCTTGGGGAAAACCTTCCACAACATTTTACGCAATAAAACACAAAGTGTGGTCAAAATAATTAATTTCTTTTGTGAACAGAAATATTATAAAAATTTGTAAAAAACAATAGCTTTTAATTTTTTTGTTTAATTAACTGAAGTGAAAATAACTTTTCAAGTTGTAAATAAGTTTTTAGTTGAGTAATCAGTTAAATTTGTCTTAATCGCAACGTGACAATGTTTCTAACATGCAATCTATAATAACAAATACTGCAATTTCCGAGATTTAAGACGCAAAACTCTGATTACACTTGAATTCAGAACACAACTTGGGAAACCAAAGATCGCTTTAGCATTATACCCACTCAGTTCTCTAACAACATGTATTAATAATGTATAACAAAATTAACATGTATTAATAATGTATATATAATGTGTTATAATGTATTAATATTTATGATGTATTAATAATGTATTAATAATGTAGTGTAACCACGCCCACATTTGATCAAGCCCGCGTTTGAGCACATCCATTCCCAATACGTAGGTATTGAAATTATGTTAATTTGAATTAAATATAAAGTTGTAAATTTTTAAGATGGTGGTTTTATTTCAAATCACGCTTTCAGCAGGTGATAAAGTCATCAAGGAAAAGTACGAAGATGGAAATAACACATCTGTGTAGATTTCGTATTGGAGGTGATTCCGCCATATTAAGACTAAATTTTCATTTTATTTTACTAATATCCTGACAGGTCATAAGTCAATTATTTTCGACGGCAGTCTTTTATATAGTCCAGCAATAATATCATTTTGTCGTCCTACAGATTATGATATCCATAAATAAATTGTAAAATATTTTCCGCCATCTTATATGTACCGTGTATCTTACTTTGGAAGTATATTTTATATATTGAAACATTTTTCTTGCGTAACAGCTGTGTGTACTACTCTAGTACACTAGGCGAAATAAGGAAGCAGCTAATATATGAAACATATTGTCTCACCTTTCGAATTTCAACTAATGTTGTTCATGTAGCCATTTTATGGCTGGATCCAGCCACAGAAATCACGTAACACCATAAATATAGCCATGATAGTTGCGATTGTGAAACATTGATTTTCCACTTATTAATTTGGGTCGAAACCGATCATTTTTATAATTTAATATCAAACGAATAGAACTTTTAAATATACTAATTAAACACGTTATATATATATATATATATATATATATATATATATATATACCTGGTGATTCAAAAGTTCGGAGCAAAAGTAAAACGCTATAAAAAAATATCTATGGGTCGGAGAGACATGCGGTTTGCAGATTAATATTCACCGTTGTGGGGGATTTTGTGTGGCATGGAAAAAATTAGTTCAGACTCTCGACACTCGGGGGGCTGCGGCAGATAAAGCCATGGAGATGACTTAGGCATGGAAGTTATTGCACATATAACTGGCCTGCGAGATCCCCAGATCTCACAGCCTGTGATTTCTCGTTGTGGGGTATACCTAAAATCAGGGGTGTGAAATCTGGTGATCTCACATCCGTGATCCCGTAACTGAATAAGCTATATTTTGCTTCATTATTGATGGCTTACTTCCATCCCTGCATTTACTTAAATCATTACTTTCACTATATAGTAAGGTATACAGTAAGGTATTAAGTCCATATGGATATGATGTCATAAATTGATTAATGTGGGCATTCTCCCACCACATTCGTTCGTTTTGTATGGTTGCTAAATCAATTATATTAACAATAATATTTTCAAATCCATTATGTTTAAAGTGTCTTAATTCTATATTATCATGTTGTGAAGACTGATTTTTTAATGCTTTATCTGACTTCTGTGAAGATTTATCCTTAAATGCAGAGGATTCTTAGTCTGCCCAATATACTTTTTCTTGCATATACCACATGTTATTGAATATATGCAGTTAAATGCTTTACAAAATATTCTATATTTGTGCTGACCATAAGTTATCTGTTCACTTGCCGCTACAGGACATAACTTACATCTTTTGGATCCACACTTTCTAAATTTAAATTTCATCATATTCCTGAAATGGTATTTGCGTTTGTAAGGATCGTCATTATTAATAACATATATATATTTATCCTGAGAACAAGATTCGTTCAATACATTATTTTTGCTTCCTTCCTTTGGTCTGCTTTGGCTTTTTTGAAAATAGTGTAATATAGTGCTCATAAGGGTAGCAATTTGACGATCACACAGTGTATCTTTATTACTGTTCCACCGAGCCAATATATGAATTATAAATAAATATATCGTTGCCAGTTGCTATTTATATAATGTTGCATTCATCATAAAAAGTAGTTAATAATTTATACTCGTATAATGGAGTAGAAAATGTATTCTATTCTGATAAATAATTACATTAACCGATGTTCCAGTTTACATTACCTCATAATAGCCACTTTCACATTCCGATATTCTACATAAACAGTGAAGATTTACTATCATTCCACATATCTACAAAGCTCAAAGATCATTCCCCAGGACGAAATATTTACCACTATTTATTTGATTTTTATTATGATTTTAAATTTTATTATTTTTTATTATAAAATCATTAATTTTTACTTTCCCTACAATACATGGTAATGTATAGGGAAAGTATTGGAATCATGCCGAAAATCGCAACTCGAGTTTTCGACGGATCTACACGTTTCGAGACCTCTAGAATACGAAAAAACCATTTTTAGCGTGACGTCTGTGTGTGTGTCTGTGTGTCTGTCTGTCTGTGTGTCTGTCTGTCTGTGTGTCTGTGTGTCTGTCTGTCTGTCTGTGCAGATTTTGTATCCACTCTAACTAAAAAACTAATGAACCGAATTTCACAAAATTTTGTAGGTAAGTCACTTGTGGGCGGGGCTGGTGCTGATTAGTTTTGGGTACGATTCGGAATAAAAGAACCCGCCTTTTTTGTGAAATGGCCCGCAAAAGCTTGTATCCACTGTAGCTGAAAAACTAATGGACCGAATTTCATAAAATTCGGTAGATGAGTCACGTATAGGTCACAATGGTGCTGATTAGATTTTGGTACGATTCAGAAAAAAATAACCTGCCTTTTTTTGCAAAATGGCCCGCAAAAATTGCCAAAATCTAAAATAAAAAACTGGGTATACTCAAATATATCCATTAAATGCTGATTTAATACGTAACTTTTAACGACGAAAAGAATAAGACCAACCCCATTACACTAGGACTAGCCGTTCTCGAGATATTTTAGTTTTTCGTACTTTCCCTACGCCACCTTTGAAAATAAGTCCGGTTATCGAATGAGAACGAAAATTGAATTAAAAGTGAAATAAATTTAATTAAAATAAAGAGAACATGAATATAAGTCTACAGGGAAAGTCATGTGCTGTCCACATCAGATTTTTTATTATATAACAATTAAAATTATCGTTAAGTATTTTAGAAGTAACAATACGTAAAATTCAACAAGAGCATGAGCTCTTTGTCCATACAATATGCATAATATATAAAAATCCATAATTATACATATGTCATTAATCTAATAACATACAATCAAAGTTAATAAAACATCCCTTACATCTGAAGACACTCACCCCTACTTTAATACAATCCTCCGACGTACATAAACCTTCCCAACGTCACACTGAAGACCACAGTCAACACGGCTGCAGCCCGAGTAGTATAGCACTAACCATATGCTATACTATGCGCAATGCAATATATACGTATAAAACACATAATAGAATGTCATATAACAGAAACTACCATAGTACAAACAGTACAAAATCAGTTATCTAGACCTATAAGCGCAATGCAGCTTGAAGTAGTCTAGAATAGTAAAATAGTAAAAATTGAAAGATTGGACATGAAGTCAGCCATCAGGTAATACATAAAAGGCCTAGGGGGATTGTGACCCTTAGTTCCCGTTTACAAGTCGACTTTTGCACCATAGCAACACTCACGAAGCCATGCATTACCTGCGGTTAATTTCAGTACAACGTCGAAACAGAAGACGTTCATACGAAGTATATATCAACCGTAAAAGGAAAAATCCATCAACATAAGAGCAATATATAATTGAAACGACACGTAAGACTAAACCTACTCAATATATACGAACTACAAATACCATCCATCCATCCAAATCACTCACGTCAAATTTACACGCTTAAATAGTTCCTCACTGTATCGATGCCATTTTATTTCCTGAAATAAAGGTGTTGCCAAAATCCTTACTAAATGCATCGAAAACTTTTCTATGTACCACACTGTAACACTGACAAATAAATATTAAAGGATAATTTTCTGTTATAGCTTCCTTAATAAATATAGAATCATTTTTTATCCTATCCTTTCCATAAGAATGCATTCTTTCACTACGTTTAAAGTGATTAATGACTATATTGCGAAATTTCCTGATACTTAAATTAGAATACCAGTTAATTATATAATGTATTCTAAAACTGTATTGTCTTCTTTTATCATAAATAGTATAATACGTTGTTTTGCCAGGTGTTAAATGTATACTTATATCCAGATAGTTGATTGCCTTTGTTTTATCCGAGATATTCTCAATAAGATTCAAGCATGCTGGATAAAAGGAAAAATCAAATTCATACCTGTCTCCTGTGATTTCGTATGCTATTCAAATGCAAATTACATATATATATATATATATATATATATATATATATATATATATATATATATATATATATTTATGTATATATGTATATATATATGCATATACATATATATATATATATATATATATATATACATATATATATATATATATATGTATATATATATGCATATACATATATATATATACATATATATATATATATATATGTATATAGAAAAATTGAAATATAAAAAGTGAAAAAAACATGTAAAAAAGGAAGGATGGCTCGGCAAAAAGCTTACATTATGGCGGTAAGGGGTTGTGACCTTACTCCCCAGTTCAACGAGCTCGTCAAAATCGCCGCGGCATTTTCACTCCTGGTCGCCAACCCTGGCCCAAGCCAACCTCCGGAGTGACTTTTAAATCATCACGAGACCTGGATAGAGATGTGTACGAGAGTCATATCACCACAAACAAAGCCAACTGAATTGCCGACTCAAATGAAATGTAGTTCCAGCCGCGGTCCTGTGATCACAGTGCGGTCCTGTCATATGGAGGGTTCGATGATTTTGTCTCTAATTGAACACAAAAAATACTTAAGTCTTACACCATATGCAAAATTGTTTCTGTATAAATTATCAATATTTTTGATCATAAAGGAAATTGGATATTTATTAAAAAATGCTTGTTTTAAAAATTCTTGATCAAAATTGATACGTAAATGTTCCTCTTTGATAGTTCTTTTTATTCTGATTAAACCACCCAAGAAAACATTGCGAAACACATTCAAATGTATGTTGGAGTTCCAATGTATAATTCCAATAATAGGTAGTTTAAATTGTTTTCTTTTATCATAGATGGTGAATATGAGAGGGATTTGACTATAGTTGATATTCATATATATATGCATATATATATGTATATATATATGTATGTATATATATATGTATATATATATATATATATATATATATATATATATATATATATTATGTATATATATATATATACATATATATATATATATATATATTATGTATATATATATATATATACATATATATATATATATATATATATTATGTATATATATATATACATATATATATATATGTATATATATATATATATATATTATGTATATATATACATATATATATATATGTATATATATATGCATATATATATATGTATATATATGTATAAACATATATATATATATATGTATATATATATGCATATATATATATGTATATATATGTATAAACATATATATATATATGTATATGCATATATATATGTATATATATATATATGTATATACATATATATATATGTATATATATATATATATATATATATATATATATATATATATATATATATATATATATATATATATATATATATGTATATATATATATATATATATATATATATATATATATATATATATGTATATATATATATATATATATATATATATATATATATATATATATTTATATATATATATATATATATACCCCCGAGGAGCGCTATGGCGTCACGAGCAAATAAATTAGATTGCGTATTATTTTTCCCAACAATAACTGAAACTATTAAGCCTCGTGATCAACCAGCAATAAATAACCCCTTTTAAGCGCGATTATGTCAAACTTTGTCCTATGCCGCCATGTTAAAAATATAAAATTTCGAATCAATTTCGAAGTTTTCGTTCGAATTAAAAAAAAAAAAATTACATCTTGTTCTAGACTTTCTGATAACAAAGCCGGATATAAAGTTTGGTAAAAATCCATTAATATTTGTGGCCGCTATCGTATACAGAATCAATCGATCACATACATATAGACAGACAGACAAATAGACGGACATCACTCCGAAATAGTGAAAACGTGTGCAGGAGGTCTTAAAATATATATTGACATGAAATTCTCGAATTTAAAATTTTTTATGAAAACAGCACTTTCTCTATTCTATGTTACACAGTATGTAATATAGTACAGAGAAAGTATAGTAGTATTATAGTATAGTATAGGAAGTATATAATATAGTACAGAGATAGCCTCTTGTACATTTTCAACTTTGACTGTAAATGACTTAAATTCATTAAAGAAGGTTTACATCAGTAACTCGGATTCGAAAATGTTCGGGCAAACAATACTCTTTCTAAATATAAAATAAAATGCATATTGCTCTCAAAAAGAAAAATATTTTATTTCAAAATTTAGCATGTATAACAATAAATAACCATATACATTTTTTTCCTGTTAAGTTGTCTTTTGAATTCCAAACATGAATGGTAACAGCTTTCAGAAATATTCAACAAACAATGTTGCCTTGTATATACACATTTCTCCGATATCAAAGTGTTTTTTATATTTCGAAATAATAGAATTTGTTTATTTGTCTGAAAAATTTGAACATCAGATTTTATGTAAGCAGTTGGAGCATGCAACACATATACATATTTTATGTCAGTGTACCGTAAAATATTTTTATAAAATGATATAGAAGGATCAAAAGATTTTGAAGATACATAAATGTACTGTTATTTTATTTTGTTATGTCAGTATGTTTTAGGTCATGAATCTAGCACCCTATTACTTTCCTGTGCATGAACATTTATAGGGAAAGTATTGGAATCGTGTCGAAAATTTCAACCCGAGTTTTCGACGATACTATGTAATCTTGTCATCTAATTTTCTTTTTCCATACGCACCGTATCTTTCCAGACTTCAAAAAGCCTCCAATTGATCTAAAAGGTTGAATATTTGTACACTTACACTATAGACTGCGGGGCAGAATCTAATGGCGTCGAATTTTCCATTCCGACTGCCCCCACCCGATGATCTAGGACGTTGAATATTTGTACACATCTTATTTGAATATTTGTACATATATACGGAGCAGAATCTAACGGATCCGAATTTTCTGTTCCAACTGCCCCCACTCGGTGATCTAGAACGTTGAATATTTGTACACTTATAGTATTGACTGCGGGGCAGAATCAAACGGAGCCAAATTTTCTATTTCAACTGCATCCCCCCCCCCCCGGTGATATAGAACTTTGAATATATGTACACTTATAGTATCGACTAGGGGGTAGAATCTTACTGAGCCATATTTACTATTCCAATTGTCCCTCACCCCCCACCCGGTGATCTAGGAAATTGAATGTTTCTAGACTTATAGTATGGACCACGAAGCAGAATCTAGCGAAGCCAAATTTTCTATTCCGTTTGACCCCCACTCGCTAAACTTGAACGATGAATCTTTGTACACTTATAGTACTGACTACGGGGCAGAATCTAACTGCGTCAAATTTAATTTCAATTCCAACTTCCTCCCCCCACACACGATGATCTAGAACCCGCCCCCACCTCAGTGTGCCCTGTGTGAATATGTCTGCGTCTGTGTGTCTGTCTATCCAATGTATGTATCCACACCAGTTTAGAAAGTATTTGACAACGTTGCACAAAATTTGGTAGGTACGTCGAATATGGATTACAGAGTTGCCGATTATTGAGTTTGGTACAATTCGGAAAAATAGAACTGATATTTTTCTGCGAAATGGATTACAAACACTGTCAAAATATGAAATTAAAGAATAAATATGCTTAAATATATTAATCTAATGGTTATTTTATACGTCATTTTTGAGGATAAAACGTACATAAGTAAACCAAATAACTCCAGGAAGCACCTTTCTCCAGATATTGAAGTTTTAGAAAATTTTGGGCAGTTGTCGACGTTTTAAAATGCTTAAGTTAACCAAATTAAAAAAAAAATCGGATGTGCTGCCTACATCAGATTATTTTCGAGTTATAATCTTCACATAGTATGAACACTACATTCAACTTAAATATTTTGTTTTTCGAAATGGAATTATTTAAAGTTTTAATTTACTACCACAGAGGAAGAGTACCTGAAATTGATTTCAAAGAAACTTTAAATCTGTTGGATAAATACTCATAAATCAGAAACAACAAGCACACAACTATAATAGAAGATCTTTATTTCACTTCCTATAAGACGTACAAGATTTAAAAAGGTCAGAGCGCTTTCGAGCGTAAATACGCTCTTCATCAGTGGCTACATTGAAATAGAAATGATCGTTCATATATAGACCAGAAAAGGTGACAAATTTGCGTAAACACAATATCAATAAACTTACGTTTATCTAAGGAGAATCCAAAAATACAAAATATTTTGAACAGATTCAATATCGAGCATAAATCACGAAAAGTACAGTAAAAATTTCTTACAATTTTATTACAGAAATTTCAAATTCAAAAAATTTTTAAAAATAGGAGGGCAGCCAGGCCCAATACCCGAGAGGATGACGTCAAAAATAACTATGACTGAATAACTCAAAAATAGAACTAAAAAATAACTGAGACTTGAATTGCATGGAGTCGAGAATGAGTCGCCAAGCATAACTTAAAATCTGAACGGGGTCAAAATTACAAATCGACTCACGGTAAATATAAATAAAGAGGGATTAAAAAAGGAGAATATTACGAGGGTTATTACAACGCATAAGAAGGAAAGTTCTATCAAAAATGGGCCCAAAATTTTCTTTTACAACAAAATGAGCAAGGGCCGTAGAAAGTTTACCACCTTTGACATCCCTAGCATGTTCTGCCAAACGGATACCAATAGTACGTTTTGTACTGCCAATATAAAATTTAAAGTTACCATCGATGGACAACAGGGAAACCACATACACTGCAGCAAACTTTTAAAGTCATCATCCTCTAGGATGACTTTAAAAGCTTTGCTGGGGTGTATGGATGACTTTAAAAGCTTTGCTGGGGTGTATGGATGACTTTAAAAGCTTTGCTAGGGTGTATGGATGACTTTAAAAGCTTTGCTGGGGTGTATGGATGACTTTAAAAGCTTTGCTGGGGTGTATGGATGACTTTAAAAGCTTTGCTGGGGTGTATGGATGACTTTAAAAGCTTTGCTGGGGTGTATGTGGTTCCCCTGTTGTCCATCGATGGTAACTTTAAATTTTATATTGGCAGTACAAAACATACTATTGGTATCCGTATGGCAGAACATGCTAGGGATGTCAAAGGTGGTAAACTTTCTACGGCCCTTGCTCATTTTGTTGTAAAAGAAAATTTTGGGCCCATTTTTGAAAGAACTTTCCTTCTTATGCGTTGTAATAACCCTCGTAATATTCTCCTTTTTGAATATCTCTTTATTTATATTTACCGTGAGTTGATTTGTAATTTTGATCCCGTTCAGATTTTAAGTTATGCTTGGCGACTCATTCTCGACTCCATGCAATTCAAGTCTCTTCATAGTTATTTTTGACGTCATCCTCTCGGGTATTGGGCCTGACTGCCCCCCTATTTTTAAAAATTTTTTGAATTTGAAATTTCTGTAATAAAATTGTAAGAATTTTTTACTGTACTTTTCGTGATTTATGCTCGATATTGAATCTGTTCAAAATATTTTGTATTTTTGGATTCTCCTTAGAAAAACGTAAGTTTATTGATAATTGTTTTTATGCAAATTTGTCACGTTTTCTTGTCTATATATGAACGATCATTTCTATTTCCATGTAGCCACTGATGAAGAGCGTATTTACGCTCGAAAGCGCTCTGGCCTTTTTAAATTTTGTACGTCTTATAGGAAGTGAAATAAAAACCTTCTATTATAGTTGTGTGCTTGTTGTTTCTGCTAATTGAAATCAGACGTGATGCCAATTTATTTATTTATTACTCATAAATCAGTTGGGATAATTTTCATGTTGAATAAATAACTTAAATGCTGCTCAAAGTATGAACACTACATGTAATTTTAATAACTTAAAACATTGTTCAAAATATGAACACCACATATAATTTAAATGTTTTTTTCGAAATAAAATTATAGCACGGTCTTGTTTTACTACCACAGAAATGTTACATTGACCATCTCTTATTAATTTGAAAGAAACTTTAAACATTGTTTTATTTAAATCAATTAGATAAATACTCACAAATCAGTTGGGATAATTTTCACGTTTATTAAATAACTTAAAATTCTGTTCAAAGCATGAACAAACACTACATGTAATTTAAATAATTTTTTCGAAATAGAATTATTGCAAATTCTATTTTAATACCACAGAAGAGTAAATTCCACCATCTGCTATTGATTTGAAAGAAACTTTAAACAAACAAAGTTTCTTTTAAATTCTTTATTGGATCAATACCCGAAAATCAGTTGGAATAATTTTCACGTTGAACAAATAACTTAAAATATTGTTCAAAGTTAAGAAACATGTATACTATAGCAGCTCTAGAGCATTAACAATTAATAAACCAGGGATTTAAAAATACTGCTTCTATCAAAGAAGTACAAGAATTTTGAAAAAAGTTCTTTTCTGATCCTTTTAAAAGTTTGTAAATTTTCCGATTCTTTTAGAATATGTTGTCTCAGGGTTATTTTCTCAAGCTAAGAAATATTTTTCATACAAATTATTATTTCAGTATTTTTGAAATTCGTTCGAAACTTTTTAACGTTTTATATTTTTTACAATATACAGTGCTCTTATGAAATACCTTAAGGACCTCAATGACTTTGTAAGGAAAGGTGCATGAGCGTATACGCTAGGTTTATGTATGGTAAAAGGACTCAATCCCGATCGGATGAAGGTAAGTGGAACTCCATTAGAGGAATAATTAAAAATTTAGAATAACGAACTCGGAAACAAAGCGATATAGACTAAACAAGCCAATTACAAAGTTGCAAAGCATTGCCTAGTTAATAGGAATAGCCAAAAAACTGATAAATGTATGGTAAGAAGTCGTCACCAAGACCTGCAACACGGTGACATCTGTAATGCTTGTATGAGGTCTATGTAACCTTTAGTTATCATTTTTCTCAGGTAGACGTTTTCAATTATTGAGATTTTGGGCTAACAAATGTTTTAATTGGTTCAACAACCAACTTACTAATTGGTTAAGCAGACTAATTAGAGAACTGGTCAACAAAGTTTCAGCAACCCTGCTGGCAAAGCAGTATTAGTTGTAAAAAGTGGGGAATGAATGAAACAAGCATTGGACTTTAACCCAGGGAGATGCTTATCTCCGGCATGGCTGAAGTCATTAGTTTTACTTGGTTCTACGCAAATGATGATATGAGAATTAAGAACACGCGCATTTTATTCTCGGGCTCTCAAGAGGGACCGAACTTGTTATTGCGACTGTCACTTTACTCCACCGATATCACTAAATTTCCTTGGACGTCACTGGATCCTGTGTGCACAGACCAATTTACAATCTTTGCGCAACTAGTTTAAGTCTGGATATTGCCACATCAAAATTAACAAACAATTTTTAACTGTAATAATGCCAAAACTTTTTGTGTTTTTGGCAACTCCTCTCAAAGTTTACACTGGACCGTGACATCACAAATGACGGAACTTAATTCCCATGACGTCAAACTGACAACTTTTTGATTGGTTGCCGGGACGAGTGTCCAACCTTATAATAAAGAACCTTGGTGTGACCAAGTAAAGGTCGATATGCGGCAAATGCGGGTTTCGTGCGTTCAAATCCAGTTGAGATAGCGAGCTGCTTTAACATATTCTCTGGAAAAAAAAGCCAAGTATTGCAAGAGGAAGAGGTGCTCTAGCTATCATACCAAAAGTTCGCAGTAGTTGAATATGGCTAAGATACATTTTTGAATATTTTTAAGTACGTCCGAGAGAGAGCGAATTTCGCATATATTACCAAGTGCAATACGGTTAGACGTAAAAGCTTAGTACCGCTAGTTGTGTGCAGGTTAAGGTCGGGATCCAAGTGAAGCATTTTCGTTTCGCAATTTTGTAAAAGACTTCGCCAACTAACTGATTTGTGAAATTGCTAAATGGAACCTTGGAGACCGGCCTATGTTGAACGGGGGCTGTGCAACATCGTATCATTTAATTAATTTTACAGAATCTTTATTTAAACAGCCAATAGCTATATATGTTCTGTATGAATTAATAAATAAGTTTGGATTTCAAATCCTACTCTCTGTGACCTCTTTTCTTGCCTTTAGGGGTGTAATTGATTATTTTCCAGAAAGTTGGAGTTGAGTCACTTTTAGTTTTAATACATAGAAAAAAAAACGTTTACTACATTCAACTATCGTATATTTAAACTATGGAGTTACCGAGACATCGTCAAATTCGCTTTTTATCCAGTGCAATTAGTGTAAACTTTGTTTATAGATAGATTGGTTGGAGCTGAGTTATATGACCCATAAAATTGGAGAGAGAGAGTTAATCCCTTTTCTTTCACGGTATGACAAGAAATTGAAAATTTCAGATAAAATGTAATTATAGGTATTAAACTTGATACATTGGTTTGCTAGAGGCTCTAGGAGAAAGTAAATTCATTGCGCATGTAGGGGTCCTTATAGTATGTATGTTTTGATAGGGAGTCGTATAGGAAACAGTAATATTGAATAGGAGAGTGTATGGCTCTTACGTGTCTGTTGATAATGTGCTCGTATGTGTCTGTTGATAATGTGCTCGTATGTGCCTGTTGATAATGTGTTCGTATGTGTCTGTTGATAACGTGCTCGTATGTGTCTGTTGATAATGTGCTCGTATGTGTCTGTTGATAATGTGCTCGTATGTGTCTGTTGATAATGTGCTCGCATGTGTCTGTTGATAATGTACTCGTATGTGTCTGTTGATAATGTGCTCGCATGTGTCTGTTGATAATGTGCTCGTATTTGTCTGTTGATAATGTGCTCGTATGTGTCTGTTGATAATGTGCTCGTATCTGTCTGTTGATAATGTGCTCGTATGTGTCTGTTGATAATGTGCTCGCATGTGTCTGTTGATAATGTGCTCGTATGTGTCTGTTGATAATGTGCTCGCATGTATCTGTTGATAATGTGCTCGTATTTGTCTGTTGATAATGTGCTCGTATGTGTCTGTTGATAATGTGCTCGTATGTGTCTGTTGATAATGTGCTCGCATGTATCTGTTGATAATGTGTTCGTATTTGTCTGTTGATAATGTGCTCGTATGTGTCTGTTGATAATGTGCTCGCATGTGTCTGTTGATAATGTGCTCGCATGTATCTGTTGATAATGTGCTCGTATTTGTCTGTTGATAATGTGCTCGTATGTGTCTGTTGATAATGTGCTCGCATGTGTCTGTTGATAATGTACTCGTATGTGTCTGGGAGGGTCAGCGGGAGTTGATGTCCGTCAGTTCTGTTTTTCATGCTTTGTTGTGGTGTACTCGAACGAGCGTAACACAAGAAGCGGGCGGACTTCACTGGTTTACTATAAATTTACGCAGGTCTTTATTTTGTACAGAATTCATAGGAAAGCCCTTAAGTACCCCCATTAACTTTGTCAGGGAATGTTTATGAGCGAGCAATTTAAGTCAATCCACAGTGAAGTGAACAAAAGTGCTAGTTCTAGTGATGTACAGTGAAGTGGAGTTAATCTATACTGAAGTAAATAAAAGTGCTTAATAAAAGTGTTTAGTGCGATCGAATAAAAGTGCATTTCCCAATTAGTAGAAATCGACAATAAAACAGCTGTGGGAGGTATTAATTGGACACAATATCGTGATTTCCGAATTGATGTCATGTTCAGAAATAATGCAATAAACAACACATACGTAACTATAAATGTAGTCTAGAACCCGTTTAAAATTCCCCCAGGTAGAGACAATTCACATTTGAATTCTGACAGAATATTAAAGCATACTTTGCAAACATTGCAGGTGTTACCGTGTTAGAGGCCCTGATGATACAACTTTTTTGCAAGTGTTTAATGCCTTCCTTATACGCGGTTCGTTAATTCCTGGTGTCGATTCAAACTAATTAAGCAATACTCTACAAATTTGTAAATGGCTTTATCAATGTTCTACAACTTTGATCTGAGTTTACTGCCGAATTCGCTATCCAAACTTTTTTAAACATTCCGCTAGGGGCGCTGTTATCATTTTTATAGAATCGGTCATTTTCATTTTATTATAAACATAATGGTTTATGACTATTAATTAGACAATGATCTACAACTTTGTAATTGACTTTAGCAATGTTTTTCTTCAACTTCGATCTCGCTCTGTTGCTGAGTACATTATCCCACATTTTTAAATTCTCCGCTAGGGATGCTGCTATCACTTTGTTTCGATCGGGCATTGTCACTTTACTACAGATAGGCCTAATGTGTCTATTACTACCAATTAAACAATGTTCTACAACTTTATTTATTAGATTTAGCAATGTTCTTCAACTTTGATCTGACTTTGTTAATTTCGTTATCCTAGAAGCGCTGTTATCACTTATATACGATCGAGCATAATTGCTTTACTATAGATAGTCCTAACATGTCTATTACTAATAATACTTAGACATTGTTTTACATCTTTAATTGGCTTTAGAAATGTTCTACAGCTTTGATCTCGCTTTGTAAAGTTCGTTGTCCACTACTTTCTAACTCCCTGATTCCCAACGAAAAAGGTTGGAAATCGTTTGTTTAAAACGTGAAAGTCGATTAAATCTCTGAGTGTTATGGGAGTTTATAGAACGTATTAGTCACTTTTGAAAATCGCAGTTTTGAAATATGAATTTAAATGGAAACTCTATCACCATGGTTTATTTTTCACAGGCTTACTCAACAAATTTTATTAATTTGAATAATAAATAAATGAATATATATATATATATATATATATATATATATAAAGAAGAAAAGTATGTATGTATGATCCAATAGATCTAATTGGCCAAAGAGTGGCCAGTCCGATACATTTTTTTCTTACATAATGCAATGAATTTACTTCTTTCACAGTGAAAAAACAATGTATAAGATTCACGACCCTATATGCTCCGGTGTAATTTTTATCAGAGTTTTGCATCATAAATCTCGAACAACGACGGGTAATCGCTGCTAGTTCTCCTATAAATAGACGTAACGTGTCGATTACTACTAATTAGACAATGTTCTACAACTTTGATCTCACTTTGCCGATTTTGTTATCTTACCTTTTTAAATTCTCCACTAGAAGCGCTGTTATCACTTTTATTCGATTGAGCATTGTCACTTTAATATAACTAGAGTTTTCATTACTACTAATTAGGCAATGCTCTACATCTTTAATTGGATTTTGTAATGTTCTATAACTTTGGTCCCGCTTTACCTAGTTTGTCATTGGAACTTTTAAAATTCTCCACTAGGGGCACTGTTAGTACTTTCATTCGATAAAGTATTGTCACTTTACTATACATAGACCTAACATGTTCATTACTACTAATTATATAATGCTTTTCAACTTTTGTAATTGCCTTTAGCAATGTTCTACAACTTTGATCTCGCTTTGTTGCCGATTCATTATTCTAAACTTTTTAAATTCTCTGCTAGAAGCGCTGTTATCACTTTTACACAATCGGACATGGTCACTTTACTTTGGATTCACCTGACGTGTATACTCATGGGCCTTTTCTTAGCTGTTAAGAACTTTCCCAGGAAGTCTGTATATTGGCCTGTTTAATAATTTAAATATGGCTTACTTTAAAGATCATAAATGACAAAATAGATACAAATGAACTGGAGTCATCAAGAAGAATCACGTGATGTCTGTATAAGATTTATTTTATAATTTAACCATTCAGTTACTAATAAGATCAAATTTTATATTTTCGAAATTGATTAATAAAATAATAACCTTATACTTTCTTATATCCAACAAAGCGTGAGACTGACCATGTGTTTTTGAGACTTAGAAGATACACTCTTTATCGTTGGTTTATATACTTAATTTTTTGTACAAAATTCAGAAGAAAATTTTTATGTAAGGCGTCCATTGATACTGTCAACATGATAAATGGGCTGGAAAGAGTAGAATGAAAAATAGAATACAAGTTAAATGTTCGTTTCATGTATCTTTGTAAATTTGTTTATTTTATTACTTCTTGAAACATTTCTCATTGGGAGTTACACTTTTCTAATTGATTGTAGTTTGGCTTATCTATGGCTTAAAAAAATTTTTTTTTTATATAAATTTAATATTTACTAAAATTTCTGGGAGATACTGTAAAAAATAGTTAAAAATACAGTATTTAACAAATTTAGTAACTATACTAACTAGTTTCGGAGGTACAAAAAAAAGGAGCTTTTCTCTTTATGATAAAAACAGATAAACACATTTTTGCGTTTACTGATGTGGTTTATCCAAAAGTAGGATTAGCAGTTTTCTTATTTTTATTGTAAAGAAGGAAACTGCTTTTTCTTAAAAACTTGTGACACCGCGACTGATTAGTTTTAAACTGTATGGAAAAGATATTCTTTACAGTTATATATATTTTTTGTTTATCTCACAACTAAAGCAGAAGGTCAATAAAGAATAAATCTCTATAGATAATTTGATATCGATAGACACATTCATTTTTTAGTTATGGGATCATTTTACAGATATAAGATTGATGAGAGTGATTCGCAGCGGTGGCAGGGGAGGTTTACGCTGATAACACTGGCGGGACTTAGGTTCAACATCTCCTCTTCTAGTAAAGTCCAAACTATGAAAATAGGACCAGAAAGCCCATTCATCGGGTAGGGTCCAAAGAGCACCCGCCAAGCAAACACTCCAGTCGCCGATGACTTTGCGCTGAAATTACAAAACAAGGCCATTTCCGCAGCCCGGAAGAGTCTGTATGTGGTACACAGGCACATGTCTAAGATACCCGGATAATTCATTGTACTATCACATCGAATACATGTTTCCTTAGAAAAGATGGGCTATGTTGGCGTCCATGGACGCCAATGCCTGCAAAAGGGGATCGAACTGTTTGGGATAGGGTATGTCAAATAGCTGTCTTTTTGAGAGGTTCTTCGTTTGGTATTGACGCTGTCCCACCCGTAAGCAAAAGGTTAATATCGAATATATTTTATGTACTTTGGGAAACAAAACTTTAATATTTTTGACATTAATGGAAAGTTAATAGAGGACAAAAATTTAAATTGCAACCACTTTTCAGAAAAAATATTTGTGTACATATATTTAATACATTTGATTTTTACAAAGGAATTTTAAAACAAAATTTCGACAAGAAACTTTTGAAGGAGGAGCCTTCATGTGTTGGCAAATGGTGTGTACGCTTCATATTTAACAGAATTACTGAACATTTTTACTGCCTTTTACATACTTATTTGGTACAGTCATACAAATTTTCTGAAAAATAGCAAGTCACATCTTCAGAACTGGAAGTGGAAAATTTTAATGAACACCCACCACCTCCCTGGAATTCCATACAGAATATCAGTCATCACCTAAGCTCTCTCTATAGATGAGTAATAGATGTTCCGAGGAAAATTTTTGAACGATTTTGAACGAGAAGGGAAAAACCCGAAGTGGAAATACTTAGTGGAACACTCCTATTCCCTACGGAATTCGGAGTTAAATTCATATCAGTCATCAACTGGACTTTATCTGTATTTAATCTAAAGAAATAGATGTTAGAAGAATTTATATTTGAACTGATAATGGGAAAAGAACCAAAAGTGGAAACCCCAATCTCCTCCAAAATTTGTTGCTAAGTTCATATTAGTTGTAGCGAACTTTGAAGGCGTATGCTTTGAGGTGGAGACGTATTTAGCTCAACGCTATGATACTGGTTCACCACGCTTTTCCCCGGGATCAAACCCGGGCACTACCAAGTTGATAATTTCGCATTCTCGTTACATAGTCATGTAAGTGTTTGAATTGGAAGTGACGTCTCCAAAACCGGAAGTGTAAATCCTTGATGTTGAATCCATATCAGTTATTATCAAAGTTTTATCTATAATCAATTTTAATAAAGCTAATTCTAAAGCCAATTCTAATTCGCAGAAAATATTTTAACCAGAAGTGGAAAAGTAAGAAATAAAAATTCTTATTGAACACACCCTATCTCCAGCGGAATTTAGTTTTGAATCTATATCAATTATCTTATATAAACTATGTCTATATGCAACTTTGAGAAATATATGTTTCAAGAAAATAAATATTTTTTAAGCAGAAATGAAAGAACTTGGGTTTCCTTAGTGACCCCTCCCCTCCAAAAAATTACAATTGTGGTAGCCACCGGAAAAAAAAATTTAAAACGGTAATTTTTACTATTGTCCTTCTGGCCTCCCCCCCCCCCCCCTATACTTCGGTATTGCTGGACTTACAGCCTTAGCTACAGAACCGATTTTAATGAATGATGTCTCATTGTGCTTACTCTGATGGGAGGTATATACTTTTCTATTAAAACTTGTAGGTAAATTTGATTCAGAATTTTAAAAATTATAAAAAGCATGAATAAACGGTGCCCTGCAGGGAAGTATAATTTGCAGATTTGCAGTGCTGCTATATTATTGCTATATAGTCGTGGTGATAAATAATTCTAAAGTATTAAAATCTCACGTGAAGAAACGCCCCCCCCCCCCCCGTCAAGTACTAGAAACAAAATCATCTTTCCACAAAAGTTATAAAATCGCAAAATGGTTCGTCTCCAGTCCCTACAGGACCGAAAGCCAGACTTTCAGGGCTACAGTTGCACCTTGCTGAAGGATCCTAACCCTGATGTGATGGGACGTATTCAAAATGAATTCTACTGATTTGAAAATAATAGGCATAATAATGGGCGTAAGCAGACGAAACTGAATAATGAACTGGTCATAGCCTCCGTAATGTATTCAAGTGAACATTACAGCGAATATACAATGTTATTTATATAATCTAATTTGCAAATCTTGTTAATAGGCTGAAATTCTAAATTAGTAGTTAGAAAAATATAAATTATATACCAGGTGGGAGGAGCACAAAAACTTTCTGTACCTATCGACTCAACTACTCCTACTCTGCATTGACTACCTACCTACACTTACTGAATATTGTAAATATAACTTCTACTATGTAAATCTCACTGTAACTCTCCTATTTTAGAACAAAAGTTGAAAGTTTAGAATCAGAATTTTAGTCGAGAATAATTTTATTTTCAGCTAATTTGATCAGGTTGTTTGAAACTCCCATCGAAGCAATCAGTTTGATTAATTTCTCTCCAACTCAGATAACTGCACTTTTCCCACCACCGGCGGAATACGAAACTATATCCCAAACAAATAAACCACCTGTTAGCCACCAGAGGGCGCTGAACGCCGACCTACAAAATGGGCGCCCGCGTCTGAACTTGGCCCAGTCTGCAATGTTGTACCCCTCGCAATTTAAGCACTCCTTTCGTTTTCCGCTCTTTTCTGTCATTGTGCCGCATCCTCAAATAGGACTTTCTATATTTAGATTCAGTTGATTCTGCCAGTGGCGGGGAAGGTGCTTTTTTAATAGCAGGTAAGCAAATAGCTTTTTCCCCCTTATCGCAATTTGGCGGTTTATCAAGTTTTTCTGTTTAAGAAACGGATTTTTGAAAAAAGTAGGCGGATTTTAGAAAGTTCTTTGAGGTAAAGATTAAAAGTTCTTAAAGTTTTACGGGTATTTTATGTCAGAAATATTTGAGCAAATTTTGACATGGGTAAATATCTGCGATATAAATACATTAAAACTATTTTCAAACGCATAACGAATTTATGAAGTACAGATTAAATAAAGTGTTTAATATATATATATATATATATGAAATTGCAAAAAGTTTGTAGACTTAAAAAGTTTTTGAAGAAAATATTAAGAGTTGCATTTTTTAATTTTACGGATACCTTATTGTAGAAAATAAAATCAAGTAAATTTTGAAATTTACGAAAATCTCCGATTTATGTTATTCAAAATATTTTTCCAAATGCGTAACCAATTTCTGATGTAGAATTTGAATAATAAAATGATATATCTGTGTAAAAAAAATTATTTTAAGAAAGTTGACAGTCTTAGAGAGATTATTTGCTAACGAAATGAAAATATTTAGTTTAAAGTGAAAAGTTTTAAGATTATTTTTCATGGTGTAGAAGGAAATCAATTACAGAATGGACAAATATTAAAATAAATATTTTTCTGGCAGTTTAAATTTAAGTTTATTTTTTTTTTCTGCGTTAGAAATATGTTTGAAAACAGGATGTTTTTAGAAACAAGTTATGGATCAGATAGATATCTCGCTGGATTTCAGAAAATTGGAATTGGAATATATTAGAGAAGTAAATATCCGAGATGTTTTCAGTGAAATGCATATCTTAATTGTAATAAGATAGTTGTAAAAATTCATTTAAGTTTTCATTCGTGTTATTTTTATAATAATTTAACCTCGAGCAATATCAGATGGAAATAAATTTATATTAAGTCTGATGCAGGTAGCGTCGTCAGAAAAAAAAAAAAATCTGGGGGACTACTATGGTAACTAAATATTTTGTTTCCATTTGTCCATATGTCATTTCTTTAAAATTTGATGGAATTTTTTTTTTTTTTGGGGGGGGGGGGCAGTATGACCCCCAATTCCCCCCTTACCGACGCCACTGATTTGAAGATGTGATTTTAAGCATTTAAAAGCAAGAAAGGGCAGAAGAAAGGTGTGTGTGTATGTGTGTTGGGAGGCCAATATAAAATTTTAACGATAAGGAAGTTTTTGTGGCTTTTCTAAAATATGTTCTCTAGTAAATGTTTTCTAAATTTTACAGATATTTTTTTTCAAAATAAATAAAATTTTAACGAACTAATGGGAAAAATTGTTATCAATATCTTGTCAAATATTATATTCTTAGTACTCATTAATGATTAATTAAAATAAAAACGTTTGGTAATTAGTACTTATATAATACAATTTTTAACAGCTTTTTTTCAATTCAATTATCCATAAATTCCATATTATTTAATTAATATTTATTTATCAGATCATTTTGGCAATATGGCATGTATGAATTTGGAATGGTGTCTGTCAAATGAAGTTATCATGAATTCGGTACATTTTTATTTTTGTAAAAGTAATTTTATTTTTTTTAATGCTATAGTTCAATACTTCTAAATCAATAGCTTATCAAGAGAAACCACATTGAGTTGAATATAAACATAAAAAAAAATATTAAAAATTCCGTACACGTGTTTAATCTGTATTCTTCTGAGATAGATACGAAATTATTTTGCTTTCTAAGCAATAAGTTTATGGATATTTTCCTGCGGACAAATCCGAATTAATATTGTAATTAAATAATATTGAAGTTTGAAATTTATTTAAAATATTTTTCAAAGGTAGAAACATTTTCACGAATATTATATAAAATAAAGTTAATAATACTATCTACGCATCATATGAATTTATTAATTTAAAAACTATATATACCAGAAAAATAAAACAATAAGTATATAGGAAAGCAAGTAATCAATTTAAGCGATATTTTGATGCACAGATTAAAAGTTTTGTCAATATTTTCGTACCGTTTCGTTCATAATTCAAATAAATTTTCAAATGAACTAATATACAGGCGAACCTGTTTGAAACGGAATACTGTAATAAGCGGAAAATATTTTAGTCCCGTTAAAAAATATCGGAAATTCGTATTATTTTCCCCTGTGTGGAACAGAACGTGGAAACGGACAGCCAATTTAAAAGGTTTTGCTAATAAACAGCACCTGTTGAAACGGACAGAGAATGGAAAAATCATCCAAATATTTTAGCCATATATTTCCATGAGAACCGTTTTCAACAGAACTTTATTAAACTATATCACGATTTTCTGAAAGCCCGATTTTCACGAACGATTTTCTGAACTTCAAGATTTTTCCATTAGTCAGGGAGACTCTGAAATGCTATAAATATTAATCAATGCACGATTTTTAACTGGAAGTCACATCATTAGTAAGACGCATATCCAAGAAACCATATTGGATTATTTTGAAAGTTCATCTCACATTTTTTTTAATTTTACTTTTTTGTTCTTTGGTAAGCAATAATATGCTGCCTGTAAGTCAATTCATCTAGGTTTTAAGGTATGGTAATAAACTCACAGTTAAGGACATGGGGTACACTATATTTACACTATATATACACTTTTATATACATACTATATATACACACTATATATACACTTTTATATACACACTATATATACAATTTTATATACACACTGTATATACACTTTTATTTACATATGCTTCTGTGATCGCAGTATGCAAAAATGTACGTATATACATATTTAAAATAATTAAATTAGCTATTATGGTATAATATAGTATTAATCGGATTTATCTAAATACACTTTTCAGAACTTTTAAAGACTGATGTATAGGGGAGCAATTACATACAGACTATCAGCATTTTCAGCTAAACTTTTAAACTTAGCTTTTCCTGAAATGACCTACATGACACGGAAACCTCTTCAAGACGGACAATTCTTCCGGTCCCCTGAATTCCGTTTAAGGCAGGTTCGACTGTATTAAAATGCGAATGAATCAAATCATATTCCCCCTAAGTATATTATATTTGAATAGATAAAATAATTGGAAAGCATCAATCTGTTGAATTATCTGTGTGAAATATATTTTGTTAGCATGTAGCATGAGACAAAATTATATCGGTATCCACCGGTTGAAAAAAGAAATATTCTGCTGTCTAAAAGTAATGCATAATCTGGGACACTGTCTACTATCTGCATCCTCAATGAAGAGAAGTCGTGCGAAATAAACTCTTAAGTACTAATAGTACTTAATGAATTTATTTATGGTTGCTACGTTATTAATAAATAAATAAATAATTGAAAAAAAGTGGTATACAATCCAAAAAAATAGAAAATTGGTATGGAAACCGTATGTAGTGCTGATGTGAGCGATTTTTGCCTGATTTTGCCTCATTCTTTTCTAATTTTCTCAAGCGAAAAACATTTCTCACTCCCTTACTACCTCTGAATTAGATTTTTGGAAGACCATTTATTTACTTGAACCCTGGTAATCTTGTAAGTGATAAATCAACAGCTCGTTAGGTTTCCATAGTCTGGGAAAATATCCTCTATATTAAAGTTAGCTCATAGAACTTCCGAAAACGTTTGTTATTGCTTTGCGTGTTACTGATGAATTTATTTAATTGCTTTTTACCTGCCACCTCGCATTTATATCTTAGCGCTTATTAAGGACATACAGACTCTGACCTGTGGAAGAGAGCTTATAACGCCCATGAAACAATTGTAATAACCAATCTTTATATTTGCTTTCTTTAAGCAAGTATTAGAAAGTTGTATTCGCAGAAACACTAGTTTATTACTTTGCTTATATACAATAATGTATAAGGAAAGTATTGCGACGGGGGTCGAAAATTCGAATTCGAGTTTTCGACGGGAGAGCACGTTTCAAGCATCCCTGATCACGAATCGAACATTTTTGAAGTGATGTGTGTGTGTGTGTGTGTGTGTTGTTGAGACCCAGACCGTCCGACCTACCAGAAAGGAGTAAGGTAACCGTTTGGACGGCCGGGAAGGTGTGTGTGTGTGTGTGTGTGTGTCAGTGAGTCTGTGGAGACGATATCTGACGAACGAATAGACCGATTTGAACGAAATTTGGTACAAAAATTACAATCCGTGAATACTGGAAGCCTATTGTTTTTATACGCAATCGAATGTTTAGAATTCCTCTAAATTTTCGATTAAAATTTTGAAAAAAATCATTAAAAATTCAAAACCGTTAATAAAGTTACGCAAATAGTCATTTCTTATGTAGTTTTTTACTAGAAAATGATTGACATAAATTTTAGAACGCTAGCCTGAACCGTTCTCGAGATATTGCACATTTTAAAAAAAATTATCAAAAAATCATAAAAAGTAAAAAATATTACCTACTGTGAAATATGTTCACTTTTCATATGTAATATCATGCGATACATTGGGTGACATCATTCTGGTGGATCTAGCTCGTTCCATTCATGAAAAAAGATACTTTGAGTAATACTTTTGTATTTGATCGGCAATAGTCATTTACCTGTTGTAAGAACAACATTTCTCCGTCCATAACGCTTGGCGTGATTTTGGCGACGAATTTGGTGGAATGTCGTCAACTTGGAGACTTTTTTGAATGTTGCTAAATTAACGAAAATCTCGCCAAATGGATAAAAATGACGCTGGATAAATGAAAATGACGATTAATTGACGAAAATTCAATATCTTGGGAAGAATATAAGTATCTACTATAAGAATTACCTATTTTGTACTATAAAAGTAGTAAATTCCTTGCATTATATAAGGAAAGCCATGTGGTGGCCACATCAGATATTTTTTTTACTGTAATTCTAAGCATATTACGCAAATGTAAATGTATAAGAATTTTATGAAGGATTTTTTATATGGTGGGAAATAGTGGGAATACTTCATTTTTGATGGAGCTATCAAGAATTCTTATTCTTTTTTGCGTACTCATTTCATACAGTCATCCGAATATTCGGAAATATCGGAAGTGACATCTCCATATCCAGAAGTGGAAATTCTTAGTAAGCCTCATAACTGCTTCCGGAATTTGATTCTGAATCCATATCAATTATTATCTAAGCTCTAGCTATAGTCAATCCTGAGGAATAAATTATCTAATGGTTCAAAGAATGTCCACTTTTTGAACCGAAAGTAGACATTCTTTGAACCATCTTACCTGCTCTAGAATTTAATGCTGAACCCACATCAATTATGATCTGAGCTCTATCTTAACAAATTTTAAGAAATAAGTTTTAAGTAAAATAGCAATATTTGGTTTGAAAATGGAAAAATATTTGGAAGTGGAAATCCTTAGTGGACGCCATTTACCTCCGGAATTAGGATGATGAATCTACATCAATCATCATCTCAGCTCTATCTGCAGTAAATCCTGAGAAATATATAAAGTCTATACTCGCTCTAAACGAACACCGATAAAGCGAATTCTAGTGTTTAAGTGAATTCTGCAGTTGTCTTGGCAAAGCTCCGTTATCATAATGAAGATCGTTAATACGAATTTTCGTTAAAGCGAAGTAATTGCTATTTCCCTAACAATTCGTACTAACGGCAGTTGACTGTATTTCAAGGAAACATTTTTAGTACAAATAATACTATAGCAAATTTTTGTGGCAACAACAAAATATTTCTAGCGGTTTCTGTCTAAATACTAAAATCAATGATAGTTACGTTCATTACTTTGTATAAACAGTGTACTTCTAATGTTATTGCTACTAGTTTTTTGTTCTCAAAGTTGTTCAGACTCAATAGACCGCGAATTTGCTGCAGCTCCTATAAAAAGAAATATGCTATTACTATTGCAGAGGAAATAACACTTTGCTGTGCTTGTTTGAATTTCTCTTTTAAATGTCACATTTAAAGCTGACACAACCCACGGTAAATAAATGTTTGTTGAAGTCAGTTGAGAAACGGACTAAGATGTGAATTTTTTATTAAAACGCAGTTAACAGCGACTGGGTGGAGATTGTTCGTTACTTGTCACTTATTCAAAATAATATATACTGTTCAAACTGTTGTTAAAGTAATAAAACTGAAATAACTTCGTTAACAGTAGTGTATAACATGGAAATAAAAGTATCGGCCGGTTTCGAAGGTTCATTAATATCAAACTGTTGTGAAAGTAATAACCACAATCCATTAAGTTTAACAATAATCAATTAATTAAGGTTAATAAATTAACAACAATCTACTAATATCAAACTGTTGTGAAAGTAATAAACACCAATCCATTAAGATTAACAACAATCCATTAATTAAGGATAATAAATTAAGATTAACAACGATCTATTAATTAAGGTTAATACATTAAGATAATAACAATCTATTAATTAAGGTTAATAAATTAAGATTAACAACAATCTATTCTCAAACTGTTGTTAATCTAATTGTTCTCTACTCAAACTGTTGTTAAAGTAATAAAAATAAAACAACTTCGTTAAAAGTAGTTTGCAATACAAAAATTAAAATCTCGGCCGGTTTCGAAGGTAAAAGAAAACAGTCTTCACTGTCAAGGCACACAAGAAATGAAATCTTCATGCGGGATAGCAAGATCGGCAACTGATGTTACAGCTGGTTTTGTCATCTCATGCAACTTCCCAAACCGGATCGTTGCCATTATTTAATTAAATAGGGCATTTATGTTTATAGTTTTGCTTACTGAACACGTGCATTGAATCTGTTGTTGGTAGTCACTTTTCTCTGTTTCTCAGTATTTTACCGTTCATTCAATGTGTCCCACTGTCTCTTCCTTCTTCCTGTGTTTCTTAGATCATTTTCTCTTTCTTTACTGTTGACCACACCCCTTTCTGCTTTCGTCACATGTGTTGTTCTTGCCTCAAGGGCTTATCTAGCTATCATGAGTAAAGGTTGCGCTTCTTTTGTGTCCTGACGAAGAAGGCTGCTTCTTGCTCCTTGAAACCAGTGAACACTATTATTTTGTGTTCTATGCTGCCTTTAGCAAAGTTCTGTTAGTTTTATTAAAAAAACTTGAGAACTTTATATTGATTTCAACGCCAAGCAACTCCAATTACAATTTTAGCAATAATATTACATGCTGTAAAGCATATTTTTAAAATAATCAATTATTATCCTGTTCTACAGTATAGATGTCATATGACTTTCTCAAACTGTTCTTTAAATTAATATGCAGTATAAAGGAACTTTATTAGTGCAACATAAAATGTTGTTTAAAAGTATCAACTGATTTCGAACTGAAAAAATAGACGCCTTTCCCTTAGGATAAAAATAGAGAGGTTGCTCTATCTATAAAAGCCCTAAATACGACTTATATGCTCTTATAAGATCTAAATTCGACTCTCAAGCTCTAAATTCGACTTATAAGCTCTAACTACGACTTTTGTGAAATAAACACAAACAAGCACATTGTTGTATAATTTTCCCTGTTATCTGAAAATAATTATCTGATATATCATATTACCATATATTTCATGATTATCACATATCTTTATATATCTTTTGATGTGATGGATCTGTATTTTTCTCCTTAAATAAATAATTTTCTATTTCTATTTGAAGTCGGTTTTATTCAACTTTTTATGCTGTTACTAAATATTTTTTAGTGTAGACTATCAATGTTAGTTTTAGCGTTTCTTTTTTTATTAAATACGTCGAACATAACTTTTAAGTACTTGCAAACATTTACTTATATTTATTAAATACATAGAAAATTTTAATTTCTAGTTGAATGTCAATATTTAAACTATAGTATATTGTGGAGATAATGAGGACACATTAATATGATTTATGGGAATAGGTAAATACTGGAAACCCTATTGATTATACATGACATCTGTATGTAATTAATATTAATTACATACCGACGTCATTGGTATGCAATTAATATTAAGTATATGTCAATAGTCATTTTGATTATTTTGATTTTGCATGTGCGTATAAATAAATAAATCTGATGTGGGCAACACATGACTTTCCTTATATAATGGAATGAATTTACTACTTTTACAATAAAAAAATAGGTTTTTCTTATAGTAGATATTTATATTCTTTCCAAGATATTGAATTTTCTTTCGTGAATTAGTCGTCATTTTAATTGATTTAGTGTCATTTTTATCCATTTGGCGAGATTTTCGTTAATTAGTCACCATTTAAAAAAAGTCGCCAAGTCGGCGACATTCCGCCAAATTCGGCGCTAAAATCTCGCCAAGCGTTATGGACGGAGAAATAAGTTATACTTATAGCAGATAAATAACTATTGGCGCTCAAATACAAAAGTATTACTCAAAGTTTTTTTTCTCATGAATGGAACGAGCTAGATGCACGAGAATGAAGTCACCCAATTTATCGCATGATATTACATATGAAAAGTGAACATGTTTCTCAACAGTTAATATATATTTTTTTAGTTTATGGGATTTTTTGATAAATTTATTTACAAAATGTGCAATATCTCGAGAACGGTTCATGCTAGCGTTTTAAAGTTTATGTCAATCGTTTTCTAAGGGAAAAAATTATATAAAAAATGTCTATTTGCGTAACTTTATTAAAGGTTTTGATTTTTTGATGATTTTTTCAAAATTTCACTCGGAAATTTAGGGGGATTCTGAACATTCGATTAGCTTGAAAAACAATAGGTTTTCAGTATTCACGGATTGTGATTTTTGTACCTAATTTCATTCGAATCGCTTTATTTGTTCGTGAGATATCGTCTCCACACAGACGTTACCTTAAAAATGTCGAAAACTCGAATTCGGATCCGTCACAATACTTTCCTTACGTATTATGTATATAAGGAAAGTAATAATGTATGTGACAAACAATTTTTATTTAAATAAAAAAAGTAATTTCAATTTTGTGGTAATACATATAAATACTTAAAAAAGAGTGCAGATAAATAGTCTTTAAATGTATCAGAAAAATTCATTGCGGGAAAGTTATGTGCAGCCCACATCATATTTTTATTTTCTCTGCAGATATAGTATAGGAAAAATTTGGAATTTGCATTAAAAAATGTGAATTCAAGTTTTTGACAGATTTACGCGTTAAAGCATCACTACACTCGAATGAAACGTTTCAAAAGTGACATCTTTCTCTCTCGCTCTCTCTGTGTGTGTTTGTGCGTTTGTGGATGTGACATCTTACGAAGGAATGGCACGTTTCGAATGAAATTTGGCACGAATTAAATACTGTAATCTTATTGACTTTAAAAGAGGTCGAACGTTCGAAAGTTATCCAAATATTTAAAGCAATTAAAAAATATATATCATAAAAATTCTAGTCTTTTAGTAATGTTGAACAAATAATGATTTTGTACGTAAAATCGCTATTTGTTCAATATTGCTAAAAGTCAAATATTAAATTCATCATTAATAAACGAATGGCATGCATTTTATAACCCTGGCATACATCGTTTTTGAGGTATTGTGCATTTTTAAAAGATATAAAATTTTAGGTAAAATTAAAAACGTAGTAATTATTAGCAAATATGTTCACTTTTCATATACAATATAACACAACAAATCTATTAACAATATACTTGTAGATTTAACTCAATCCACATAAGAGACAAGATACTTTTTGTATAACCCAATTAGCTAATTTTGTATTTTGACTCTCATTAGCTTATTTGAAATTATTTCATGGAATACTAATTAAATGTGGACTTTTAAAATGCAATTAGTATATCAGCTTGAATAGGTATAATGTTTTGACCTATAAAGTCGCTAAACGCGCTAAATTTCAAACTATATTGCATTAATATAATGCTAGAAACACTGTGGTTTATTTATAACTAGAAACATACCCGTTCTTCGTACGGAGTATATAATATAAAGAAACTTATTCGCAATCATGTGCAAATACTGTTAAAATATTAAATTTATTGCCCCTTAAGAGAAGTTTAAGAATATCTGTTCTCACTATGTAAAATTATCTTCACGGGCAGATCTGAAGAATAGATCCTGGTCCCTTTTGTAAGCAAATTTACAAAAAAAAAAAGAATTGAATCAATATATGCAACTCCATACTACTTATATAGTCGCAGATTAGAAAATATGCCAGTGTGTTAGTAGAAGATTACCCGATTTACAATATGAGTCTCAAAAATCTTTGCCAAAATAAAAGAGATGACGTAATAAAGTGAAAATATCAATAATGCCCGTACTCTTTATACCAGAAGGTCGTAATTGATTCCAATATATGCCAATATATATCAAAACATATGCCAATATACCTGTACTATTTATATTCTCGTAGATTAGAAGATATACCCGTGTATTTGTAGAAGATTATTTGTACAACGTACAATATATGAGTGTAAGCAATTTTTGTCATTATAAAACAATTGCATAATAACTTGAAAATATCACTAATCCCTGAATCATTAATCTCCGAAAATATCAATAATAATAATGTTTAAACCTGAAGATCGTAATTGATATTATCCAGTCAAAAATGCTATAAGAAAAATCAAATCGTTCTTTTCTAAAATATATTTTTATATCCATTTATTTATAATTCAAATCGAAAAAATAATAATTAAAATTAAGGCAGATTTAATTTAATTGCGTTTCTGGGCAACATGATATAAGATAGAATCTTTCTCATGAACTGCGAAATTAAATAACCATTTTGATTTCTTTATACTTTTCATTGTTCAGTAAAACTTGTGAAGAATAAACCATGCAGATAGATTTCCCCTTTAAATCATGTTTCAAACAATTCATGTTTTCAGAAAGTGACTAATTAGCGCAAAAAATCTCCCATCAAACTCAGAGATAAAGTTTTAATTCATTTTCAAACGATTTTCAAGCTTTTCGTTTGGATAAACCACGGAGTTAGAGTAGAACTCCCAGGTAAAAGTTTCGTTTTTCATTAAAATCTCGACAACCCCTTGTCTTAGATACTCGAAACTTGAGCTAAATTTGTGGAGGGGGGGGGTTTCAACGCTATCCACAAAATTTCATCGAATTTAGTTCAGCCGTTATCCCGTGATGATGAGACCAACGAAAATAACGTTTTTCACTAATATCTCTAGAACCACTGATCGTAGAAACTCCAAACATGGACTACATTTTAAGTGGGACTATTTCCAGGCTACCCACGAAATTTTATCAAATTCGGTTCAGCCGTTCTCCCATGATGACGGGACAAACAGACAGACAGACAGATTTTCAATTTTATTTATATAGATATACTAGCAGCATACCCGTTCTTCGTACGGAGTATATAATATAAAGAAATTTATAATTCGCAATCATGTGCAAATTCTGTTAAAATATAAAATTTATTGCTCATAAAGAGAAGTTTAAGAATATCTGTTCTCACTATGCAAAATTATATTCACGGGCAGATCTGAAGAATAAAACATCCTGGCCCCTTTTGTAAGTAAATTTACAAAAAAAAAGGAATTGAATCAATATATGCAACCCCGTACTACTTATATTGTCGCAGATTAGAAAGTCAGTGTGTTAGTAGAAGCTTACCCGTATTGCAATATGAGTCTCAAAAATATTTGCCAAATTAAAAAAGATGACGTAATAAATTGAAAGTATCAAAAATCCCCGTAATCTTAATATCAGAAGGTCGTAATTGATTCCAATACATGCCAATATATATCAAAATATATGCCAATATACCTGTACTACTTATATTCTCGTAGATTAGAAGATATACCCATGCATTTGTAGAAGATTACTCGTACAACGTACTATATATGAGTTTCAACAATTTTTGTCATAATAAAACAATTCCATAGTAATTTGAAAATATCAATAATTCCTGAATCAACAGTCCCCGAAAATACCAATAATAATGATGTTTAAATCTGAAGATCGTAATTGATATTATCCAGTCAAAAATGCAATGTCAATGAAATTTATTTTATATACATATTTTTCTTATTCAAATCGGAAAAGATTTAATAAAAATCGTATGCCGCATAACATATTGGGTCCGTTGCTAATCAACATGATATCATTTGCTTCAAATAAATTGATAGAAATCTTTTCATCTGAATAATGCAATCTCCATAGAAGGTTTGGCGACATTTTCGTCAATTTAGCGATAACTTAAAAAATCGCCAAATTTATCGCCAAGTGGGACAGTAGAACTGATAGTCCCATTTTGCGACAAATTGACGAAACATCATCACAATACTATCCCCTAGCAAAACACAATTAATTTCATTTATTAAGCGCGATTTTATCAATTTCATGATATTTTTATGGATTTAAAAATGTTTACCAATTTGGTGATATTAAAAAAATTCCTTAAATGTGTTACTAAGTAGGATAGATGGACTGACCGACAAATGCTACAGAAACATCCTTTTAGTACTCTATTCTAAAAAAACAAATTTAATTTCATTGATTTGGGCCATTTTTATCAATTTGGAGACATTTCAACTAATTTGATAAAGTTTAAGAAAAGTTACCAAGTTATTTAGAGATATTCCGCTAAATTCGTAGCTCTGAATTTGCAGATCTGAAGAATAAAATATTCTGATCCCGTTTGTATATACTAAATGAAAACACTAAAATTGTATTAGAAGATACATACACCCGTTCTACTCTTTTTCTGCTTCAACAGTCGGCTAAATGAATTTATTGGGTAAACGCAATATATGAGTTTATTAGCTAAACACAATATATGAGCTTGAAACCTCTTTGCTTAAATAAATGAAAGTGATGTACGCAGTCCGCAATATATATAATTAAAATAACAATCAACACATTTAATTTCAATCTATTGCCGAACAACATGATATAAGATAGAATCTTCCTCATAAAATGTGAAATTAAATAGCCATTTTGATTTCTTTATACTTTTCATCGTTGAGTAAAAATTTGTGAAAGATGAACCATGGAGGTAGATTTTTCCATTTAAATTCATGTTTCAAACTATTAATGCTTTCCTAAAGTGACTAATTAATGCAAAAATCCTGCACCAAACTCGGAAATAAAGTTTTATTTCATTTTCGCGTTTTAAATAAACGATTTTCATTCTTTCCGTTTGGATAAACCACGGAGTAGGAGAGTAGATCTCCAAAGAAAAAGTTCCGTTTTTCATTAATATCTCGACAACCCCTGATCTTAGAAACTCGAAACTTGGACAAAATTTATAGGGGGCTATTTCAAGGCTATCCACAAAATTTCATTAAATTCGGTTCAGCCGTTTTCCCGTGATGATGAGACAAACGAAAATTTCGTTTTTTACTAATATCTCGAGAACCACTGGTCGTAAAAACTCAAAACACGGACTAAATTTTAAATGGGGCTATTTCTAGGCTACCCACAAAATTTCATCAAATTCGGTTCAGCCGTTCTCCCGTGATGATGGGACAAACAGACAGACAGACAGACAGACAGACAGACAGACAGATTTTCATTTTTATTTATATAGATATTTTACTAGCAGCATACCCGTTCTTCGTACGGAGTATATAATATAAAGAACCTTATAATTCGCAATCATGTGCAAATTCTGTTAAAATATTAAATTTATTGCTCATAAAGAGAAGTTTAAGAATATCTGTTCTCACTATGCAAAATTATCTTCGCGGGCAGATCTGAAGAATAAAACATCCTAGCCCCTTTTGTAAGCAAATTTGCAAAAAAAAAAAAAAGAATTGAATCAATTTATGCAACCCCGTATTACTTATATTGTCGCAGATTAGAAAATATGCCAGTGTGTTAGTAGAAGGTTACCCGATTTACAATATGAGTCTCAAAAATCTTTGCCAAAATATAAGAGATGACGTAATAAATTGAAAGTATCAAAAATCCCCGTAAATCTTAATACCAGAAGGTCGTAATAGATTCCAATATATGCCAATATATATCAAAATATATGCCAATATACCTGTACTACTTATATTCTCGTAGATTAGAAGATATACCCGTGCATTTGTAGAAGATTACTCGTACAACGTACTATATATGAGTTTCAGCAATTTTCGTCTAATAAAACAATGACATAATAATTTAAAAATATCAATATTCCCTGAATCAACAGTCCCGAAAATATCAAGAATAATGATGTTTAAACCTGAAGACCGTAATTGATATTTTCCAGTCAATAAATGCAATGTCAATGAAATTTTTTTTATCGGAAAAGATTTAATAAAAATCGTATGCCACATAACACGTTGGATTTACATCCATTGCTAAACGACATGATATCATTTGCTTCAAATAAATTGATGGATATCATATCGTCTGAATAATGCGATCTCCATGGAAGGTTTGGCGACGTTTTCGTCAATTTAGCGATAACTTAAAAAATCGCCAAATTTATCGCCAAGTGGGACTGTAGAACTAACTGATAGTCCCATTTTGCGGCAAATTGACGAAACATCATCACAATACTATTCCCTAATAAAACACAATTAATTTCATTTATTAAGCGCGATTTTATCAATTCCATGATATTTTTATGGATTTGCAAATATTTTTATCAATTTGGTGATATTAAAAAAATTCGTTAAATGCGTTACTAAGTAGGATGAATGGACTGACCGACAAATGCTAGAGACATCATTTCAGTAATCTATTCTAAAAAAACAAATTTAATTTTATTGATTTGGGTCATTTTTATCAATTTGGAGACATTTCCACTAATTTGGTAAAGTTTAAGAAAATTTACCAAGTTATTTAGAGATATTCCGTTAAATTCGTTGCTCTGAATTTGCAGATCTGAAGAATATAATATCCTGATCCCGTTTGTATATACTAAATGAAAACACTAAAATTGTATTAGGAGATACATACAACCGTTCTACTCTTTTTCTGCTTCAACAATCGGCTAAATGAATTTATTGGGTAAACACAATATATGAGTTTTTAACTAAACACAATATATGAGCTTGAAACCTCTTAGCTAAAATAAATGAAAGTGATGTACGCAGTCCGCAATTTATATAATTAAAAGAACAATCAAACCGTTCATTTATAAAATATATATTTACATCCATTTATTTATTATTCAAATAGAAAAAATAATAATAAATATTAACAACACATGTAATTTCCTTCCGTTGCCGAGCAACATAATATAAGATAGAATCTTCCTCATAAAATGCGAAATTAAATAGCCATTTTGATTTCTTTATACTTTTCATCGTTGAGTAAAAGCTAGTGAAAGATGAACCATGGAGGTAGATTTTTCCATTTAAATTCATGTTTCAAACAATTCATGTTTTCCTATAGTGACTAATTGTTGCAAAAATCCTGCACCAAACTCGGAAATAAAGTTTCATTTAGCTAAATTTGTGGGGGCTATTTTAAGGTTATCCACAAAATTTCATTAAATTCGGTTCAGCCGTTTTCCTGTGATGATGAGACAAACGAAAATTTCGTTTTTTACTAATATCTCGAGAACCACTAATCGTAGAAACTCAAAATATGGACTAAATTTTAAATGGGGCTATTTCTAGGCTACCCACAAAATTTCATCAAATTCGGTTTAGCCGTTCTCCCGTGATGATGGGACAAACAGACAGAGACACTGCACATTTCCGACAGAGACACTGCACATTATAATATCAGAAAAATTATCACCGGGCACTTCAGGAAGTATTGCAATTGTCACCTTAGAGGCTCTGATAATCTCTTTGACAGATTTACTGCCTTTTATATACAACATATTGTTTCGATTTTTGTGTCTATTTCTACATATTAGACAAAATTCTACAACTTTGTAATTGGCTTTATTTCGTCTATCTCGCTTTGTTTCATACTTCGCCATCCTAATTTTTACTTTCCTTATATACATATTATGATGTGTAAGGAAAGTATTTTGACGGGATTGAAAATTCGAATTCGAGTTTTCGACGGGAGAGCACGTTTCAAGCATCCCTGAACACGAATCAAACATTTTTGAGGTGATCTCTCTCTCTCTCTCTCTGACTGTGTGTGTGCGTGTGCTTATCAGTGAGACTTTGGAAATGATATCTTACGAACGAATGAAGCGATTCAAACGAAATTTGGTATGAAAATTGCAATCCGTGAATACTAGAAGCCTGTTGTTTTTAAACGCAAACGAATGTTCAGAACCCCACTAAATTGTCGAGTGAAATTTTGATAAAATCGTCAAAAAATCAAATCTATATAAATAAAAATGAAAATCTGTCTGTCTGTCTGTCTGTTTGTCTCATCATCACGGGAGAACGGCTGAACCGAATTTGATGAAATTTTGTGGGTAGCCTGGAAATAGTCCCACTTAAAATTTAGTCCATATATGGAGTTTCTACAATCAGTGGTTCTCGAGATATTAGTAATACACGATATTTTCGTTTGTCTCATCATCACGGGAGAACGGCTGAATCGAATTTGATGAAATTTTGTGGATAGCCTTTAAATAGGTTCCCATAAATTTAGCCCAAGTTTCGAGTATCTAAGACCAGGGGTTGTCCAGATATTAATGAAAAACGAAACTTTTTCTTAGGAGTTCTTCTCTCTAACTCCGTGGTTTATCCAAACGAAAAGCTTGAAAATCGTTTGAAAGTGAATTAAAACTGTATCTCAGAGTTTGGGGGCAGATTTTTTGCACTAATTAGTCACTTTCTGAAAACATCAATTGTTTGAAACATGATTTAAATGGGAAATCTATCTCCTTGGTTTATATTATACAAGCTTTTACTGAAAAATGAAAAGTATAAAGAAATAAAAATGGCTATTAAATTTTGCATTTTATGAGGAAGATTCTATCTTATATCATGTTGCTCGGCAACGGAATGAAATTAAATGTGTTGTTAATATTTATTATTATTTTTTCTATTTGAATAATAAATAAATGGATGTAAAAATATATTTTTAAATGAACGGTTTGATTGTTCTTTTAATTATCTAAATTGCCGACCGCGTACATGACTTTCATTTATTTTAGCAAAGTAGTTTCCAGCTCATATATTGTGTTTAGCTAATAAACTCATATATTGTGTTTACCCAATAAATTCATTTAGCCGATTGTTGAAGCAGAAAAAGAGTAGAACGGGTGTATGTATCTTCTAATACAATTTTAGTGTTTTCATTTAGTATATACAAACGGGATCAGAATATTTTATTCTTCAGATCTGCAAATTCAGAGCTACGAATTTAGCGGAATATCTCTAAATAACTTGGTAACTTTTCTTAAACTTTATCAAATTAGTGGAAATGTCTCCAAATTGATAAAAATGGCCCAAATCAATGAAATTAAATTTGTTTTTTTAGAATAGAGTACTAAAAGGATGTTTCTGTAGCATTTGTCGGTCAGTCCATCTATCCTACTTAGTAACACATTTAAGGAATTTTTTTAATATCACCAAATTGGTAAACATTTTTAAATCCATAAAAATATCATGAAATTGATAAAATCGCGCTTAATAAATGAAATTAATTGTGTTTTGCTAGGGGATAGTATTGTGATGATGTTTCGTCAATTTGTCGCAAAATGGGACTATCAGTTCTACTGTCCCACTTGGCGATAAATTTGGCGATTTTTTAAGTTATCGCTAAATTGACTAAAATGTCGCCAAACCTTCCATGGAGATCGCATTATTCAGACGATATGATTTCCATCAATTTATGTGAAGCAAATGATATCATGTCGCTTAGCAGCGGATCCAATGTGTTATGCCGCAACTCATATATAGTACTTTGTACGAGTAATCTTCTACAAATGCATTATATCTTCTAATCTATGAGAATATAAGTAGTACAGGTATATTGGCATATATTTTGTTATATATTGGCATATATTGGAATCAATTACGCCTTCTGGTATAAAGATTACGGGGATTATTGATATTTCCAATTTATTACGTCATCTCTTTTATTTTGGCAAATATTTTTGCGACTCATATTGTAATACGGGGAATCTTCTACTAGCACACTGGCATATTTTCTAATCTGCGACAATATAAGTAGTACGGGGTTGCATATATTGATACAATTCCTTTTTTTTGTAAGTTTGCTTACAAAAGGGGCCAGGATGTTTTATTCTTCAGATCTGCCCATGAAGATAATTTTGCATAGTGAGAACAGATATTCTTAAACTTCTCTTTAGGAGCAATAAATTTAATATCTTAACAGAATTTGCACATGATTGCGAATCATAAGTTTCTTTATATTATATATTCCGTACGAAGAACGGGTATGCTGCTAGTCCTTTAATAAAATTACTTAAATAGTTATTTCTTATGTAATTTTACATTAGAAAGAGATTCACATAAACTTTAAAATGCTACTATGAACCATTCTCGAGATATTGCACATTTTTCAAATAAATTTACCATAAAATGACACAAAATAAAAGGAAATACTAACTGTTGTGAAATATGTTCACTTTTCATGTGTAATATCATGCGACAAATTTGGTGACATCATTCTCGTGGATCTAGCTCGTTCCACTCATGAGAAAAGATACTTTGGGTAAGACTTTTGTAGTTGGACGCCAATAGTCATGTATCTGCTATAAGAATAACTTATTTCTCCGTCCATAACGCTTGGCGAGATTTTGACGACGAATTTGGCGGAATGTCGGCAACTTGGCGACTTTTTTTAAATATTGCCAAATTAACGAAAATGTCGCCAAATTGATAAAAAAGACGCCAAATCAATGAAATTGGCGACTAATTGAGGAGAATTCTATATCTTTTAAAGAATATAAGAATCTTTGAGTACTATGAAGAATAACCTACTTTTCCGTCCGTAACGTTTGGATAAAATTTTGGTGATGAATTTTTCTGAATATCTCCAACTTGGTGACTTTTTAAATGTTGCCAAATTGACGAAAATGTTACTCAATTGATAAAAATTCGCCAATTTGATGAAACTGATGCTGAATCAATGAAATGACGACTAATTGATGAAAGTTTAATATCTTGGAAAGAATAAAAGAATAGACTATAAGAATAACCCATTTCTCCGTCATTCCGTCCGAAACGCTTGGCGAGAAATTTAGCGGCATGTTGCCAACTTGGCGACTTTTTAAATGTTTCCAAAGTGACAAAAATGGCGCCAAATTGATAAAAATGACGCCAAATGAGAAGTAATGTTTCGCAAATTCTGATTTCCGTCATATGATGGGCATACATTCTAGTATATAAGAAATGTTCGTCTCTCCGTTTGTCTGTAACATTTGGTGATGCATTTGGCAACTTTGGTGAATAAACTAAAAAAGTATCATCAACTTGGCGATATTTCGTCCCAGATTGATGAAAGTTTCATGAAAATGGCAAAAATGACGCCTAATTGATGAATTAATTGTTAAAATATTTATAATATATGGACTATATCGCTTATTGAGGATGCTATCAATATTGATAATTGTTATTATTGAGTTGTGTGAAATAAGTTCTTTGGGTACTTTGAAATAGTACTACATGTTGTCATCCGGAAAATCGCCAAATTTACAATTCTACATTAAAAAGACAGGAACGTGGATCTTGTACATTATTTTTTGACTAGGCGTAAATTCAGTACATTATATAAGGAAAGTCATGTGTTATCCACATCAGAATTTTTTTATGAAATATTTATTTCTCATGATATGTTATAGATAGAGCTCAGATACTGACTAATTTGAATTTAGTATCCAATTACGGAGGAGAATAGCAGGAGGGGTTACTAAGGACCTTGATAAATTCCCAGGCTATTTATCCATATTCAGCAAAAAAAATATTTTATATTAAAAAGAATCATATATTTTTTCAAGACTGGCTTTAGCTAGAGCTTAGTTGATGACTGATATGGTTTCAGCATTGAATTCCAGAGGAGGTAGGAAGCTTCACTAAAGATTTTTACTTTCGTTGTTCCTCATTTAAGAATGTGTATAGAAAGAGTTTAAGTGACAATTGATATAAATACACCATCAAATTCAGGAGAAGGCAGGGTGTGTTTACTAAGAGTTTTCATTTCGGGTTCTTTTTCTACTTCTGACTTAAAAATTTTCCCATGAAACATCTACTTGTTAGATTTGGCCATAGATAGAAATTAACTGACATTGATTCAGCATCAAATTCCGGAGGAAATCGGGAGATACAGTAAGAATTTGCACTTGTGGTTCTGAAGATGTTACTTCCGGTCCAAAATGTTTACATTTCCCTTTGAAACATCTATTTCTCAGAATTTGTTATTAGTTACCTTCTAAGCTTTATCTATATGACTTCAGCAACAAATTCTGCATGGGAATTTCTTTTCCGTTTTTTTTTAAATTTCTTGAAACATCTATTTCTTTAGATTGACTCTAGATAAAGCCTAGATGATGACTGATTGATATAATATTAACATCGAATTATGGGGGAGAGATATGGGTGTTTACTAAGTACTTCCGGGTGTTCACTATGGGTGTTTAGTACAGTAACACTTCCTGGTGTATTTCACTTTCTGTTCAAAAAATGTCCTTGGAACATCTATTTCTCACTAGAAAGCTTGTAGGATATGAACTCAGCATCGAATTACAGAGGGAGATTAACTAAGGATTTTTATTTCCTCGTTCTGAGATGTCACTTCCTGTTCTTCCGAAAATTCCGACTGTACGAAAAAGTTATTCAAAAGAGAATAAAAATGGTTAATAGTTCCATCTAAAAAAAACCAATCTTCTACCATATAACAATTGCTTCATAAATTTGTTGTATATGATTATTTTAATGTAAAAGAAGTATGGTCATTGCATAATGGAAGACAATTTATATGCTGCCCACATCAGATTTTTTATAACATAGAAAAAACACTGCTGGAATTATTAATTTATCTAGGTCTTTTTATATCAAGATATCCTACCACGATCGATTGAGCACATACTTCAAATGCAACGGAAAATATCCGATAACTAATACAAGGAAAATAAAACATATATGAGTTTGCAATTTCTTTTTTGCAGCAATCACATTTAAAGCTGACGTTTGGAAGCAGAATACAGCTACCACCGGAAATATAAATATTTGCCAGACTTGAGAAACTAACGGACAGAGAAATTTTTCTTGATCATTTTCAACTTGATTGGAGATTGTCAGACTCTTCTTGGTTTAAAAGAAAAAAATTATGTTCTTTTAAATTCAAATAACTGTACAGTTTTGACAGTAGTTTTGACATGCTCTCTGTAACTGACTTTGGATCTTTAACGGTGTAAATTATTTCTTTTTCACTTTCTTATTTTTAGTAATAAAATATTGTGTCTCGTTATGTCGTCTGTAGCTGTAAAATCTAACAACTTTTAGCTGTGAAATTTGGCTATGGTGCTGATAAGCAGCACTACATCCAGATTTTATTTTCAAATTATACATTTTAGTTATTTAATGTTAAAGTGCAATTTTGAGAAGTTTTTGTACAAATCACTCTTTTAGCGATAGAAAATATTATGACAGAGTTTCTATCTTAACACTATCGGAAATATTAAAGAAATCTATTTCATGAAAGTCATATGCAATATGCAACCATAATATTTCCATATGCAATATTCAACAAATCTGTTAACATTATTCTAGTGAACTTAGTTCGTTCCATTCACAAAGAAGTTATTTTTTTGTTATAGTTTTTTCAAACAATAGTTCAAATATAGTTAAAAAATTGTCATATAGTTCAAAAAAAGAAATAGTCATTGCATTATGCAGGGAAATCCATATACAGTCCACATCAGATATTTTTGTCACTTACAAAGCGGTACTCTTAAATTGAAAGGAAAAGTAAATGTAAATTAAGGAACATTTTCTTTTGGTACTAAATCATGCACAGGAGACTTGTTCTTAATTTCTTTACAAGTTGGATAAAAAATCTTTCTTGGCGAAAACAAATCGAAAAATCTTAACAACGAGTGCAGTTTTTATGCACTAAAGCTGTGAAATCCTGTATAGTGCATTGTTTAATATGATTCTACTGGAAAACTGTATACCCAGAGATATCTCGAAGAATAAATCTTTTTCATTTTCTTCGATATGTTCTCGCTAAGGAAAGTATTGTTTACGTGTCGAAAACACGTTTCGGCCAAATTGAAAATGCTGACGTTTTCAACGATGCTGATTAAAAAAATACTTTCTTGCATTGGGGCCTTTTCTAGATCGGTTTGTCCTATATATTTAAATCCATTTGTATTAAAATCAGAAAAATACCTTATATATATATATATATATATATATATATATATATATATATATATATATATATATATATATATATATATATATATATATATATATATATATATATATATATATATATATATATATATGATATATATATATATATATATATATATATATATATATATATATATATATATACCAGTTACATTTACATTAATAGTGGAGAAATTTTTTTTTAACAGCATCATGGGAAATATGCTGCCCTCGCGTTTTCTGTACTTAAAATGTGATGGGAACGCAGTTTCAGATGAGAATGTTTAAGTAGTGGTTAGGATTAATGATTAATTAATTGTTAATATTAATAACGAATGATAGAATTTAATGTGTTTACAATAAGAGCTAAGCACGTGGTATGAGATAGGGATTAAGAATAAGAATTGTCAAGGAAAAGGGTGCGTTAATGGGTGTATGGGTAATGTATTATATATATATATACATATATATATATATATATATATATATATATATACCCATAAAATATGGAGTAAATTAATATAATAAAGGAAGATGTCTGTGTGTACGTGTAGGTGTGAAATTTGGAGTGGGGCATCTAAGCGTCGTACGACCATGGAATTTATTGCACAGGTACTACAGGAGCCGAAATGGTGCACCTCTGGGTAATTCTTTAAATTTCGAATTAAGGCTTACAATGTGCAAAAATAAAGCGGTTTTAGGACGGACGCAACACTAAGTATAAATATAAGCGTTCTTTAAAAATCACGATTTTCACTAAGCAAAAAAGAGAAAAAGAAAATGGATACTATATATATTTCTTACACATTTTACTATATAATTTAAATATTTCCTAAAAATTTCAAAGCAATTTGTGAATTTTAATTTCGCGTAAGAAATGTTTGAATTATTAGGTTCCATAGGGTTCAATGTATTTCATTTCTTCAACCCAGTTTAAAGCCAAAACTAATTCGATTATATTGTTATTTTACATTTCCGCATGTCCGCAGATAGTCTCAACGAGTTGTCTCTAAAATTTCATTTTGATAAACTTATTTTTACATTTTGATAACGTCATTTTTACGGCAGTTATCGTGCGAACGAACAGCCAGACAGGCAGACAGAATGAACAAAGTCATAAACACCTTATAACTATGTTAGAAAGTTTTAATAACTGGAAAAATAGGCTCTCATATTTTAAGAGGAAACGAATTTTTCATTTGCTGAAAAAGGCAATAGCCTTTGCATATTTTGTGACCTTTTTAAAGGTGGAATAACTTGTAGTAACATAACTAAACAAATTCATTAAAATATGATAAATAAATAATTAAAAGTTTATAAATAAATACATTCTTTGTGACCTTTGAGAAGGTAGAATAACTTGCAATGAAGTAACTAAACATTATTAAAAGATGGATTTATGTTAAATATAAGAATAGCTGGAGAAATAGATTCTCACATTATAAGAGAAACCGAATTTGTCATTTGTAGAAAAGGCAATAAATAGCATTTACATCTTTAAAACTCTCTTATTTAAGAAATGTAGTCATGAGGGTGATAAAATGTATCGAAGAAACTTTTTGTTCCAGAAAGAAAATGGCACATGTACATAGAAGAAAGTCTTGACGCAGTGCACATGCGTAAGTTCTTATTGGCTACATTTTCTCCTCTCAAAATCCTTTCTGACGATTTGTTTTATCTTACTCTATAGAGCAAAGAGAGTGTTGTCACAAAAAACATTTGAAAACTCGGAATTCCTTTATACATGTAGACTTACAATACGTCAAAGAATTAGATACGGCCTGATCTTGACAGTCGGCCAGCTTTCAGACTGGGTTTTCTCATTTTGTGTCCAGTTGATAAATAAATATAAATTATTTAGACTGTACATCTTCACTTTTTTTACACATATATTATAAACTATATATATATATATATATATATATATATATATATATATATATATATAATAACAATGAAATAAATTAGAATTTGAAGAAAAGTGTTGGTGCATTATTTCTCTTTACATTCTAATTTATTTCATCTTTGCTATTTATAAATTTCATCTTATTTATATGTTGCACTAGCGCAATAAGTTGATGTAATTTTAATTGCGCTATTATTTAATATTTTTATATCGTTAATTTTATTAGTTTATATGCCTGGTGTTTTATATTTAAACTCTTTGAACATATATATATATATATATATATATGTATATATAAATTGATATACCAGAAACTGATGTTTAATGGGATATGTAGATTCTTGAAGCATAATTAATATTGCTAGAACTGGAAGTGGAAATGCTTAATGAAATCCTCACACCTCTAGAGCCCACATCAGTTATTATCTAAACTCTATAATTTTTATAATCCTGAGAAATAAATGTTTCATGAACATTTGTTAAACCGGAAGTGGAAAAATAAAACTGGAAGAGAAAATTCTTTGTGAATCAACCCACCTCCTCTAGAAGTTAATGGTAAATCCATATCAGTTGTCTATAGCCAATCTATAGCCATGCATATGACATTATGTTTACATAGGAATATGCTCAAAATGATCACTGCGCATATCAAGGCATATGGACAGCACATTCACAAAAGTCTTAATCCTCTTTCTATGTAAACATAATGTCATATGCAAGTTCCGGTGTTCATGTTTCTAATAAAGCTTATTTTCTGTGCACCGGCTGTAACTTCATGCTTTTCCTTTAGCATTTTTCTGGAAAACTATGGGTCGTAGAGGTACGGTTATTGGGTCATTTTTTATGTAATCCGAGTGAGGATTCTCGCCCTGTAGAGTTTATGTGATCTTGACGGGACACCATGTATATATGTGTCGAAAGCCCAGGCCAGCCGACTCATCCGAAGATATAGAGCAACCATGAGGATGGCCGGATGTTATGAGTGATTTATTTCAAAAGTTCTTGTTTTTACTCGACTTAAAAATATCTGATGTGGAAAACGAATGACTTTTCTTATACAATGCAATGCATTTGATTTTTTTCCCAGTGAAAAAATCATGTGTAAAATTCACAGCACAATGTTTTTAACTTTGAATTGTACAATGTACATTTGCCGCTTTTTCGAATTACAGTGTGAAAAACTTCTTCGAAGTACGTAATTAACTTATACTTCGCTAAACTCTTAAATTTACAATTATTAATATTGATGGCATCCAAAATAAGCAGCACGGTGCTTGAATTAAAATATTTTAGTAAATAATTCACCAATTTGGCGTCATTTTCGTTAAACCAGCGTGATTTTTGTTAATTTAGCGCCATTTTTTTAATTTTGGGCGATATATTGCCAAGTTGCTGATATTTCGCTGAATGAGTCGCTATGTTCGCCAAATGGATGGGATGCACGGAGAGAAGAGGTTTTCTTATAATATAAATGACTATTGGCGAATCGCTAGGCTTATAAATAAGAAACTATAACCTAAATATCTTCGTTTTCGAATGGAAAAAACTAGAACTACGAGAAAGATGTTAACAAATATATAGCATAATATATGAAAAGTTAACATATTTCTTAATAGTTAATACTTTTTTAAATTATGTGATTTTTTGATACATTTATTTTTAAAATGCGCACTGCCTCGAGAGCGTTTCATGCTAGTGTTTTAAAGTTTGTGTTATTTGTTTTCCAATGAAAATTACATAAGAAATGATCATCTACGTAACATCCTGAAAGGATCAGATTTTTTTAACGATTTTTCAAAAATTTATTCGAAAATTTTGGTGTGTTCTGAACATTCGATTGCGTTTAAAATCAACAAGGTTTCAGTACGGATTGTAATATTTGTACCAAATTTCATTCGAATCGTTCCATATGTTCGTGAGATATCGTATCCACAGACTCATCGACCAATACACACCTGCACACACCGGGCCAACGGCCGTACCGTGCTGAAAACACCGGTTCTCGTTAGATCACCGAAGTCAAGCAGCATCGGGCGCGGTTAGTACTTGATGGGTGACCACCTCGGAACACCGCGTGCTGTTGGCCATCTCGGGTGCGGTATCCCCGTGGTTTGCGCGCTAGATTTGCACGCTACCACAAAATGCCGCCGTGTTCATGCGGAGTACGATCACGTTAAACACGTGGGTCCGTAAGTCCTTCCGAGAGGTTGGTGGTAGGGGAAGGAGGGTACGGTCCCTGTGGATGCCTCCCCCACTGGGTTCCGGTCTAAATTGGGTGGCACTTCCCGGCCGTCCATACAGTTACCTTACACCTTTCTGGTAGGTCGGACGGTCTGGGTCTCAACAACAACACCTGCACACACAGACATTACCTCCAAAACGTTCGATTCGAGTTCAGGATTTATGTTTGAAACGTGTTTTCCTCCGAAAACTTTTTTGACCCGGTCACAATATTTTCCCTATGCATTATACTATGTATATAGAGAATGTAAAAATAAAGTTTATTAAGTTAACAAATTGTCTGTCATGCCAATGAATTTAGTTCATTTGGCTGCATTATGTTAATGTATTCTTTTGGCATAGTTCGACGTATCATTTAATTTCATGTACTATGAAGGTTCCTAAGAAAATGCTTATAGACCCCAATAAATTTATAAGGAAAAGTCCATGAATGCATATGTTAGGTCTTCTATGGGAAAGTCACCATTTCCAATTGCAGCTCCTCTAGTAGATAATTTAAAAATTAAGATCGTAAACTGGGCAACAAAGCAAGAAATATAGTAATAAATTGTCAATTGAAAAGTTGTAAAACTTTATAAAGTTGTAAAGCTTACAAACTAGTACAAATCTACATTAAGATTATTACAGAAGGCAGTTACTTTAAATAATAGGATTATTCGTGAATTGCTATCACCTTTAGAGATGATACAATTTACAATATTTACATGTGCAGTAATTTAGTGTAGAATCTATTTCAAAGAAGGGCGCTACATCATATTCATTATTTTTATACTTTCATGAATCGTTCAGCAGCGTTTAACAGTTTTGCGGCGTGGCTGCACATCTAGCTTTCGATTCAAGAGTGACTGTTATTATTTGCCTTCCATATATGCGCATCCTTTTCTCTGTAGTCTATTCCTACTAATTAAACAATGTTTTCAACTTTGTAATTGACTTATTTGTGAATCTCGATTTGTTGCCGATTTCGTATCTTATTTTTTTATTCTCCGCTAGGAGCGCTGAAATCACGGTTATTTAATACAACCGTTCCAGGAATTATCTTTGTTTTTTACAATTGATAATGACGTCATGAGATTTTCTTATGTCGGAAAGATTGAGTTTTAATAATGAGAATTTCAAAATATTCTATCCCTTTGGTACCTTAATAAAATGACAACATATTCTTTAACAGCAGGTACATGTCCTACGAACAATAAAAATCGCCATATTTTGAATCAACGATATTAAATAAATTATTGCCGCAAAACGAGAGAGATTATTTAAGAAATTAAATATGATTTTCATATATATCCTGTTATCACCAATTTAGTGATATTTTCAAAATGATGACAATATTGCACTGAATTTGATGATGAGGTTGCAAAATATACAACCGTATAAATAAAACTGCTGCTTCTTGTTTTCTTTTGGTCTAGGCCGTCTCAACTGCGCGAAGGTCTAAGGTATCTGTTTGGACGGCCGGGGCAATGACACCCAATTTTGACCGGAACTTAGTGAAGGTGACACCCACAGGGACGGTTTCCCCCTTCCCCTGCTACCAACCTCTCGTAAGGACTCGCGGACCCACAGATTTAACGTGTCAGTCAGTGCTCTCTATAAATACGATGATAGTGTGGATAGCAGCGGGAATTGAACTTGGGTCATCCGTGTGCAATCTCCGTTTCGTAACCACTGGGCTATCCAGCCCTAAAACTGTTTCTTCTTCTTCAACCCAGACCGTCCATTCTACACAAAGGTGTAAAGGTATCTGTTTGGCTTGCCGGAAAGATCGACCCAATTTAAGCAGGAACACAGTGGGAGCAGCATCCGTAGGGACTGTACTCTCCTCCCTCTACCCCCAACCTCTCGGAAGTACTTACGGACCGAAGTATTTAATGTACTTGTACTCTAAGTGAACATGGAGACAGTTTGGATAAAGCCGGGAATCGAACTCGGATTGTCCGAGTGATATCCTCACGCACAATTGGGCTAAAACTGGTGCTTTTAAGAGTATGATTTTTTAATGCATTCTTGAAAAGAGCGGTCATTATAAAATTACTTAGCTGCAGTTGTTTAGACGTGTTGCTCTTAACAAATGAAAAGATACAGATGCAGTTGTATCTAAGCGTTTGTTAAGAGCACACTATTTAATACTAAAAGAAGATGGTTCACAACTCACTTTAAACAATTGTACAATTGTAGTTGTATCTTAGATATAATCACAATGTTAAATACACACTGTACTTGAGAGGAAGAAACGGGAACAATACGATCTCGAAACAGTTCTAGTCACCTAATTTTCTTACACTTGCTTTCTTAAAGGATGGATTATAAAGCCAATTAATATGTCGAAAAGACTATGACACGACAATATGCAAATTTTCACTGCCTCTTACATCCACAGTACGGATACTGTTATAAAAAAATAGCAGACTAGAAAACAAAAACTCCTAATCCAACGGTGTAAGTTCTTCGAAATTTCAACTAAACAAGTTTTTTAATTTCCCCTGGAGATTGCAAATTCAGATAGAACAAAATGGCGCAAAACAATAAAAACTTCCACTCGACAATAAAAAGTAATTTCAAATAAACGAGATTAAGTGAAAATAATATCCCCTTGATATTCATTTAAATTACGAATGTGATGAAATGAAATGCAACGTGTATGTTGTTTTATTTTCAAGATTTCCCCAGAGAGTGCGGCTTTAGAAAAATTCCAAAAAAGTAACAATGAGATTTAAAGTCGAAAAGAAGAAAAAGTCTAGAATTAGCAACTCATGACTTTGTCTATGTACTTTGCAGTGCATTTATTTCCTCTAGACTTCAAATATTTATTAGAAGATACAAGAGGGTTCCCAGGAAAGTTTTTAAGCACACCAATAACTCTACACGGAACGACCCAAGAGTGTGCACGTTAGGACTATCTATAGATGTGGTTCCCAAACTTTTTTGGCCATTGATACCTTTAGGAATCCCCTCTCTATTTCACTATTGCGTAATTATAATAGGACAAGCAAGAAAATTAACAGGAGTTTAGCTCAACTCGAATTTCTGATACCTGAATTCATTATTTTTTTTCAAATTTTACAAGAAAATATCTGATGTGGGCAGCACATGACTTTCCCTGCAGACTTTTATTCACGTTCTCTTTATTTTAATTAAATTTAATTAATTTTGAATTCAATTTTCGTTCTCATTTGATAACTGGACTTATTTTAAAAGGTGGCGTAGAGAAAATACGAAAAAACGAAAATATCTCGAGAACGGCTAGTCCTAGTGTAATGGGGTTGGTTTTATTCTTTCTTCGTTAAAAATTACTTATTAAACAAGCATTTAATGGAGATATTTGAGCATACGTAGTTTTTAATTTTAGATTTTGGCGATTTTTGCGGACCATTTTGCAAAATAAAAGGCAGGTTATTTTTCTCCGAATCGTACCAAAATCTAATCAGAACCAGGGTGTCCCACAAGTGACTTATCTACCAAATTTTGTGAATTTAGGTTCATTAGTTCTTCTGCTAAAGTAGACACAAGTTTTTGTGGACTATTTCGCAAAAAAAAAGTGGGTTCTTTTATCCCAAATCGTACCCAAAACTAATCAGCACCAGATTCGCCCACACGTGACTTACCAAATTTTATGAAATTCGGTCTATTGGTTTTTGAGTTAGAGTGGATGCAAAATCTGCACTTACAGACAGACAGACACACAGACAAACACACAGACATATACACAGACGTCAGGCTAAAAATAGTTTTTTTCGTATTCTAGAGGTCTGGAAACGTGTAGATCCGTCGAAAATTTTTTTATATTGAATAATACTACGTGTAAAGATAATTTGTCACAGTATTTTTTTTATTATTATTACTAGGGGATTATTATTGCTAGGTATTATTATTACTAGATAAGTATTATTATTACTAGGTATTATTATTACTAGGGGATTATTATTACTAGGTATTATTATTACTAGGGTTATTAAGTATTATTATTACTAGGGGATTATTATTGCTAGGTATTATTATTACTAGAGAAGTATTATTATTACTAGGTATTATTATTACTAGGGATTATTATTACTAGGTATTATTATTACTAGGGTTATTAAGTATTATTATTATTATTACTATATTAAGTATTATTATTATTATTATTACTAGTATATTATTACTAGTATTATTATATTAAGTATTATTATTATTATTAATAGTATTATTATCACTAGGGTTATTAAGTATTATTATTACTAGGTATTATTATTACTAGGGTTATTAAGTATTATTATTACTAGGTATTATTATTACTAGGGGATTATTATTACTAGGTATTAGTATTACTACAGAAATTCTCTAGTAATAATAATACTTGTATTATTATTACTAGGGAATTTCTGTATTATTATTACTAGGGAATTTCTGTATTATTATTACTAGGGGATTGATTCTGTATTATCATTACAAGGGGATCTTTGTATTATTATTACTAGGTTTTTTTTTATTATTATTACTAGGAGTTTCTGCTCCCTGTTCGCCCCGCTCGCGCAACCCCCTTTTGGAGGGTTCGCTTCCTACTCGTTGCGCTCGCCGAGCTCGCTTCATATCTATCTTTCCTAAAAATTCTACTTTCAGAAATCTATTTTATATCCCTGCCTATTTTCGCAGGAGGGAAAAGCAGATATTTTTCTTCGCCCAGGGAATCCAAAACCTGTATTCCTGGATCATGAGCTCGCTTCGCCAGCTATTTCATGCCAAACTAAAGTTTAAATCGATAAACGGCTTATTTCATCGTATTACTCTATTATTATTCTATCAATGTACCAAATTTCATATTTTTGTATACTATAGTTTTTACGGTACTAGACAGAGAAATCGCTAGATGTGCCTATACGAAAAAAAAGTTCACTTCAGAAGTGCATAAAAAATAAAATATCTCAAAAACAACATAGACATTAAGAAAGGACTCCGTCCTGCAGAAATTCACACTTGTAGGTACTTGCCTGCAAAAATTCGTGGTTTTGCAATTGTTAGTCTATCCAGTACGCGAACATGCAGCTCATATATTTTGTCTTTGATTTTGAGATTAAATATTTCTTAAACTACAATATATATAAAAAACGATTCATTTCAGCGTATTTTGCAAAACTTTTTCTACAAGTGTACCAAATTTCATATTTTTATATGTAATAGTTTTTGCGGTACGAAGCAAAGAATCTCGAGAAGCGAGAAATTTGTCAAACGGCGACGGCGGCTACTTTTTTTAATATAGAGAGTTACTAATATTTTAGTTATTTCTGCTATCAGTGATGTTTAATTCTTTTTCTCCATTCCTAATTGAACCCTGAGCATTAATCGACTCCTAACAATGTCATATCGACGACGATGGAGACCCCTTATGGATAGTAACGTGACTACGCCAGATCAAATAAAACATATTGCATTGCCCCTAGTGGAGAATTCCACAAGTTAGGATAACGAAGATGGCAGCAAAACGAGATAGACAAAAAAGAATGAACTGTATACAGTGTATACACTGCTGTATGTCACTATATACAGTGCTTATCAAAGATGGATGAGATAACCCCATTCCTCTTTTCGACTTTGGGTTTGTTTGTTCGCCTTCACTGGCGGAGATGCAATGTATCATTGAAACAGCTGTATGCTGTATCATCGAAACAGTATCATCGAAAGTATATCATCGAAACAGCTGTATTATTGTGTTATTTGTGCTTATACACGTTGCTCAAGTCCTTTTTTCCTCTCTATTCATCTTTCTGTTGTAGCAATTTAGGTGTAAATAAAATCCTACATGTACATGTTTTGTCTCATTAAAGTTCAAATGGCTAAATTATTGTGAGTATTTTGTGAGATTTCACGAAGTCGATAAGTGAAAAAGTTAATTATTCCTGATTTACTGCTCCGCGCTTAACTTTTGGAGGGCAATTATTAATATAAGCACCTTGATTTTTCTGTCTGTTTACCTATCTATCTTAATGAATACAGCCCCACTTAAAACTCAACCCCACTTAAAATACAGCCCCACTTAAAACTAAACAGCCCCACTTAAGGTATAGTCTCACTTAAAATTTAGAATTTATCGTACGTTTCGAGTTTCTAGGAGCAAGGGTTGTCGATATATTAATTAAAAAACCCCACAATTAAACTTTCCACAGAGATAGCATTATGCCGACGTTATATTTCCTGTAATTTATTTGAAGATAATATATTATGTCGCTTAGCCCAATATTTAAATGCAATGTTTTTCTGCAGCAAACGATTTTTATTACATCTTTTCTGATTTAAATAATCAAGAAATGTATGTAATATGATTTTATTCAAAACTGAATTATAACAATTACAGCCTTTAGGTTTAAAGATAACGAGGATAATCTATATTTTAAATTTATTACGTCATCTGTTTTATTTTGGAAAACATTTTTGAAATCCATATTGTAGCATGGGTAATCTTCTACTGATCTACAGAAATATCTTCTAATCTACGAGAATATAAGTAGTACGGGTATATCTTCTCGTACAATATTAGCGCTTTCATTTTGGCATATATTGATTCAATTTCATATTTTCTGTAAATTAGTTTTGTAACGAGATCAGTATGTTTTATTCTTCAGATCTGCTTCCGAAGATAATTCCGTATAGCGAGACCATATGTTTTCAAACTTCTGTTTAGTAACATTTATTTAAATATTTTAATAGAATGTTTTGAGTAACATTTAGAACAACACTATAGAAATTTGCACATAATTATGGTTTAAGTTTCTTTATTTTATACATTACGTACGAAGAACGGTATACTGCTAGTTAGTCATAAACTTGTTCTTTATAAAGTTTAACAAACCAATGAAAAGTTATATAAATTTGTTTAGCTAGTCTTGCGATTTAAGAGGATATGATAAACGTCGGTCTGAACAAAGTTTTAATTCTTGTTACTCGGCTCTTCTCTGTAGGGTGGAAAATTTACATCAGAATGATCTCTGAACGCAGGCTCTTTAAAGAAAATGAAAGATACACTTATGGCGTGATTGATGAGACTTTTAAGATAGAAGCGTGTATTGAATTGTGTCCTTTTACTACATTAAAATTTACAACTTTTCAATTGCGAAGTAATCATTTATTAAATAAATTTAAAGAAAGTGTTCTCTAGCGATATGTTTATTGTTGTATAAAATTCAATTTTACCTGATCTTCATTTTTGAATGCCTTTTTAAGCAATATAAAATTACATTGCCTGAAAAAGATAAAGCAAAATTTATGGCTATTAATGAGATATTTGAGTCAGAAACGTGTATTGATACGTGTCATTTTATTAGTTTAAAATTTACAATTACTCATCTGCGAAGTAATATTTTTCAAACAAATTTAAAGAAAGTTTTCTCTAGAGGCTTGTCTTCTTGTTTTCCTATAAAACGCTTTAATTCCATCGAATTTTTATTCTTGAATGCATTTTGAGAGCAATTAAAAAGTAAATGGGCAAAGTCAGAAAGTTAATCTTTATCTCGCTAACAACGTCTGTAAGATAAAAGTTAATGGACACAGTGAAACAGGTAACCTCTTGAGATTCAGGGTAATTTAAATTACAAATACGTTATTTGTGAAATTATTGTTTAACACTTGACATTTCAGGGATACATTGGATTTGATTCATAATAGGATTGTTAGAGATCTATTTTTGTCATAATTATCTAGAATCAATAATTAACTAAAATATAACTCAACTCGACTTTTGCATGCCAATTCCATTTATAAGTAAGTTTCTTTTTAATTGATTTTTTTTCCAATTTTGCAAGAAAAACAAATTGAAACATCTGCCACAATTATAGCATATGTTGCACTTCATTTTGAAGGGCTTGAAAAAATCTGTCAATTGGTAGCAAGTTTGACAATATATTCCCTCCGCGGGGGTGGGAGGTAACTCCCCCCGAGGAGGCTAATGATGTCACGACAACAAAAATTGTACCGAGGTTATTTTTTAGTACAATGATGAAACTGTGATCATTGAGGCATAAATAAACCCTTATATTAAATTTTGTTCTATGCTGCCATGTTAAGAAAATTTAATAGTTTTCGCTCGAATTTAAAAGGAAAATTCTCTGTAGTTCTAGATTTTATTTAACAAAACAGGATGAACACTTTCGTGAAAATTCATTAATATTTGTGGCTGACAGACGATTGTCACTCTATAAATAGCCAAAACGTGTTCAGGTAGTTCCAAAATATGTATTGGTATCAAAATCTGGAAATTGAAAATTTTCGTGAAAACAATACTTTCTCTGTACTGCTACTTCTCTACATCTACAGTATGAGAAAGTAAAAGTAGATGCTAAAGAAATTTATAAAACTTGAATAACAATATATAGGAGTCCTTGGAGTTAAACACCCTAAAAATTTTGTATGTAAACTTTGTAAAACTTTGCAGGTTTTGTGGGTAGGGAAAGGTCAACGAGAACTGTAAGGAAAAGTCAACGAGTGAGCAAATTCGGTCTATTTATTATCAAGTAACCATGACCGATCAAAAGAGTGACTGCAGCTCTTGTAGTGAAAAAAAATATCTAGGAAAACGAATTCGGTAGTGAAGTGAGATATAAAAAAAATCTAATTACAAAGTTGTGACGCATTCCTTAATAAATGCGAATGTAGAATACAAATTTCAAATCAAGTTTTTATACTATATGGTTATTGGTGAATCGCTATTTTATTCAGGAACAATACAATAAACTACTCTTGTAATAACAGAAATCTGTTATAGAGCCTATTTAAATTGCTGAAAATTAGAGACAATGGAGACTTGTTTTCCTGAAAAAATATGACAGCTTACTTTAGCAAGTATTTCAAGTGTCACCGTGTGGATACAGCTTTTTGATTACCATGATGATACAATTTTTAACCGCCTTGATCATACAACTTTTTAACTGCACTGATGATATCACTTTTTGATGGCTCTGATAATATAATTTTTGACCGCCCTGATGATATCACTTTTTAACCATTCCGATGATACCACTTTTTGATCGCCCTGATGATATAATTTTCTGACCGCCCTGATGATATCACTTTTTGACCGCCTTGATAATATCACATTTTGACCGCCCTGATGATGTCGCTTTTTGACGGTCCTGATGATATAATTTTTAACCACCCTGATGATATCACATTTTGACCGCCCTGAAGATATTCCTTTTTGACCACCCTGATGATATCACATTTTGACCGCCCTGAAGACATTCCTTTTTGACCACCCTGATGATATCACATTTTGACCGCCCTGAAGACATTCCTCTTTGACCACCCTGATGGTATCACATTTTGACCGCCCTGAAGACATTCCTTTTTGACCACCCTGATGGTATCACATTTTGACCGCCCTGAAGACATTCCTTTTTGACCACCCTGATGGTATCACATTTTGACCGCCCTGAAGACATTCCTTTTTGACCACCCTGATGGTATCACATTTTGACCGCCCTGAAGACATTCCTTTTTGACCACCCTGATGATATCACATTTTGACCGCCCTGAAGACATTCCTTTTTGACCACCCTGATGATATCACTTTTTGACCGCCCTGAAGACATTCCTTTTTGACCACCCTGATGATATCACATTTTGACCGCCCTGAAGACATTCCTTTTTGACCACCCTGATGATATCACATTTTGACCGCCCTGAAGACATTCCTTTTTGACCACCCTGATGATATCACATTTTGACCGCCCTGAAGACATTCCTTTTTGACCACCCTGATGATATCACATTTTGACCACCCTGAAGACATTCCTTTTTGACCACCCTGATGATATCACATTTTGACCGCCCTGAAGACATTCCTTTTTGACCACCCTGATGATATCACATTTTGACCGCCCTGAAGACATTCCGTTTTGACCACCCTGATGATATCACATTTTGACCGCCCTGAAGACATTCCTTTTTGACCACCCTGATGATATCACATTTAGACCGCCCTGAAGACATTCCTTTTTGACCACCCTGATGATATCACATTTTGACCGCCCTGAAGACATTCCTTTTTGACCACCCTGATGATATCACATTTTGACCGCCCTGAAGACATTCCTTTTTGACCACCCTGATGATATCACATTTTGACCGCCCTGAAGACATTCCTTTTTGACCACCCTGATGATATCACATTTTGACCGCCCTGATGGTACAACTTTTTGACCGTTCTGATAGTACAACTTTTGGATATGAATTTATTGCCTTCCGTGTATGCTTTTTGTGCATTCCAGGTATCCATTCCTACTTAATTGACATTACGCTGCACCATTTTACTGGATGTTTACTTCCCTGCAACATATGGTAATGTACAGAGAAAGCTTTGGAATCGTGTCGAAAATCGCAACTCGAGTTTTCGTCGAATTAACACGCTTCGAGTACTATAGAAAACGGAAAAACTATTTCTAGCGTGGCGTGTATGTGTGTGTGTATAGTGTAGGCATCCATTGTAGTTCAAAATCTGATTGATCAAATTTCACAAAATATGGATACATTAAATTCACATGTGAGTTACTGTAATACTGAGTAGATTTTCGCACGATTCGTTAAAAAATAACCAGCTATTTATTTGCGAAATGGCTCTCAGAAATCGTATGTATCTAGTCTAGCTGAAAAACTAATTGATCAAATTTCACAAAATTTGGTAAATAAATCACTTATGAGTTACTCTGGTGCTGATTAGATTTCGGTATGATTCAGAAAAATGAATCACTGCCATTTCTTTTCAAATGACCTGCAAAATTCGTCAAAATCTAAAATAAAAGAATGTGTATATGTTCAAATGTATTAATTAAATCCTTGTTTTATATGCAAATTTTGACGACGACAAGAATGAGACCAACCGCATAACTCTAGATCCAACCGTTCATGAGATTCTTTTTTTTTTTTTACTTTCCTTATATACATAATGTATAAGGAAAGTATTGCGACGGGGTGAAAAATTCGAATTCGAGTTTTCGACGGGAGAGTACGTTTCAAGCATGCCTGATCACGAAGCAAACATTTTTGAAGTGATGTCTGTGTGTGTGTGTCAGTGAGTCTGTGGAGACGATAACTGACGAACGAATGGACCGAGTCGAACGAAATTTGGTACAAAAATCACAATCCGTAAACACTGGAAGCTTATTATTTTTATACGCAATCGACTGTTCAGAACCCCCCTAAATTTTCGAGTGAAATTTTGAAAAAATCGTCAAAAAATCAAAACCGCTAATAAAGTTACGCAAATAGACATTTCTTATGTAATTTTTCATTAGAAAACGATTGACATAAATTTTAGAACGCTAACATGAACCGTTCTCGAGATATTGCGCATTTTTCAAATAAATTTATCAAAAAGTTATCAAAAAGTTATATAAAAAAACAAAAAATCGTATTGAGAAACATATTCACTTTTCATATGTAATACCATACGATAAATTGGGTGACATCATTCTCGTGGATCTAGCTTATTCCATTCATGAAAAAAGATACTTTGAGTAATATTTTTGTATTAGGACGACAATAGTCATTTATCCAATAGTAAGAATAACTTATTTCTCCGCCCATAACGCTTAGCGAGATTTCGGCGACAAATCTGGCGGAATGTCGCCAACTTGGCGACATTTTTAATTGTTGCCAAATTAACAAAAATCTCGCCAAATGGATAAAAATGACGCTAAATCAATGAAAATGACGACTAATTGAAGAAAATTCAATATCTTGGAAAGAATATAAGTATCTACTATAAGAATAAATTTTTTTTAACTGTAAAAGTAGTAAATTCATTGCATTATATAAGGAAAGTCATGTGTTGCCCACATCAGATTTTTTTTTTTTTTTTTTTGCATTTTTGCTACGTTGACTTTGAAAAAATGGCCAGGCTTCAAGTCAAAATGAAAATTAACTTCTTTTTTCGACTTTCTCGCTTTATTGCCGAGTTTGCTATCCTAAATTCTTGAATTCTCCACTAAGGAAGTTACCACTTTAAAGCGAAAATTAATTTTTTTTTCAACTTTCTCGCTTTGTTGTCGGGTATGCTGTCCCAAAATCTCCAATTCTCCACTAAGGGAGTTACCACTTCAAAACGAAAATTAACTTTTATGGTTTCGACTTTATCGCTTTGTTGCCGAGTTTGTTACCCTAAATTCTCAATTCTCCACTAAGGGAGTTAATTACCACTTCACTTAAATAATCACTTTTATTTAATTGAGCATGGTCTCTTTACAATAGATAGATATAACGTCTTTATTCGTGCACCTTTCCATACAAATTTGTCCGGGTGCTTAATGGCTTTGCTATGAGCTCTTTAATCAGAATAATACGAAACACATATCATAAACATAAATTGTAAAATCATACAGCTAAAAATATATTTCATATTATAAAGTAGTTATCGTTAAATAAATGAATGATTAAAATGGCATGAAGACTATTTCAAATCGCACACTATTTTTAAATTGCATTTGAAGTGCTCTTTGAAATTTTCAGATAACGATTCGAAAAAGAATTTTTAACAAACTAAGTGGAAAGTTCTTATTCGGGGTATTTTTAGCCCTCGCAATATTCTTCACTTCAATCGAATCTTCATTCTTGAATACCTTTTCAGAGTAATAGAAGTCAAAGAGGTAAACTCTATTTCTCAGTCTCAAGAAGTCTTCCTAATAGGTTATGTAAGTCCGTGAACTTGAATTAAATGTGAGAGACCCTTTGAAAGTAAAGACAATTTAAAGTGCCAATGCTTTGTGGGTAAAAGGAAATGTAATTATTTCAAATGCGTTGTAATTGATGGAAATGTGTGAATTGTTATTATTTTTAACGTCGTCTGCAGACTAAGTATCTTACTGAGAAAATTAAAATAAGTATAACATTTATTTACAAGAATAAAATATATACAGATGAATCATATAAATGCAATTAAACGAGTAAGTGGCTTACTAAGGGACGAATTGCACAGACCAAACTGCTGAAGTTAGAAACGTGAAACTTTGCATACATATATGATTTGGCATATGAATAAGGTAATAATTATTTTGCAGCGTAAATTTGAGAAATTTCCCTTGGAGTTACCCTGGTACTGATTAAATTTTAGTATGATTAGTAAAAAGACGAACATTACCTTTTTGCTAAATAACCCCCAAAATTCGCCAAAATCTAAAATAAAAGACTACATATTCTTGAATGTATCGCTTAAATACTTGTTTTATATATAAATTTTGATAACGAAAGGACTCATTTTACTGTGTTCATTAACTGTTAGTTCTTCAAACCTATGTCGTGTTCATGCAACACTGAGTTTAGCATTTTGACTTTTACTTTTTTCGCCTAGTATTAAAAAATTGATGCTTATCAGACTAAATACCTGAGGAAAATTTTGGTAGTTCCTTGGCCTTATGTTATTACTAACACCGAACTCTACAAGACTATTCGGAAAGAAAGTAATAGAGATGAAAATAAAACTCTGTATATGTAAATGGACTGGACATGTCTTAAGAATACCACAGCATAACATCCCTGCTGTGGCACTTACTTGATTGTCTCCTCCAAAATATCTCGAAGGCAACTCAACTTGGAGGAGACAATTAGACCAAGAGAGAAATCTGGTGGTATAATCGAGCTGGTCAGAAACAAGGATTGCAGTACAGGATCAACCAGGGTGGCAACGCAAGCTCAAGGCTTTATGTGCCACTAGACACAATGAGTGATGATGATTGAAAAATTGAAACTTGATGGATTTGAAGCACTTTGCAGAGTGCAGAAAAAACTCCTGAAAGAGTTTTCCTTTAATCTTGTTTGAGAAACATTTACTTCGTAAATAGAATGTCATGTAAACAGTTTTGTTCGTGTTTTTAAATTTAATTTTAATTTTAAACTAATCATCTTATTACTGAATGGCGATATAATCCCCATATTTAATATTGGTATATTGTATCCTCTGTATTGCGCTGTGAAGTTTTAGGATACAAAAACGCGTTCGAAGTTAATTTAACTCTATTTAAAACAACAATAAACGTAAACAGGTACTAAATCAGAATTTTTTACTACCTGGTGCAGTTAAAACAAGCATCCCATAAATCAAATAGAAATAACAGCAATACTCAACGAATTTACAACGGCAGTTCACTCTCTCTTATCACAAAATATTTACAGAACTCTATGCACATCGCCGTGATAGTCTTAAACATTCCTAATAGAAAAATATGGAACACGTTGTGTTAGGTTTTTATGTATGATCTTTTAAAAAATTTCCAAGTTGGCGATATTTCATGCAAACTTGACGATATTTGACCAATTAATTGGTGACAAGTTTGGGGATATTGTTTGGGGTTCTTACAACTGTACAGGTCGTAAATGTTTGAGTTTCACAGCAGAAAAAAGAAATGCAAAATGATTGCCATACTTATAATGTCAGACACAAGAAACTCAAACGGACAAACTAAACAGTTTTACAAACTGTTTCACAAGGCGGGTGTTCTACTGATTGAACTGCTAGGGATCGAGAGGCATTCTTCCAGTCTCTACAACCTAATTTTTACGCTGACACTCTTTTACTACCCCCTTCACCTCTCTAAAGCAATCCTAATTTCACTCTTGATCATTTCAAATATAACTTTCCTATACTATTATATAGAGCAGTGGTCTTCAACCTTTCCTCAGATAGTTAGAAGCTGCAGCACATTAGACGCACTTATATGGACACATATACGCTAAACTAACGAAGCACAGATATGCCACAGTAGCGTCGATAGAAAAATTTTCAGGATGGGAGTTTATTTTCTCCAAATATCATTTCTTTAAAATTCAATGGGTTGTTGTTGGGTTATGACCCCTAAAACCTCCCTTGGCGATGCCACTGTGTACTCAAGTATAATCAGCGCAATGAAACTTGAGTGTCAGAAAAGCGGCACTGACAATGATCTCCTATATACTTTCCTTATGAAATTAACAAGCCGATTTTATGAATATATTTTATATGAATTAAAAAAGTTAATATATGAAAGCTGACAAAAACACTAGTTTTACTGCAGTGTAAATAAACCTGAATTAATTTATTTTTTCTGCCATCTAGCGGATGTTTTCGAAGTTAGGTGTTGGCTGCTAGTAAACGGATATTTAGCAAAATTGGCGAAATCTAATAATGGGGCCTCCGCTGATGAGTTTCCATGTAATATTGTAAAATGGTATTTTTATCTACCATAAATAATTTGACAGAATATATTTAAATAATATCATTTCGTCTAATATATTTCAAACCGAGCGTTACATTCATCAAGCGAATAGGTGAACAGTGACAGCTGACCGTTTTTCAATACTGGAGACAGAAACGAAAATCGCTGCACTTTGTTCCAAATTCAAAATGTGCCCAGAACAGTCTTTAGGCTTTAATAATCTATCACGAACCAAAGTAATATCTGAAAGATAGTGGCGGTAGGAGTGTCCATACTTGAGAGTTGCACTTTAACAAGATTTCCTTTTCATGATCGAGGTACACAAAGAAAGAAAAATTATACTATAATTCAAATATTTTTCCGGTGATACACATCTACATCACCCCTGCTAAAGTTATATATTTTTTTTTGACAGATTTTTAAAATATACATATTTTTATTTAAATGTTTTTAAAATCAAATCTAAAAAGAAACGTAGAAGGCGTGGTTAATACCCTTAGACCACCACATTTAATGCTTCTTAAAAATTTTATAAAGTTATACACTTATAAAGTTCATATTTTATTTTCCCGGCAAACAAGATCAATACTTTTTCTTTGAAAACGTAAATTTTGCTGAAATTTAGTGGGTAGGTTTTATTTTTAATCCTCAAACTAAGCATTATTTCTTTTAAAAAAATAGGTAGTTAATGTTTAAAGGAATCCCTCAAATTTAGAATATTTTAACGTATGGAAATTATTAGCAAATCCGAAGATTCTATATAGTTCAATTATCTTTGCAATGTGTTTAATTCAATATTTCCTTCACAACAAAGACTCGGAAACTCCCATTCAAAACGAGTTTTTTCGAATTATTAATACTTTCCCTACATACATTATATAATGAATAGTATAATGTATAGGTAAAGTATCGTGAAATTTGAATTTGAGTTTTCTAGGGTAGTCTACGTTTCAAGCATCCCCGAACTCGAATCGGACGTTTTTGATATATTGATTGGAATGCTCTCGAACCAAAGCTGTTCTCCAGCCCAACGGCCCTGCCCGTGCCTTAACCACTGGTCGACCCTACCCCCAAATGAATGAACTTTGAATTATTTAGTGTTATCAGACTATTCAGAATCGACTTCTAATTATTTTTATTTATTTGTATTTTGTTCAGCAGCCATATGTCTAAATATATATACACATGTATATATATTCAGGGTGCCGTAATTAAAGTAGGGGAGTTTAGAGCCCGATAGTGAGAAAACTGTTGGGCTAAACTCAACCAAATTTGCAGTAAATACTATTTAGACCATGGGGATTTGATTTTTAAAAGAAAGAAAAATAGTTCGGATTTTTGCCACCGCGGGCCAAAGTAGCGCTGTAAAGTCCATTTGAGTGAAATAGCCATAGGAAGTACAAAAAGTTAACATTTTACATGCATTTTGATATTTATTGACATGACATTTTACATTCACATTTGCACTTACATTTTATCAAACATTTTAGCAATCATGTGTCTTCCATATGCAGTAGTGCGTTGTAGTAAATATGCAGATTTTCACGGAGAAAAGAGGTGTTAATGCAAAATGTTATGCAAATTTTAGTCAGCTGAAGCTGACGTCATTAGTATATACTACTAGCTTTGAGGATATAAGGAAAACGGAAAGAATGTGTCGGAATCAATGATGCGATACATTTTTACGATCGTACTTTGCTGTTAAAAGTTCGGTTTGCTAACATTACGTCATCGTGCTTTGCTAGTAAAACTTCAGCGTCAGCTGACTAAAATTTGCATAAAGTTTTGCATTACCACCTCTTTTCTTCATGAAAATCTGTATATTTACTACAACGCACTGCTGCGTATGGGAGACGTGATAGCTAAAATGTTTGATAAAATGTAAGTGCAAATGTGAATGTAAAATGTGATGTTAATATCAATATGCATGTAAAATGTTAACACTCTGGACTTTTGTTTAAGAAATATTTAATGTCAAATTCAAAGGAAGAATTTTTGAGATGCGAGTTCGCGTCCTGGACAGACTAGCAATAGAAAGACCTCCAATTTTCGTTGACGTGTATTTACATAGTTGAATTTTTGTAAGACGGGGCCGTTTTTTTAAATTTCGATTTTTTTATGCATTTCCTTCTCTACGGGGGAAGATTTAATTGGTCGCGACGATTGCTAGCTTTTTCTGATTGGTTTCTGACAGAAACGTTACAAAATGGGCGAGAACTGAGTAATTGCAGCATTAAAAACTTTAAAAGTATAGATATTTATTTCTAAACATGACTACAACGTTAGAAGTACAGTTTGGAAAATGTAAAATGTACACAATAGACTTATCGTTTATTTTGACAAACAAACAGAGCATTTCGCAACCATTGTTGTCATGGACATCATGATTTCATTGTTATATTACACAACAATTAAATGTTTTACTGTCGTAAATATCTTTATACTGAAAGCGTAACACGTATTATGAAGCAGTATTACGAACAAGCGGCAAAATCTGCAGTTATGGAATTCTACCATTTCTTCCCAATACAGTAAACTATCGTTCTTAATAGCAAGCGGCACGAAAGGCTCAGCGAGTGCCAGGAAGTAGAAGACGAAGCATCCCAACTCACGAAGCGATATTCGGAATTAGTGAGCGTATCGATTTGGGGTTGACATTGCACTTAGGCGATCGTGTGCACCGTCCGAATTGAAAGAGCTCACGAAGCGACCTCTTTCAATTCGGACTGATAAACTTTCTAGGGCTGGTGAATGTAAATTAACATGGGACAGTCCCAACGGATGCATTACGCCTGAGTAGCAGGCTGCATGAAAACGTTCGTGAGGCAAGCTTAGCGAGCTTCAGCGAGTAGGAAGCGAAGTCTCCTGACTCGCAAATCCATTTACGGAGATAAATGAGCGGTAGTCAATGTAGGGCGTAGCCCCGGGGTTCTGCGAGCGTCAGTGAGCGTCAGCGATTAGGAGGCGAATCCTCTCGACTTGTGAATCTAGTTACGGGGTTAATGAGCTGCCAACAATGGAATTCGAAGCCGCGGGATTCTGCGAGTATCAGTAAGCATGGAAAACGTAGCCAATCGTATGCGTCGTCCAGATTGGGAGAGCTAGCGAAGCGAGTTTAGGGCTGGTGAGTGTCAGTTAACAAAGACGCTGTTCATTTGCGTATTACGTCTGCGGAGCAGGTGACATGAAAGCGCTTCACAAACGAGTGTTAGCGATTGGGATGCGAATTCTACAGACTCCCGAAGTGAGTTACGGGGGTTAGCGAGAGTAGCGAGCGGGGATGGCGCAACCCCTGGATGGACGCAGGCGACGCTCCATCTCAGCCCAAATGTGTTCAATAGGCGAGAGATCTGGGGATCTGGCTGGCCAAGGAAGTGTGTCGTAAGCATGCATACAATCCATAGAGAGGCGTGCCGTGTGTGGCGTGACATTATCTTGCTGAATAGTTAGCCCGGGGTGTCGCGAAGTGAAGGACAATACAACGGAGTCGTAGAATGTCGGCAGCGTACTGCTGTACTGTAATGGTGCCACGGAGGACTATCAAACGGGTCCGGCTATTAAACGAAATGGCACCCCAGGCCATAACTCCCTGTTGTCGGGCCGTGTGGCGTGTGACATTAAGAGCAGGATCTTGACTATGTCCGGGCTGTCTCCAGACACATCTGCGCTGGTCGTCGGGACACATCATTGAAGACAATTCGTTCCCAATCCGAACAATTCCACGTTGATCGAGCCCGGCACCATTGCAATCGCTGTTGACAGTGCATACTGGTCAGTGGTAGGTGGCGTAATAGGCTGAGTGAGTATAGATTCCGCTCCCGTAATCTTCTATTAATTGTTCTGGTGGTCACTTCCGTGTTTGTCAAACGTTGGATGGTTGATAACGAAGAATCTCGTGCTGTGACAGCTGCTCTGACATACGCTCTATCTCCCGTTTTGTCGTCGCTCTAGGCCGTCCGCTGCTCGCTGAAATTTGCCATTCCAGACCCATTCCTGCCAACATCGTCTAATTGCTATATCGCTCCTACCCAAATGCCGAGCCATTCGTCGGTGAGCCCATTCAGCCCGATCCCACGCTCTCTTTCAAACTCCTTCATATGCTCGTAGTGGTCGCTAATTCGCCAGCGAGGCATTGCTACAATCAAGGTACATAATCGCAATCGAAATCCTCTGCACGTTTTATTTCTGAAAGCGAGGTTTGCTCCTTATATAGACCACCATGGCGCTCAGCTTTAATGTGCTGTAGTTCCGACTATTCATTTATTGGCTGCGAATTTTTTATCATAAGCATATTCGGTTGAAAGGTGTTTGCATGTTAAATTTCATTACTATCGGATTATTTTGCGGGGTGCATCGATTTTTTTTGTCTTAGAGTGTATAACATATAAAAGTCCTTACAACATATCAAAAAAATATCGATCAATTATTCTATATTAACATTAGCGAATTTTACAGCAATTCTATACCGTAGATTATCATGCCAAATGACGCAAAAATTAGCATGTTTCTTCGTAGACAGTCAATTTTGCTCCGAGACTACAATATGGGCTTATTCGTTCTATTTATATTAGCTGCGGCTTTTTTTTTCCGCAGCTTTCTAGACGTTAAAGCTAAGAGTAGTGTGCTGTTGTGATTAAACGAAATTATTATTTATATAATATATACTTCTAAAATATTATCGGTACATGTCGATGATAGGCAAATATACATATTTTTGAATTTATCCCAATCTCAACACTTTTGGGGAATATAGAACAATATTGTTTGTTTAGATTTCTACTAATTGCTAGTTGTCTTAATGGCAGTGAAGTAAATTTATCTATGAACTGCAAAATGAAATTTAGATTAAATAAAATAAAATTTTGACATGAGATGAAAAATTAGTAAAAAATTGATATCTACACCGAAAATGTATTTCAATTTAGACATTTTTCCTTGGTGATTGTAGCAACTGCAGAAACAGGGATTTGGAATAAAACTATCTGTTAAAGAATGTATCCCCTTTTCATATTTATTTAGAGCCTCAATAGAACTCAAACTGCTAAAAATGGAAGTGGACTAATGTGGGCGTGGCCATGAGCAAAATTTATACATGACTCTATATGCGGCGATTTATCTCTATATTAAAAAATGTGGCTGACGCTGCCTTCGCCGCCGTTTGGCAAATTTCGCGTTTCTCCAGCTTCTCTGTGACGTTCCGCAAAATGTATAACATATAAAAGTGTGAAAGTTGGTACATTTGTAGAGAAATATTAGAGGAACACACGGATATAAACCGTTTTTCGATTTAAAGTTTAGTTTAGGAAATATATAATGTCAAAGCCAAAGGAAGAGTTTTTGAGCTGCGAGTTCGCGTCCTGGATACTAGCAATAGGAAGACCTCCAAATTTTGTTGACATGTACGTATCACGGGCGTAGCCAGAATTTAATTTCGGGGGTGGGGTCCATTTTTTTGGTTGCCTGAAAATTAAAATTTTCAGCAGTGAAAATTAATTATATGTATTCTTGCTGCCCAGTAGCTGAAAAAAAAAATATATATAATTATTACTTGTTGCAGTTTAATTGGGAAAAATTGCTTAAGATTGATTTCGGGGGGAGGGAACGGTCTCTAAGATCCCCCCCCCTGCCTACGCCCTTAGTACCTACATAGTTGAATTTTTGCAGGACGGAGAACTTTTTTTAAATTTCGATTTGATTGAGTTATTCAATTTTTTATGCACTTCTGAAGTGAAAATTTTCCTTCTCTATGGGAGAAGATTTAATTGGTCGCGATAATTGCTAGCTTTTTTCTGATTGGTTTCTGACAGAAACGTTACACCATGGGCGAGGACTGAGTTATTGGAGCATTAAAAACTTTAAAATAGATATTTATTTTTGATCATGACCACAATGTTAATAGTGCAGTTTGGAAAATGTAAAATGTTGACAATCTTATGACTTATCGTTTATTTGACAAACAAACAGAGCGTTTAGCAACCATTGTTGTCATGAACATCAGGACTTCATTGTTATATTACACAACAATTAAATGTTTTATTGTTGTAAATGTCTCTATGCAGAAAGCGTAACATGTATTATGAAACTGCATTATGAACAAGCCGCAAAACCTGCAGTTATGGAATTTTGCCATCTATCTATAAATACAAATTGCCAAGTGTCCGTCTGTCACGCTTTTTTAGGTACTTCCCGAATGGATAGAGACTTGCAATTTAGTACACGGCTCGATCGTTCGATCACTGACCCCCCCCCCCCCCCTGGAAATAAATCCGATAAACCCCCCGAATTTTCTGAAAACGATCTCTAGAAGGGGTGCTCCACACTAAAGCGTTCGAAAAGTGAAATCATAGAAAAGCATGCTTTGCGATAAGATAGAGACTTCAAATTTGGTGTATGGGTGGTACATCGTTCGAAAGGAAGAAAGTGTGTAATTTCAGGTATCCAATATTTTCTACTTAAGGTGGTGCCGCACACCAAAATGTTCGATTTGCCGAATAAATGAGAACCGGCTCCTTTAAATACTGATAGAGGCTTGAAATTTGGTATATGGACTTATCATTTGATGAAAACACCCAAGACGAATATAGTTTTTCAAAACTGATCATTTAAGGGGGTGCTCCAGAGGAAAACGTTTGATAGATGAATTGATAAAAAAGACATTCTTCGGGTTGAGATAGATATATCAAATTTGGTGCAAGAGTAGATAGTTTGGAAGGAAGAAAGTGTACAATTTCAGTTTTCCAATATTTTCTATTTTAGGGGGTGTCGCACACAAAAATGTTCGATTTTCGGAATAGAGGAGAAACGCCCCTTTTAAAACGTGATAGAGGCTTGATATTTGGTATATGGGCGAATCATCTAATAGAAACCCCAAGAAGTACGGAGTTTTTCAGAAATGTATATTTAAGGGGGTAGGTACTCCACACAAAAACATTCGAAAAGGAAATGGTAGAAAAAGCATGCTTAGCGATGAGTTGGAGACTTCAAATTTGGTATCCTGGTAGATAGTTGCAAAGGAAGAAAGTGTGCAGTTTCAGTTTTTCAACATTCGCTATTGCAAGGTGTGCCGTACACTAAAATGTTCCATTTGACGAACAGATGAAAACCGCCTCCCATACAATGTGATAGAGGCTTGGAATTTAGTATACGGGCTATTTATTCACTTAACAACAAAACCCAAGATGAATATGGTTTTTTTAAAATGTTCATTGAAGGGGTTGCTACACAGAAAAGCATGCATCGCGATAGGATAGAGACTTCAAATTTAGTGTACGTGTTTGAAAGGTAGAAAGTGTGAATTTCAGATATCCAATATTTGCTACTTTAGGGGGGGGGGGGGGGGAGCACATTAATATGTTCGATTTTCCGAATAAATGAGACACGCTTCTTTTAAATGTGATAGAGACTAGAAATTTAGAATATGAGTCAATTATCTGATAAAAAAAACCAAAGACGAACAGAGTTTTTCAAAAATGTTCATTTATGGGTGTGCTCCACAGAAAATATTAGAAAGGGGAAATGATAAAACAGTATATTTCAGGATTAGATAGAGAATTTAATTTTGTGTACCGGTAGATAGTTTGAAAGGAAGAAGTGCGTAATTTCAGTTTTCCAATATTTTCTTCTTTAGGGGGTTCTGCACACCAAAATATTCGATTCGTCGAATAAATGTAAAACCCGAATTATTCAAAAATTTACATTATTCAGGGGTTGCGTATTGCGACACCGTTGATTTTCAACCGGTATTCGGCTGGTATATACTAATTGCCAAGTGTATGTCTGTCTGTCTGCCTTCCCGTCTGTTACGCTTTTTTTAAGCACTTCCAGAATAGATGGAGATTTGCAATTTGGTATACGTTTCGATCCTTCCATAAACCGCTCTGAAGAAATTGTATTTTCCGAAAATGTTGTGAAGACAGGATGCTCCACACTAAAACATTCGAAATGTGAAATGTTAAGAAAGCATACTTTGCATTAAGATAGAGACTTCAAATTTGGTGTATGGGTAAATCGATCGAAAGGAAGAAAGTGTGCAATTTCAGATTTCCAGTTTTTCTACTTAATGGGAGGCCGCGCACCAAAATGTTCGATTTGCCGAATAAATGAAAAACGGCTCCAATAAAATTTGATAGAGGCTTGAAATTTGGTGTATGGGCTAATCATTTGACGAAAACACCCAAGGCGAATGGAGTTTTTCAAAAATATCGGTTTACGGGGATGCTCCAGAGAAAAAACGTTCCAAAGGTGAATTGATAAAAAAACATTCTTCGTGATGAGATAGAGATTTCACATTTGGTGTACGGGTAGATAATTTGGATGGAAGAAAGTGTACAATTTCAGTTTTCCAATATTTTCTACTTTAGGGTGTGCCGCTTACCAAAATATTCGATTTTCAGAATAGAGGAGAAACGCTTCTTTTAAAACGTGATAGAGGCTTGGTATTTGGTATATGGGTGAATCATCTGATAGAAAACCCAAGAATGGAGCTTTTCAAAAATGTATATTTACGGAGGTGGATACTCCACACAAAAACTTTCGAAATGTTAAATGATAAAAAAAGCATGTTTTGCGATGAGATAGAGATTTCAAAATTGGTGTACTGGTAAATAGTTGGAAAGGAAGAATGTGTGTAATTTCAGTTTTTCAACATTTGCTATTATAGAGGGTGCCGCTCACTAAAATATTCGATTTGACGAACCAATGAAAAACGCCTTTACAATGTGGTAGGGACTTGATATTTACTATATGGGCTGATCATATGATAAAAAAACCCAAGATGAATACTGTTTTTCCAAAATGTTCATTTAAGGGGATGCTACACTGAAAATGTTCGAAAGGTGAAGTTATAGATAAAACATGCTTCGAGATGGGATAGAGACTTCAAATTTGGTGTACCGGTAGAGAGTTTGAAAGGAAGAAAGTGTGCAATTTCAGATTTCCAATATTTACCACTTTAGGGGGTGCCGCAATCCAATATATTCGATTTTCAGAATAAATGAGATACGATTGTTTTTTAATGTGATAGAGGCTCGATATTTGGTATATGGGCCAATCATCTGATAAAAAATCAAAAACGGTATGCTCCACAGGAAAACGTTCGAAAGGGAAAATGATAAAATAGTATGCTTCGTGATGAGACAAAGACTTTAATTTGGTATACGGGTATATAGTTCAAAAGGGTTAAGTCAGCAATTTAAGTTTTCAATTATTTTCTTCTTTAGGGGGTCCTGCAAACCAAAACATTCGATTTGTCGAATAAATGTGAAACGCAAATTATTCAAAAATTTGCAATAATCACGGCTTGTTTATTGTGAGACCGTTGATTTTCGACGGGTATTCGGCTAGTTTCGTCCTAATACAGTAAGCTATCGTTCTTAATATCAAGCGGCACGGATATATTAGGAGATATCAGGAGTCCAAATGATTACAACTGTAGCGTGTTACCATTCAATTTAAAGGGCTTATAACAATCTTTCGGTTGATACCATACCTGAAAATGTACCATCACCCCGGGGGGGGGGGGTAAATTTCCCCCAAGGAGGGCTACTGACGTCACAAAAATGGCATCGCAGCTATTTTTCACAACAATGATTGTATTAAGTATCTTGATCACTGAACCACAACTAAACCCTTTTGTACATGATTATGTCAAATATTGTTCCATGCAGACATGTTAAAACAATAAAATTTCAAATAAAATAAAATTCAGTTTTCGCTCAAATTAAAAAAAAAGTCTACCTAGTTCTAGATTCTTTGATAACTGTGAGACCAGACTAAAACCAGTAATCGTTTTGACACCAGAGTTAGGTGAGACAGTTTTATTTTCACTGCTTACTGGGGCTATAATAGTGAACAATGGCAGCAGACTTAAGGAAGCCAGTTTTACAGCTTCCTTGAACCAAGAGGTCACTAGGCCATAAAATCTAGAGACTAAAGTGTACCCCCAAGATTGGTCAAATATATTGACCAATATGGATAAAGTCTTATCGCGTTGCACTTATAGGTCATCCAATGGTAGCCGAATGGGCGTTACAGATCTCAGGCAAAAGGGGCGGCAACCGAAAGGATCTAAGAAAGAATGTGCATGATTTCTACGACAGACTCGAAGAATTACGAGAAGTTCAAAAGAGAAATGAGAAAGAATTCCAGAAAGTAAGACGTCAACGAGCAGAGAGAATGCGATGATGATTCCATAAGAGATTGTGTCACAGAGTAGTTCGAAAATAGTCCACAAAAAACGTCCTAATATGCAATTTTACGACAGTCAGAGTTCAAGGAGACTTCAATAGAGCAGATGCAGTACTAACAGCAATACCATACTTCGAATTGGTATCAGTACAATATACAATGATGTGGTCAAGTACGTGCTTATTAAATATTGTAGTAGATCTTTGATTATGTTAATAATAATAACTTGTCTCACATGTTAAATCTCTCACAAGTCCTCTCTCCTCCGCAAATAATATACGCTAATTGTTGTTATAAATTTAATAATTAACAAAATGTTCTTAATAAATGATTCTATGTTATAGTTAGAAATGGTTCAATGAATTGAGAAGCATTATGTTAATAAATAGTCCCTTCTGGGAACTCGCACTGGAGATTAATATGGTGGGTTTAAGCGACACACGACGCAATGTGTTTTAATGTTTCACGACTTTACGATTTTACGGCCACGTTAATGATGGATAATTTAATAAGTTTAAAAGCCAATATAATGTTACCTTTTTTGTGCACCACAATAACAAATAAAGTATCGTGAAAATCCATTAATATATGTGGCTGCTACTGTGCACTCAAAAATCGACCATTGACATCAGACAGACAATCATCACTCCAAAAAATTTCAAAACGTATTCAAGTGGTCTTGAAACATATACTAGCATCATCTCCAAATTTAAGCATTTTTGTGGAAACAGTACTTTTCCAATACTATGTATGAGAACGTAAAAAAGCAAATTGGACGTGTTTTACAACCCCTTTACCTAAGTCAATGAAAAAAAAGAAAGAAAGGAAGAAAACTTAATCATGCATAATGCGGTATATATAACATTTTAAGGTTTTAACAAGAAAACTTAATCATGCATAAAGCATTGACTATGAAACATTTTTTAACTTCAATGCAATTTTATTTAAACATCTCTAAAATGCGATCCATTTAGCAGTGATATTTTTAAAATTATCACAGTACTACAATAATTTATTTTACTTTGAATCTTCATCAAAAAAGGCAATGCTATAAAATTGCCTACTTCTCTGTATAAAATCAATGAATATTTCATTCATATAACTTATATTCCAGACTCCAGAGCTGAATATTTTTGCTTTCTAAAGGTCAGCAATTCTTATACAACTCATCTTACAATTGCTTATTTGTTTACATTCTGCACAAATTAAAATTAGACTTCGTTGTAGAAATAATCAAAGTTTTGTGATCCTTTAAAATAAAAAATAGTGCAATTGCATAGGCGCAGAATTTAGATACACATATAATATGCAAACATAAAACAGTGTTAGGGCGGATGCAACACTAAATATTAATATAAGCGTTCCTTAAAAATCACGATTTTCACTAAACGAAAAAGAAATGGATGACTTATTTTATTTTGAAGTAAGTTACGTGATCACTTCATATAATATGGGTGTAATTATTATTTCAATTTTCATTTAAAAACCTACTTAACATATTTTGATGAAATTCTTTATACACATTTTACGTAATAATTTGAATATTCCCTAAAAAATTCAAAGCAATTTATGAATTTTAACTCCGTTAAAAAAAATGTTTGAAAAATTAGGTTCCAAAAGGGTTCAATGTATTTCATTTTTTCAATCCGGGTTCAATCCAATACTAATCGGTTAAAATTATTCTTTTGCATTCCATATGTCCCACAAGCAAAAAGATACTAAAATTTCATTTACGGCAGTTATCTGGCGAACGGACAGACAGACAAACAAAATGAACAAAGTCATAAACTTTTTACAACTATGTTGGAAAGTGTTAAAAATAGTATTTTCCCTAGTTTAAATTCGCAAGAAATTTCAAACATTACACAAATTTTGGGTTTTATTAACCCCCTCTGTCTTATACCCTCCTCTTTTCCCAATATGGGTGCTCAAAGACTTTCCCGGGAACTCTATATAATGGTATGATAAAGTAAAAATATCGCTACAAACTAAGATAACCAAAGACTAGTTTTCTCTACAATTGCCCTTTATAATGGACAAACCTTACATTTTCAGTGAAATAAAATTTATCAGACTAACTTTCACAGCATTCAATAGGTGCTGAAAATATCCCTTCCTATAACAGATGGAAAGGCGTTATTTTATTGACATTAGACTTTCGTTCTAAGTCAGCCTGAAGAACTTTCTATTAAGTTTATTCTGAAAGTTATTTCGGAACGAATTGCTTGGCGTTTGAAAGTTGGAAGTATGCCGTAAAAGACAATTGAGAATCTTTCATAATAATAGAGGATGTTTGTCTCTTTCTCTCTGTCTGCGTGCGGGTGTTATCTGTAACATAAAACCGAAGCTTGGAACAGCGGCGAAATTTACTACAGAAGTACTTCAGCTCCATCTACAATGCACCTCGGCCGAGAGTTTCAAATTTTAAAACCGAAAACTGCCCACTTTGCGCCATTTTGTCAAATCAGCTCTATTCATTTATGCTGCAGACGATATTCAAGAGCAAGTGTTTTTATTGAATGACAAACATTTAGTCTTAAACAGTTGTTTCCGAACTAAGTGAATTTAATTTATCGGTTTTCTAACTTATCGGTTTGCTAATTTAAAGTATTCCGTTCTAACTATTTAAATTTGGTATTATATTATCATTATGAGTATTGAGCTAAAATTTGACTTTAACAGGATTGAAAGTCGCGGTGATTTTAATAATTTTTTGAATATTATTTCTAGGGTAATGGAACTTTTATTTTTCCCTTTTGTGACTTCAGCGATCGGCGATAGAGCGCTTATTTAGGGCGTATCAAAAGTATTTAGAGTGTATTATTCCCACGTTGCACAATTGGCATGATTACACATGGGAAAAAACTGAAGCTCGGAAATGATTTAATTGAAATCAGGTGATTTGGAAATTGAGTGGTGTTATCTCTGTATTATATAACTAGCGGGCACCTCTTTCTCAAGATCATATGATTTGAAATTTCATTAAATAGCTACTGCAGTACTTATGCTGTGAGCCACTGTTGTCTGCAAATCAATAATCCCAAGGTCATTGAAAAGTGAGATAGTGAGTAACGTACTTGAAAGCAGGGAAATTTAATAAATTCAGATTCAAAGCATGATTTGCAACAAGTACGCATTAAATAAGATCACAGAGATATATAAAAAATAATTTCAATCGTAAACAGTTTTTCAAACTCCTTTCAAATTTTTGATCCTCAGCCACTTCTAAGGAATATTTCAACTGCACAGATAATCAATGAAAAGTGACACTGGATATCCATTCATTTTCTCCAAAAAGACAAGAAGGTTATGAAGAATTCAAAAGATTTTCATACATTTAATGTCCAAAGAACGCTGAAATAACCATACCCCAAAATTTGGTACATTTTCTATTACATCAAGTAATCTGAAAAGGGATGGAAAATAAATTAGAGATTATCAAATGCACTTTAGATGCTTTTTACAAAGTAATTCATAAGGATGCTGTTCAAAATTATGATATGAAAAAGTCATCCAGTAACGTATTCTCAAGTTGATACACATGCTTGAAATGTTCCCGAATTTAGACGAGGGGCACAGCACAACGACATAAATGCAATGTGCGTCTATGATACATTGTTTTTATTGCTCTGTCTGGGGTTACTGGTACTTACGCAACTCCTACACGTAGACAACAGGGGCACATTACTTATAATACACCAGCTAAGGAAGAGTGCCTGATGATAATACTTACTGCTATTCAAAGTATAAAATGTTGTATATATGAGTTGCGGACAACTGTATTAACTAGTGACATCAATAACATAGCCCTATAAAAAGACAGTTGGTATATAGCAATATGTTTAACTTCTTGTGGCAGTATAACTTCTGCCAGACAAAATTATTTTTGTCGGAGCAGAGTTTTCTTGTTACAAGTGCACTAGCAAATGATGGTTTTTGTGGAGGCAACAGAGGTGCCTGATTTTGCTTTGCCATCATGACAAGGCAGAGACAAGGATTATTTGGCACATGTAACATGCATCACATGATAGAATATTTTAATGCAAAATGACACTGTGTTAATTTTCTTAATTTATCACCAAACACACTTAAAAAATATTACAGATTTGGTTTGATTGTGGCGTGTCTTTTAACAACAACAGATAGGTGATCAATGTAACATGTATCATAAAGAATCTTTGGCATAATCTGATTGAGATATTCTGCCACAGGATCTGGTTTCACAGCTGAATTTGCATGACATGAGAAAGTTAAACCTTTTAAAATTTTAGCAAATAATCCTGAATGTTAAAAGGTTGTCCTCTATTCAGATGAATCATTAAGTTGAATCAAATAGAAGATAGCGATGTTGGAAAAATTTGTTTGTGCCACGTACAGCAACTCTGGATACTCCTCTGTGAGTGAAGTGAGGTATCGTCTATATTTTTTTCATAAATATATTTATAAGGAAAATAACGCGTGAGATCCAGTTTAAGACATATTCGAAAGTTGAAGAGATTGATGCAACAATGCTGCTTCCATCTAATCCATCTGCCTACATCCACTTGGATTCAAAATATTATCAGCCAATTATGTGTCATGTCTGTGGAATCCATTAGATTGTAAGAAACCTGACGAGACGCTTTATCCTGTTGAACACAGATGATACTTGAAAAATGACAGGCACTTTGGCATAATTCATAACATGATACGGTGGTCCAACCTTCCCAGAAAATATTTAAACTGCTACATAGAAGGACAATGAACATGAGGACGAAGAAGGGGATTATAGCAGTGATGGTAGCAGTTGAAATGAAAGTAAAGAGTAACGCGAATAAAATTTATTTTCAACCAGATTATAATATTTTTATTTTGGAAATAGTTTGCAAATGTTTACAAACTATTTTGTAAATGTTTGCAAGTTTTAAAAAACATTTGTTAAAAATAGTTCAAGCTAATAAATTGTATATTTTAATATTTCATCATATTAATTCTGTTTGAAATATTTTAAAGTAAACATTTGTACGTGTTTAACTGTAAAAATCGCATAATTGTTTATCTTGTTCATTATATATATATATATATATATATATATATATATATATATATATATATTAATTTTAGTCGCACAGTAACGGAAATATCTCATCCAAATTTTATTTTAAATGAGGAGCTGATTCAAAGATAATCTAATGAAGAGGTCATAATACGTTTTCGGCAAAATTGTAATGTTAATAAGGATTAATAAAAAAATGCATGTGTCTAGAACCTATCAATACCTTTCAAAACCCATGTTATTATGCATTTTCCTAAGCCTTATTATAAAATGTAACATTTTCCTTTTTAGGCGTTCTTTGGAAAGTTTTATGGTTTCTGAGTTAGCCATGTTTCAAAGTAATGTAAAAGAAATGTTAACACTAATTCTACATGTTTAAACGAATCTATTTCAAAATGCATAGTTTACAGAAAGTACAAAAGCGAAGTTAATCACAAAATTATTTACAAAAAGTATTTGCCACTAAATTTAGAACATTGCAAAATACTCTACCCGGCATAGAAAATGCAACACCATGAAGTTTCGGCCGTATAATTATGTAAATTGCGAACCAAACGCAGCTGTCTAATATATGCAAATAATCTGAAATACAAGTAGGCCACGTGATTAGAGCGCGGGATAAAAGGAATGGAAACGGAGGATGTCCAAAAGGTTTGCTGTCTGTCGCCTATTCCGAGCTGTTTTTCATTTCAGAAGACACGTGTTGTTTAAAAGATGCCTGGACAACGACGCCGAAGTCCGTTTCAGCATTTGGACGATCGTGCGAGGACATTCATTTTAGGACTACGTATGGCTGGATGGTTGTACCCGTGTATCACCTTTGAAACGCGCGTAGATGCGTCCACTGTGGAAAAGGATTTGGAGAAGATAGATTGAAGAAGGACCTGTGAATCGTCGCAGTGGTACAGGTCCATCCAGACGCACGGCAGCAAGCGTTGATTGACGCATTCAAAGACATGTGGTGGCGGTTCCACAAATGATAAAACTGTCGATATTCTGCAGAATTTTCAGGGTACATTGGATGTTCCAATATCTGCGAGCATAGTTTTTTGACGATTGGTCGAAAACGGCCTGCATTCAAATCGTCCTTTATGAAGACTGCCATTGATGACAAGACACCTACGTGAGAGATTGCAATGATGTCGGGCTCAAGCCTCTTGGATGACCGATTGGGACAGAGTAGTGTTCAGGGACGAGTCTCGGTTCTGTTTGTCGAATGACAGTCGCCGTGTGAGAGTTCGGAGGCGACGTAAAACATAACCAATCCTGCTGCGACTGTTGAACGTCATACTGTTCGACAATGCGGCATCATGGTATGTGGTGCCATCGGCTCTGATAGCTGGACACCTCTGGTTCATATCAGAGGCACAATAACGGCAGTACGATATGAGGTGCTTCGCCCGGTTGCACTGCCCTACCTTCAGCGGTAGTAAAATGCTGTTTTACAGTAAGATAACACCCGACGGCACACGGCAACCATCAGCAGACAAGCCTTGCAAGGTTTCCCGGTACTTCCTTGGCCTCCGCTGTCTTCAGATCCCTTACCATCTAGCATGTATGAGGCGTGATGGGTCATCATTTAACTGCTCTGCCCCCGGGCTCAAACAGAGGACGACATGTGAAGGATGGTTGAAGGCATATGGTCAGACATCCCTCAAGAAACTATCAGCATGCTCATTGCATCTGTTCCTCGAAGGGTTGCTGCTTGTATCACGACAAGAGGTGACCCTACTGCCTAATGATCACACTGTCTATGCCATTGCTGTATTGCATTATCCTTCTGGAATTAACATAACTTTTTTATATAGGCCATCTCTGTCTGTGTATCCTTTATCATCACACACTATTCGCTTTTTCATTGTGTTACATTTTCTGTCTCGGATAGTGTTTATCCTTGTAGCATAAATGGGGTGACTACGTAATAGCGTGAGAGATATTTTGATTGACATCATCACGTGTGTCCCTCCCACCACTCGAATTCTGTAGGACTCACTTTTCGAATAAACTTGTCGTATAAATAAATTATATATACTTACCAAACTTTTGCACTTTTCGAGTAAAGGGGGATAATCCTGGCCAAGTTTAGGGATTTTAAAAGCTTTTCCTCTATATAGCATTAAGCATTTTCCGGTAGTTTTAATGTTCACTGATGATGTCAACATCCCGGAAATATTCTCTTGGATTGCTAACTTTGCAATAAATCGACTGAAATATCCAGTAAATTAAGACTTCCCAAGAAAATTTCTGATTCAATAAATCAAGTCTCTACTTGGAATAATTTACAAAATATTCAACTTCTCAACTCTCCTCTCTCAGCTATTAAATTCTGTTAAAAGTAATTTGCCAGTTCATCTTCTACTATGTCTATATTCAATAGACATCCTAAAATAAGTATTTAAAAATGGAATAAAGTTCTTTTATTACATTCCAAATTTAGTTCTAAGAATTTTCTATTAAACTTGTCTAAAAAGTCATTTCGAACAAATTGCCTGATGTAACAAAATTTGGAGGATAACTTTTGAGGCACTAAAATGTGGTGGTTTAAAAGTTTCATTATTAGGTTTTGCTGATGTGTAAAACTTGGGAAAATTTTAGGCAGATGTGTTTTACACATCAACGAAAGAATAAAATGAGTTTACTTTCGACGTTCTTACCTCTTTAGATTCTCGGCAAACGTAATGTCACTAAATGACCACCATTAAATTACATCATAGTCCTCTCTTTGTTTGCATGTAAACATAATTTGTTTTCGTGATTGTATCGTAAACGCGTTGTTTGGGTTTCGCGTCGTTCTATATAATATTAAAAAGTAATAACAATCAAATAATCAATAGCATTTTACCTCTCCTATTCTTCTAATAAATAAAACTGAATAGTTATAGATTCTCTGAGCCGATATTTTATAAACTATTGCCCCCCAATTTTAGGCATGCATTTCACTAATTTGATCATACCTCAGCTTCTAATCATTCAAGATCTTATCTTTAAAGACTGTAGTTGTCTTTAACAAAGTCTGTGTAACAAAAGCACAGCGGGCGGGGTGTTTAAGTGCTTATTATTAAGTCCGAGCATTGAGCATAGCTCAATCACGTGTTTGCAAGTGAAGCTATGTTGTTGTTGTTGCTAATTCCATCCGGATTTTTTAGCGGCTAAACCAGGTCTAGAAGACCATGCCTCTCGAGTTCATAAGCCACACGCTGTAGATGACTGAATAAGAACGACCTGTTCATAGTAGCACAAGAGAGTATATGAATTAAGATGGTCTCAGCGTTTTGATATTTTGTGCTAGCACGAAAGATCTTGTTTTCACTCACAAACCGTAAGGGGTTCAGAGGGCCACTTCTTAATTTGGAACAAGCCGTATGATGACCTTTGTCACCACGATAGTCAACGGCTGAAACCGACTGGCAACCTATATACCAGTCGCGAAAAGGAGGAATTCTCCACAGTCTGTGTTCCCAAGTCAATCTAATAGACGCTCAATATGGCTCCTGACAACCCTCCTTTGGACTGAAGAACCCCCCCCCCCCCAATTGTCGTGACCGAGGATTCCAACTTACGATGGAATTCACTGAATGTGAATCTCTCGATGCTGAGACAGATGTTGTAAGTGGGTAATAATATCACGGTTGGTTTTATCTACCAGATTGTTCCAGTTTTACAGATGTTGTATGGAGATATTACTATCTGACAAGAACTAAATATTGTACGTAAGTTCGGATGAATTGATATAGTTTAAGACCCCCATCTACAGCCAATAATTAAGAACTTGAGGCTGAGCTGTGATCAGGATTTCTTCCCTTAAGTTTAATAATGTCCCGAGACCTGATGTAAATACTCCTATTTTAACATCTTTATTCCTACTTCGTCTGTATATATCTGTAGGATATCTTCAGGCATATAATTAATTGCCTCCAAGGCTACCTGTGTCAAATAATTAAGATGGTGACATTATTTATTTTCCTGCTTGAAAGTTTAGTGCAAAAGTAAACATCCGAAAAGTTGGAAAGGGGGCCAGAACAGTGATGCAAGCAGAATCGCTGAACCTCCAGGTCCCAAAATCCTTTTTTCTCAACACAGCTAAGAGAACTGTCTTTCTTATATCCTTGGTTAGTAAACCATTGGTTGATAAATTTGGAAGTAAAGTGCTGGTCAGCGAAACTTCTAATCTGGAATATACAGGGTGTCCCCCAAAAAATTGAAACGCGTTTTAATTCTTTACCTGTTGGATATAAGTGGGCAATATAAAATGCAAAAATGTTGAAAGTAAGGTAGGAAATACGACTACGTTAATGAAATAGTTCTGCCATTAATTTTCAAAAAGTTACACTTTTTGAATTTTTATACGACCCCTTTAGACAAATTGGGTCAATCAGAAAATTTGTATTTTTAATGCAACAAGATTATTAAAACAACCGCATATCTGTATCTTTAAAATCAACTAAATTATGATAAACGAAAATATCTGACATATGCCACATTTCCGTACTATATGAAAGGCTGTTTTATGAGTGAAAATAGGGATCATAAACAAATTGACGATGGAAATTGTTTAGATAAAAAGTACTTAATTATTAAAAAGTTCTTAGTTATTTAAAAGTACTTAAGAATCCTTGATTGCATCGTGAGCCTACGCGGAATTCGCAAAAATGTCTCCTATGTATTATCATCCAGTTTTATCTTTTATGTGATATGTCACAAATTTACATTTCTATTTTGATATATGGTCCCCATTCACAATGTTCAATTTTCAATTAAATATAAATAGCTCAATTTTAAAGGTACAGATATGCGGGTTTTTTTAATGATCTTGTTTCATTAAAAATAAAATATTTCTGATTGACCCAATTTGTCTAAGGGGGTCGTATAAAAATTTAAAAAGTGTAACTTTTTGAAAATGAATGGGAGGACTATTTAATTAACGTAGTCTTATTTCTTACCTTACTTTCAACATTTTTGCAATTTACATTGCCCACTTATCTCCAACAGGTAAAGAATTAAAGAGCGTTTCAATCTTTTTGGGGCACCCTGTATATTTTTCCAAGTTCAAATGTCTTTTACGACTCGGAGGTTTGAAGATCGACTTCATACAAGGCTACATCAGATGCACAGTTGTTTCGTAGACCAGTGATAATTCTTGCTGAACTAATTTGTATCCTTTCAAGCTTTTTAAGATAGGTGGTAAATGAAACTTGATAGATTTGATAGGCATATTCTAAAATAGGTCTAACAAGGAAGATGCAAGTGGTCCTCTGGGTTTCAGCATCTCCCAGAATCTTCCAGAAATATATTTGGTAGTATTGAGCCTTTTCCTGCATTTATTTACAGCACATTCTACATGTTTGTTGCTTGTAAATTTCGGATGCAAGGTACTAAAATCAAGGTAGAAGGGGTGTTTAACACAAGACAAGAGATGTTGATTGAGAAAAACTTTGGACTTGAAATTATAAATATGCTTAATAGTAATAATAAACTAGTGACAGATTTGCCAGAGTTGAAAATCTGTGCTCACTAGCAAAGGAGGCAGCTTGATTAGATTGCATACGCTGATTGCATGCGCTTGCATAGCTGGTGGTTATACAGTCAACATCTAGTGTAAGAAAGCTGTTTCAAGTTAAGAGCTTTCTAAAAAAGTAAAGTAGAGGGTCGCCGAAACTGTCTATTTCAGCAAATAATAAAATAGACAATTAAGAACTCACATTTTGCGTCTATCGTCAAATTGTCTATTTTATCAATTTTGCTGATAAAATAGACGATTTAGAAGGAAATGGATGCTAGGGACTCATAAAACTTTTGAAAATAATTAAAAATTGATATTTTAAATCACTTGCAAAATGTCAGATGTAGCAACATACTCCTTAATGTATCAAAAGCTCATAAGATTATTCAAACAGGCGAATGTTTGAATTCTATGAAATGGCTCCCAATACTCGAAAGATAAAAGTTATTAGTTCAACTTTCATCTTGCTGATGCGTATTCTGAAATAAATGTCTATCGAATAGAAGGGAATTCTTTTATTCGAGCATAAAGTTGGTCGCCCCCAGAAAAAACTTTCCATTAAATTGGTTTGAGAAGTCTTTTCTGAGTAAATTCCCCTATGCAATAAAGTTAGGAAATTCTTTGAAAGTCACTTAAAATCAATGTTAATGACTTGAAAGTTTACTCGTTAGATTTTGTTGATGAGTTAAAATTTGTATGAAAAATCAAAGATAAGTATGCTAAAAATAACAGCATGCAAGATTTTAAAATATTTCTCAATTTTCTATTTATATATTTCAAGTTTAATGCTTGAAAAAATATTGATGCTTATTTAATTTCAGTTTGAATCGTTGCGTAATGGAATTAATGTGTTTAAAAGTTTATTCTTATCGAAAGTTTTTTATACGCAGATATGGTATATATGCTGAAATCGTGTAATTATGCATTTCTTTCGCCTATGAAAACGACTTGGAAATTACATTGTTAGATATCAGTGTTTCGTTTTAAAGAATATCGACCTTTTTTTAGAAAAGGACACCTTTCTGGTAGGTCGGACGGTCTGAGTCTCAACAACAACAACATTTACTTCTGTAATATCATTTCAGCCTTGAAGTGCTTTTAGGTTTTGACGAAGCTTGAAGCCGTAAGTTCAGTTAATGGTATTTCGTCAACCACTTTGAAAGCTAAATAAGAACTATCGGTCTTACAACACCACCTACATTTTAGAACACATGTTCTCATTTGAAAGATAACCAATCACAAAGAAAGCCCTTACCGTAGCACCGAGAAAAGAAATGTTCTCTATTCCAGAAACTTTCTTAAATTAAGTTTACGACACAAAAGAATATCTGCATAATATGTAACAAAACAATTCTTTTAAATTTTGCAGATCAAATTGAAACCGGTTTAAGCGGAGAAACGGGTTATAACGGAGGCTAGTTATATAAGAACGTCCGGAGGATTCTACTATCAAAGGAAAAATGAATTTGAGACGTAAACCAGAAATATAAATGAAATACAGAGTATATAAAGCTTTCGATTTGGATTTCTTTGAATCTTTTCATGTCAATAAGAATTCCATTAATCTGATTAATAATTTTTCAATGACACCCTATTTTTCTGAGATATGACATGCTCATGTCTAATTGTTTGTCTGTTTCGCTCTTTTTCTGCACGTTGAGTTCATATACTCTGCATCTATATCTATCACTTGCAATTATATATATATTTTATTGCCTTACTAAAGTCATACTTCATTTCTATTTTTCTCATTTTATATCCCTTTAGTTACACTGGATGGCGCTACTATATTGGGTTCTGCCGTTTAGTCCTTTTCAATTATTAGTGGCTTATGGCAATGTTCCTTCCTTTAAGAAAGTCACCTACTTTTTTGCAAGCTCTTCGCTTTTTCCCTTTCATTATTGAAATGTTCGAATACAGCATGTGAAAGACCGAGGCCACCCGAGTCACCCTAGGGTATGAGCAGCTGGTTGAGTGGCCAGCAAATACAGCATGTGTAACACTAGCAATGTTTTTTTTACCATCGGCCATCAGATATGTTGAAAACCTAGACCGCCCCACTCACCCTAATGTTTGAGCTGCCAAGATATCAGATATGTAAAGTCGTCAACAAAATAACATAATATTCGTAGTATCACGACACCCCATCTACTACTATCACTCCACGGGATAGCAAAATTGTCTTGGAAATGCAGACGCGTCAATAAGAAATTACGCATGGCTCGCTAAATGACAGTTTTGGGGTATTAATTTCGGGCACAATCCTTACCGTACTAAATTTATCCCCCATTAAAGCGCGTAGGATTAATCGAGGTTTTTCTGTTTGGGGAGCGAGGGCTGTTTGCCAACCACGTTATCAATCACGCATCCCTTGCATTTTATAGCTCGGTGAAAAACGTGTGTGTGTATGACCAGCTAATGTAATATCCCAGACATGCCTCTTGGTAATCTTGGACAGCTGGTCACTACATACATGTCAGAAAATATTCAACTTAATTTTTAGACTGACATTTGTCTTTCTACTGAAACATTCTTTTAAAAATTAAATTCAAAAGTTGCAAGTCATTGATTCGATTTTTATTATTTCCAAAGGAGTGCTAAGATAAGTGTCTATCGAATGGGAAAAAAAATATCCTAAGTAAATATCAAGTTAGTCCTAAGTAAATACCAAGAAAAAAGAACTTTGAACTAAACTTACTTGAGAGCCATTTTTGAACAAATTGCGCGATGTAAAAGAATTGCTGAGAATTTATTTTTGAATCTCACTTTAAAGCATTGTCAATGATGGGAATGTTTTGTCATTTGCTACCGTTTAAAGCTTGTATATGAGTAATTTTAAATAACTAAGCACAAATAAAAAACACTTTTAATATTTTATATATCTGAAATTCAAAAGATATTGCTTTTATTTTATTACGTTTATATTTTTATTAAACCGTAAATAAGGATGAATTAAAAACGAATTCATGTTTACATTCTAATAGCAATAAAAAAATTTTGTTTTATAGTTTATGCTCACATATTGTAGTATGAACTCTTTTTTGGCAAAAATGCTGTGAAGTTTTTTTATTAGCTATGTACTGATTGAAAAGACTAATTAGTTTACCATTCTTTAAACTAACATATAGACTAACTTGTCCAAGAAAAAAAAATCAAAGTCAAATAACAGAGCAGTTATAGTTACCTAATAATCAATTTTACAAAATCCTAATTATTTATTCTAATCCAGCTAAGTACATAAGTCGTGAGTTTTGGATCGGAAAGAATCCAAGTACGTAAATTTTTTATTGAAGCGAGAGTGAAAAATGACTTAGTTTCTTATTTTTGAGGTGGACGCGATGTGCTGCTTTCGCTTCTGCATGCTTTGATCGGCGATAATTCCTCTAAAACTTATATCCCATTTCTTTAAATCGGGATAATGTAAATTAATGTTTTACAGACAGCGTCCGTTGCTTAACGAAAGTGAGACCATGATGTTATTTTATTTTTTATCATTTTATAATTTTTACCTACTCATTCTACGTAATATAGTTTAGAGAAAGTATTGTTTTCACCGAAATTTTCGAACTCTGGATTTTGATGCCCATATATGTTTTAAGACCTTCTGAACACGTTTTGACTACTTTTGAAGTGATATTCGTCTGCCTGTGGTCGATGTCTGGTGTACATTATAGGTACCATAAAGGATATAATGACCACAAGGGAATGTGGCACGTTTGAGGGGTGCCGATACGGCCAGAGCGACATCAGCACGCTTGGACCGACGCATCCGCCGGCAAGAGTTGGCAGACCCGCAGGCCACTTCCGTCAACCAGAACCATTATCCACCGATTGGTCGCCGGTGACCTGCACTAATGGCGTCCATTAAGAAGACTGCCATTGACCCAACAGCACAGACGCCTCCGTTTGCAATGGTGTCCGCATAGAGCCACATAGACGGCGGAATGGCAGACGGTCGTGTTCTCAGATGAGTCACGCTTCTATTTTAGCAATGACTGTCGCCGTGCACGACTCTGGCGCTGAAGTGGTGACAGGTCCAATCCGGCAGCATCTGTGGAACGCCATTCCGCGCGTCAACACGGCATTATGGTTTGGGGCGCCATCGTCTACGATAGCAGGTCACCTCTGCTCCGTATTGAGGGCATTATGACGGTCCAACGATACATGGATTACGTGCTACGGCCGGTGACACTAGCCTTCCTTCAGGGGGTGTCCAATGCAATTTACCAGAGGGATAACGCCCGACTACACACGGCACGCATCAGCCAACATACCCTGCAAGGTACCCAGGTGCGTCCCTAGTCACCAGTCTCCCATGATCTCACACCAATCGAACACGTCTGGCGACACTGATTGGACATCTCTTGCTTGAGCTGCCACTGCGGAGTTTAAAGTACGAACTCTGGCAAATGGTTGACTGGGAATAGGCAGCCATCCCTCAGAACACCCTCCGCACGCTCATTGACTCTGTACCTAGACGTGTTGCTGCCTCTATCGCCGCCCGCGGTGGTCCTACAACCTACTGATCAGATGGTATTACCGTTCAGTGTATAGACGTATCATGTTGCAATAAACATCACTTATTATTCGTTGCTGTCTCTCTCTCTCTGTTTGCCGATTTTCATCCCTTTCTGCCTACTCCTTCTTGGTGTCTCATTTTCAGTGTTACATAGTGCATTAATGGATTTTCACGATACTTTATATCCGGATTTGTTATCAAAAAATCTAGAACTAGACAGAATTTGTTTGTGAGATTTTCCGCTAAAATCGCTCATCTATAGTCAGTTTTCTTGTTCAGTGTTATACGGATAACTGGAAACTATTATATATTTTCAAAACATGGGACTTTAACTTATGTGTTAGCACATTATAGTAATACAGAAAAGCAATAACACAAATTATTACAACCTTACAACTTGGTATGGTCGGAAATCAGTTGGTTTATTGTTTGCATAAATTGAAATACGCATACAAAATCTCGCTTTTATCTCCGAACGGAGAAGATAAAAATATAAATAATTTATGCTTGTTTTGTCGGAAATGAGCTACTATTCCTGAATATATAAAATTAATTTAAATATTTCAATATTTTGAAATATTTCAAGAACAGTTTCTTCCTAGAGAGTTTTCGCTTCACTTTGAAATATCTTCTAAATTATACAAGATAGATAAAAACAGTGAGTGTCAAAAATGTTCATTAGGAAATCCAGTTTCTAGATGCGTAATTTGTTTTTATAAAACACTTTCGAATTTTGTGCCATCGTCATATTAAGTTGAAAAGATTGAAAAATGCCCGTTTGTGAAGTTTGTAATGCTTGTATCTCGAAAATTAAAAGTGGAGCTATGAACAGTAAGTGAATAATTTGTACTCCTTTGAAAATCTTTTAAGTATATGTAAGTGGGTTTTAGATCGAATGTTTAGTTTTCGAAGTATAGTTATAAATTTCTGTAAAGTCACATTTGTTAGTGTTCGTAATTTAGAAAGAATAACTTGTTTTAATATCTTACTTTTGTTGCCATAGGCATATATTATCTGCTATAAACGAAACAAAGACTACAATAAATAAACAATGAATAAACAATGAATGAATACACAAACAATGAATAAACTTTCTTACTTATTCATTATTTATTGAACTTTATTGGAGTTTTATTTTACAAGACATTATTCGCGCAAAATCATTTTGGCTCCATCGGATTGGAACCACCGCCGAGTTCTTACATAATCTGAAATTTACTTTACAATTTATGTTAATGATATAAATTCTGAATTTTTTCACAATTTGATTATATGCTGCAGTAAAATGTGTGGTATTAAAATGTATGAAAATTTCCAGGAATGATTTTTAATGATGTCATTCAAACTTTAAGAAGTAAGCAAATGACCTCAAACTAGGTAAGCACAATTATTTATTGTTTTATTTACTCTTTTAAAATAATTGATGAAACTATTGATTTTTGTAGCACTAAAATCCACTGATATGCACATTATAAATCGTCATTTGATTTGGTAAAATACTTGATGAAAATGTTGATTAAAATACTTGATGAAAAATATTGAGAAAAAGGCTAACGATAGCTACCAAGTGTGCTCAAATTGAACTAGTAAAGAAGTTACATATTTTTAATTTAAAAAAAATCATGTATAATATCTCATAAAATATTTTTAAGGTATATGAGTTTATTTTGAGTGGTCATCACACTTTGTCAATGAACACACCAGTTGTTTAATATTAAGTTATTGTGTGGAGTAGGAAGAGGAGCAAATATTGTAAAATGGTTAAGACTTTATGTAATCTTATTTGGAAGTCAGAACATTAATAATTTTAAATAAACACACTTTAGGACAATGTATGTCTTATTGTTTTTGGAAAAAAATTCTAATCGTTGCATGTCAGCAAATTTCAAACTTTAACGGAGCATCTTATATATAGAACAATTAGTACATTATGTGTAAATATCGTTTTCTACGCTTACTTATTTCCGGAAAATGTCGGATTCCACTTATTAGCACTATACTCCGCTATATTAAGATTAAAACTATGAAACAATTAGTTCGATTGCTACCTGATTGGTGTATAACTTGCATAAAATTTTAATTAAATAAATCAAATGTGAGGTCGCATTTTAAAATCTATCCCTCGTACTCATCAGTTTGTCTGCAAATGATTTCTAAACATAATTTAATAGCTTTGAGTTTCAAAAAATTATCTTCACAATAGCAAGTGCGCAAACACACATCCACACTTTTTCTTTTTTTATTTAAATTTAACCTTTCTAGTTAAATTAACTTCATTTCCATAACTTCATTTTATTGATATTTTAAAAACCATCAAAACGTGACATCATCCGATATTTCAATAACAACAAACTACTTAATGGCGTACAGCATTTCTGATATTAAATTAGAATATAATTATGTTGCTAAGACTTTATAGCAAAAATGGACAAAACATATTCTTAAAAATCTTTCTTGGATCGATTTCTTAAACTATATTTAATATATTTGCTCTTTTTTTGTATATTTAAATTTTGAGAGAGAAACGCAAATTTCGAAATTGCAAGATATTTTAAACCATTTAAACAATATATGTCATGAAAAGATGAAAACGTCTTGTAGGTAAATTTTGTTTAAAACAACATCCTAAGTTTCTTTGTAAAATAACATATTTCTTTATTGCGAACGTCATAATAATACTTTGAATATTAAGTTATTTCACAACCATCTACCTCACAACCTATAAAAATTAAATCAATAATTTTTATAATTAGCATAATATACTAGATATATTATGAACCAGAAAAATTTAATTAATCTTATCTACAAAGATTTTTGAAGTAAAACATTTATCCAGTCTAGACGTAGAATTAATTATTCAGAGCTCAGTCTCGCATGGAATGTAATTTAATATTAACCAAAGTGATTTCATCCATATAGGTGTTGAGATAATTCGATCACCGTGTCATTTAGAACTGTAATTGATGTTTTGTATAATGTTGGAATATTTCTGGTTTGCTAGGCTTCCTCTAATTTAATATAACTTACATATTAATAGTTCATATACTGTTTAGGTGCAAATGCATCATAATGAAAGAACATGTACTTCTTCCCCTGCATACACAGTTTTATGTATAGGGAAAGTATTGATTGAAACGGGATTAAAAATTCGAATTCGAGTTATAAGCGGAAAGGACGTTTAAAGCATCTCGGAACTCAAATTCAACATTTTTAACTGGTAATATATGTGTGTATGTTAGCGTGTATGTATGTATGCGTGTCTATCAGACTATGGATGTAATATTTCACGCACGAGGAGAGCATTTCGAACATAATTTTATACGATTATTGCAATTAGTAAATACTCGAATTCTATTAATTTTGAACGGGATCGATCTGAAGACCCCTCCCCCACCCAAATTTCAGAGGAATTTTTGAAAAGTGATTAAAAATTTGGGACTTTCAATAATGCTACATAAATAGCCATTGTATAAGTAATTTTCATTAGAAAACAATTGGTATAAATTTTAGACAGCTAGTCTGAACCGTCTTAAATGTACTGCATGTTAAAAAAATAAAATTTTGTGCATTTTTATGGAACTATAGGTTCCGGGAGGTTCATTTATGAGAGCTAAATTCTTCTCTGTTTGCTGATTAATGTTCATACTTCACTTCACTTCACTTTTACGACCAACAGTATATATTTCTGTCTGATACTTTTGTGAAATACCCACTACAATATTTTTGTTATCCAACATTAATATTATGCAAAATTGTCGAAAGAAAATAAGAGTGTAGGCGGATGAAATAGTTTTGCATAATATCAATTTTTCGTTGATAATACGATTTTTCACGAGTAGTATTGTTTTGTATTGAATCTGCTTACACTGTCATTTCCCTTCAAAAATTTTGCATAATATTAATTTTTCGTTAAAGATAAGATTTGTATACGAATAGTATTGTTTTGCATTGAATCTGCTTACACTGTCATTTCCCTACAAGAATTTTGCATAATATTAATTTTTCGTTAAAGATAAGATTTGTATACAAGTAATATTGTTTTGCATTGAATCTGCTTACACTGTCATTTCCCTTCAAGAATTTTGCATAATATTATTTTTTCGTTAAAGATAAGATTTGTATACGAATAGTATTGTTTTGTATTAAATCTGCTTACTCTGTCATTTCCCTTCAAGAATTTTGCATAATACTCAGTTTTCGTTAAAGATAAGACTTTTATACGAGTAGTATTGTTTTGCATTGAATCTGCTTTCATTGTCATTTTCCTTCAAGAATTTTGCATAATATTAATTTTTTGTTAAAGATAAGGTTTGTATACGAGTAGTATTATTTTGCAATGAATCTGCTTACACTGTCATTTCCCTTCAAGAATTTTGCATAATATTAATTTTTCGTTAAAGATAAGATTTGTATACGACTAGTATTGCTTTGTATTGAATCTGCTTACACTGCCATTTCCCTTCAAGAATTTTGCATAATATTAATTTTTCGTTAAAGATAAGATTTGTATAGGAGTAGTATTGTTTTGCATTGAATTTTCTTACACTGTCATTTCCCTTCAACAATTTTTCATAATATCAATTTTGAATAACGATAAGGTGTATATAGTATTGTATTGAATTGAAACTGCCTACACCTTCAATTTGATTGAAACCCGAGTGAGATTAAAATTTATTTTCTACTTTTTTATGCGTCACTATTATTTTATCATATTTATTTATTTTATTTTTTTACATTTTATTTGTTTTTAAGTTATTTGATGTAATTGACGTGCAAACCAACGCAGTGTAATACATGGATCAACGCGTTTGAACCACGAGAGCATTTCATCTAAAGGTATTGGGCTGCAATTCGTAAAGAAATGCAATAAAAGGCATAAACATATTCATGACATACGTGATGACGTAATGTAATGATTTGGAAATTTGATAGATGAAAACGTTTTGCGAGAAGAAAATGGGCGAATTTCAGTTCTCAACATTATCTGGGAACCGTTAACTATCCCGCCAAAAATATTGAATGAAAATACATCACGGGTTGGTAAGGATTGGTTGATTAATCATTTTTATCATATTAATTTAATTATGTTACTTTGATATTTTTATTCTTAATGCATAGTGATAATTTTTTTAGCCTGTATTTGTTGCAAAATGTATACTTTGAAGTTCATTTTACAATATACTTTAAAGTGTACATTTTGTAACATATACATGTGTAAAAATAAATTTTATTACTCATTTGTTTGTATTTGGTTTAGTTTTTAATACACTTATACATTTTTACTGCGTATTAACTATCATGCCATAATGGGAAATATGTCTGAGAAGAATTTACCTCTATAAAACATTTATAAAATGCTTTAATATATAGAAAAACTTTCAAAGTTTCATTCCAAATGCTTCATATAAGTTTAGAGTACATAACTCTTTGTCAGACGCTATATTTACATAATCACAATAAAATAAGCCATTTATATTCCAGTGAGAGTTAAACATTTACTTCATTTATGATAAATATATTAGTCATTTAGATACAGGCGAAAACATTGTAAAAATTTCAAAGCAATTAGATTGGGAAGTTGGGATTCAAATATGCGAAAATTCTACAGAATTATTTTCGATGCAAGCGTATTTTAAAGGGGTTGGAATATATCTCAAAGTAAATCATAATGGTTTTGATAAGCAGTTTAACACTTATTTAAAAGTATGTATTGACAACGTTGTGAGATAAGCTAAGATATGCGCTTAATAACTGATTTTCAAACCGTTCTCTGTGTGAATTTTTTTTAGAGAATCATCAGTGATTATTATATTTGAATATCATTAGCATGTAAGTATTGTGAAATAAAATATGTGATCATATATACATTATGGTAGGAATTGCTATTGATTTTTTATGATTTATTATTTAATTTGAGGGTTGAAATAAAAACTGTTACAAGATAACATTGTGTTGTTATTAAGTCTTTTGTTGCTGCTTACCATACATTACCATACAACGTATTGCAGCATACATCTGTTTTGATGAATTTGATCTAGCGTATCCTTGAAACAGCCGTATGCTGCATTATTATTTTATTTGTGCTTACATGCGTTGCTCAATGTGTACCTATTCTTCGTACAATTTTTGTTTTGCTTATGAAATCATTTTCTTCAAATAAAGTTTAGGAAATAAAAATTGTGTGTATAACGTTATTTTTACAGAAAATATTTTTATTAATATCTCCATAAGCACTGGGCCTACAAACTCGAAGCATGGACAGGTTTAGCTGCAGTGACGTAAATAAATATCATACCAAATTTGAAAAATGAATTAATCAGAAAACTGTGAGTAAAATTAACAAAAATCTCTGTGCTCACTGAACACAATTTATTCCAAAAATATAAATAAAAGTAGTGAGTCAAATAAAAATGAGTTTGAAACTCATGTATTTTATATTTGGAATATCTCTTTACATATAATTTACAACTATCTTGCAAGAAGCAATTTTTACACAGCTACTGTCACAAAATACAAAAGCCATTTGCGCGTCTGTGAGATTTAACCATTTACTTCATTATTAATAGCCGAGTCATTTGGTTACTGTCACAGACAATGCGATCAGGAATTCCGAAGCAATTAATTTTCTAAAGTTTGAAGTTCTAAGATGCAAATACTCTGAAGAATTCGTTAGGTAACAAACTAATTTTGAAGAGGTTGAAAATTCTCTAAAAGTAAATTAGTACACTCGGTAATAAAACGTTTGAAACTGTTCATTGACAATGTTGCGATATAGGCGAGGATTGATGTTTGCTAAGTGAGTTTCGAAATGTTAGAAGTGGAAAACTTTTTTTTCTTTTAAACTTTTCTGCTGAGAATTAGTTCACATTGTATTTTAACATAGTTGACCTCGTTTCTCGAGTTTTGACAAGCGGTTTCAGATACATACTTTCAATATGAATGTTTTTCAAGTTTTAAATGCGAAATTATTTTATATAAATAATTCCTCTTTTTTTCTTTTGGTAGATGATGTTTTCATAAGAATAAGGGCCGAGATTTTTATACGCTCGCTTGAGCCAAAACAAAATTCAATTAGACAAAAGTAGAGTCTAGTCAAAAGAGAACAACGTGGTATAATTATCTGCAATATTCATGAAAATATTTACTACAGTAGAAATTAAAATAAACCAACCGTAAAAATTACCAAAATTCGCTGGAAGGATTGAATGCAATTTTACAGCAAACTGCATAAAACGTGTATATGCATTTTTATTTCCAGCTGACCCTGGATTTTTAAGAGAAAATTCCCATTTTTTAAATATTCAATAATTTGCAGAATATTACATATAATTGCAACGTGTTCTTTTAGACTAGTTTCTGTATAGCACAACTTTTTCAAATTGGATTTTTATTTTTGCTCAAGGGATTGTATAAAAATTTAGACACCCTGCTTTTATGCCACACACCAGGAAAGATATGAAAGAATTTCGCATTTAATATTAAGAAACTTTCAAATTGGAAATATGGGTCTAAAACCAATTACTGAAGCTCGAAAAGGGAGATCAACTGTACTGAAACACCCTGAATCAGTGTCGGCTTGTAAGGTAAAACAGGTGACGCAGGATAAGCGCTGCTTCACTTAATGCCATCGGCTGAATGAGTTATTATTACTTCCCCTGCAATACATGGTAATGCATAGGAAAAGTATTGGAATCATACCGAAAATCGCAACTCGAGTTTTCGACGGATCCACACGTTTCGAGACCTCTAGAATACGAAAAAACATTTTTTAGCGTGACGTCTGTGTGTGTGTCTGTCTGTCTGTGCAATGTATGTATCCATTGAAACTAAAAAACTAATGGACCGAATTTCATAACATTTGGTATGTAAGTCACTTGGGTGAGACCCTGGTCCTGATTTGTTTTTGGTGGGATTCGTAATAACAGAACTCGCTTTTTTTTTGAGCGAAATGGTCAGTAAAAATTCCATGTATCCACTATAACTAAAATACTAATTTAGCAAATTTCACAAAATTTGGCAGATAAGTTACTTGTAGGATGGATGCTCTGGTGCTGATTAGATTTTGGTGAGATTCGGAAAAGAACAACCTGCCTTTTTTTACGAAATGGTCCGAAGAAATCTCATGTATCCACCCTAGTTAAAATACTAATTGACCAAATTTCACAAAATTTGGTAGATAAGTTACTTGTGGGACACTCTGGTGCTGATTAGAATGACCCGCAAAAATCGCCAAAATCTAAAGAAAAAAAAGACCACCTATGCTGAAATGTATCAATTAAATTCTTGTTTTATACGTAATTTTTGACGAGGAAAAGAATATAGCACACTCCATTACACTTTAGGACTAACCGTTCTCAAGATATTTGAGATTTCTTTCATTTTTGTTACGCCGCTATCGGAAAAATGTCCAATTACCATATAAAATAAAAAATTGAATTAAAAATGCAAATTTGGTGTTACTTGATGCAATTAAACTCAATCTAATGAATTATCAAAGAAATAAAGGAAATATGAATTTGAGTCTGCAGGGAAAGTCATGTGCTGCCCACATCAGATTTTTATTATTATAATTTGACGAATTTTGCCGACTCGTTTGGCTATTTTTAGATAATATTTAACAACGCTTCAGCCAGTAGCGTCATGTGTTTTGATGATGTTCGCTATTGAGGAGGGGGAGGAGTCCGGCTGCAATACTTCCTTACCCATTTCTGAAGTCAGAATCCGCCATTGCCCTGAACCCAATCAATTAATCTAATCACCTAATTATTTCTTGGCAAAGTCTATATATCCCTTCTAACTGTTAATACCTGTGTCGTAGCGCGATGAAAGCAGCACGTATCTGTACGTAAGTGACCAAACGCAGTCGAAAGCATGTATTCGTAGCGCCCCTAGTGGCGAAATGCGAAGCTTAAAAAATTAACACAGAAACAAACAGAGGTAGATAAAAAAATCCAATAACAAAATAAAAAAATCTGATGTGGGCAACACATGACTTTCCTTATATAATGTAATGAATTTGCTACTTTTACAGTAAAAAAATAATCTGATGTGGGCAACACATGACTTTCCTTATATAATGCAATGAATTTACTACTTTTACAGTAAAATAAATAGGTTTTTCTTATAGTAGATACTTATATTCTTTCCAGAATTTTCGACAATTAGTCGTCATTTTCATTGATGTAGCGTCATTTTTATCCATTTGGCGAGATTTTCGTCAATTTGGCAACATTTAAAAAATTCGTCAAGTTGGCGACATTCCGCCAAATTCGTCGCCAAAATCTCGCCAAGCTTTACTGACGGAGAAATAAGTTATTCTTATAGCAGATAAATGACTATTGGAGTTCAAATACAAAAGTATTACACGAAATATCTTTTCTCATGAATGGATCGAGCTAGATCCACGAGAATGCTGTCACCAACTTTATCGCATGGTATTACACATGAAAAGTGAACATGTTTCTCAATAGGAAATATATTTTTCTTATTTTATATGACTTTTTGATAATTTTTTTGAAAAATGTGCAATATCTCGAGAACGGTTCATGTTAGCGTTCTAAAATTTATGTTAATCGTTTTCTAATGAAAAATTACATAAGAAATGTCTATTTGCGTAACTTTATTCGTGGTTTTGATTTTTTGAAGATTTTTTCAAAATTTCACTCGAAAATTTAGGGGGGTTCTGAACATTCGATTACATTTAAAAACAATAGGCTTCCAGTGTTTACGGATTGTGATTTTTGTACCAAATTTCGTTCGAATCGGTCCATTCGTTCGTCAGTTATCGTCTCCACAGACTCACTGACACACACACACACACATACTTTCACACACACACACACACACACACACACACACAGACATCACTTCAAAAATGTTTGATTCGTGATCGGGGATGCTTGAAACGTGCTCTCCCGTCGAAAACTCGAATTCGAATTTTCGACCCCGTCACAATACTTTCCTTATACATTATGTATATAAGGAAAGTAAAAATCTGATGTGGGCACCACATGACTTTCCTTATATAATGTAATGAATTTACTACTTTTACAGTAAAAAAAAATAGGTTTTTCTTATAGTCGATACTAATACTTTTACCAAGATATTGAATTTTCGACAATTAGTCGTCATTTTTATTGATTTAGCGTCATTTTTATCCATTTGGCGAGATTTTCGTTAATTTGGCAACATTTCAAAAAGTCGCCAAGTTGGCGACATTCCGCCAAATTCGTCGCCAAAATCTCGCCAAGCTTTATGGACAAAGAAATAAGTTAGTCTTACAGCAGATAAATGACTATTGGCGTTCAAATAAAAGAGTATTACTCAAAGTACATTTTTCATGAATGGAACGAGCTAGATCCACGAGAATGATGTCATCCAATTTATCGCATGGTATTACATATGAAAAGTGAACATGTTTCTCAATAGGAAATATTTTTTTTTATTTTATGACTTTTAGATAATTTTTTTAAAAAATGTGCAATATCTCGAGAACGGTTCATGTTAGCGTTCTAAAATTTATGCCAATCGTTTTCTAATGAAAAATTACATAAGAAATGTCTATTTGCGTAACTTTATTAGTGGTTTTGATTTTTTGACGATTTTTTTAAAATTTCATTCGAAAATTTAGGGGGGTTCTGAACATTCGATTGCGTATAAAAACAATAGGCTTCCAGTGTTTACAGATTGTGATTTTTCTACCAAATTTGGTTCGAATCGGTCCATTCGTTCGTCAGTTATCGTCTCCACAGACTCACTGACACACACACACACATACTTTCACACACACACACACACACACACACACACAGACATCACTTCAAAAATGTTTGATTCGTGATCAGGGATGCTTGAAACGTGCTCTCCCGTCGAAAACTCGAATTCGAATTTTCGACCCCGTCACAATACTTTCCTTTTACATTATGTATATAAGGAAAGTAATAGGTTTTTCTTATAGTTGATACTAATATTCTTTCCAAGATATTGAATTTTCGACAATTAATTGTCATTTTCATTGATTTAGCGTCATTTTTATCCATTTAGCGAGATTTTCGTTAATTTGGCAACATTTTAAAAAAGTCGCCAAGTTGGCGACATTCCGTCAAATTCGTCGCCAAAATCTCGCCAAGCGTTATGCACTAAGAAATAAGTTATTCTTACAGCATATAAATAAATGACTATTGGCGTTCAAATACAAAAGTATTATTCAAATTATCTTTTCTCATGAATGGAACGAGCTAGATCCACGAGAATGATGTCACTCAATTTATCGCATGGTATTACATATGAAAAGTGAACATGTTTCTCAATAGGAAAATTTTTATTTTATTTTATATGACTTTTTGATATTTTTTTTTGAAAAATGTACAATATCTCGAGAACGGTTCATGTTAGCGTTCTAAAATTTATGCCAATCGTTTTCTAATAAAAAATGACATAAGAAATGTCTATTTGCGTAACTTTATTAGTGTTTTTGATTTTTTGACGATTTTTTCAAAATTTCATTTGAAAATTCAGGGGGGTTTTGAACATTCGATTGCGTATAAAAACAATAGGCTTCCAGTGTTTATGGATTGTGATTTTTGTACCAAATTTCGTTCGAATCGGTCCATTCGTTCGGTGGTTATCGTCTCCACAGACCCACTGACACACACACACACACACACACACACATACACACACACACACACACACACACACACGCACACACACACACACACACGCACACACACACACACACAGACATCACTTCAAAAATGTTTGATTCGTGATCAGGGATGCTTGAAACGTGCTCTCCCGTCGAAAACTCGAATTCGAATTTTCGACACCGTCACAATACTTTCCTTATACATTATGTATATAAGGGAAGTAATAATGCTGTTTCATTAGTGGAAAATGGTTCAAGCAATTTGGTAGAGAAACGCATCGTCAGAGCTCAGAATTCTGAAACCCCTGCGATGCTGCATGCTGTTCTCGAGATGTGCTCCTGTCTCGAATCCAGATGTGCACGGTCGCTAATATTGCACATTTTGAACACTGCGTACGTAAACTGCTGTGCAATTTAGTAGCTCCTGTATAGCGCGATCTTTGTGTTACGTCTGTGTTGTTATTAAGGTTGTGTATGCTTTTTTGTAAGTATTTCTGTTAAATCAAGTATCGTTTTGTACTTATTAAACACTATTTCATTTTTAATTGTACTTTTTTGACCTATCTCTGTTGGTCTCTTAGTTTATTTAAGTTACATATTTTGCCAGTATGTGCGCTGCGAGTACGTTCAATCGATTGTGCAGGTCACTTTCCTATAGGTATACGCCACTTCTGTTGTGCTACATCACGCGGTTTAAAAGTTTTAAGGGGTATATATACTTCCCTATGTTCCTTGTATAGAGGGTAATCCTGTCTAAAGTATACAGTAAACTTTTTTTTTCAGAGGTATCTGTGAGTTGGATGGTAAGCAAACGTTGTAGATATATCCGTTAAAATATGAGGACGTGATTTAAAATATGAGGACGGATTTAAAATATGAAGGCGTGATTTAAAATATGAGGACGTGATTAAAAATATAAGGACGCGATTTAAAAAAATCTGATGTGGGCAACACATGACTTTCCTTATATAATGTAATGAATTTACTACTTTTCAGTAAAAAAAATAGGTTTTTTCTTATAGTAGATACTAATATTCTTTCCAAGATATTGAATTTTCGACAATTAGTCGTCATTTTCATTGATTTAGCGTCAATTTTATCCATTTGGCGAGATTTTCGTTAATTTGCCAACATTTCAAAAAGTCGCCAAGTTGGCGACATTCCGCCAAATTCGTCGCAGAAATTTCGCCAAGCGTTATGGACGAAGAAATAGGTTGTTCTTACAGCAGATAAATGACTATTGGCGTTCAAATACAAAAGTATTACTCAAAGTATTTTTTTTCATGAATGGAACGAGCTAGATCCACGAGAGTGATGTCATCCAATTTATCGCATGGTATTACATATGAAAAGTGAACATGTTTCTCAATAGGAAATATTTTTTTTTTCATTTTATATGACTTTTTAATAATTTTTTTGAAAAATGTGCAATATCTCGAGAACGGTTCATGTCAGCGTTCTAAAATTTATGTCAATCGTTTTCTAATGAAAAATTACATAAGAAATGTCTATTTGCGTAACTTTATTAGTGGTTTCGATTTTTTGACGATTTTTTCAAAATTTTATTCGAAAATTTAGGGGGGTTCTGAACATTCGATTACGTATAAAAACAATAGGCTTCCAGTGTTTACGGATTGTGATTTTTGTACCAAATTTGGTTCGAATCGGTCCATTCGTTCGTCAGTTATCGTCTCCACAGACTCACTGACACACACACACACACACAGACATCACTTCAAAAATGTTCGATTCGTGATCAGTGATGCTTGAAACGTGCTCTCCCGTCGAAACCTCGATTTCGAATTTTCGACCCCGTCACAATACTTTCCTTATACATTATGTATATAAGGAAAGTAATATAAGGACACGATAGTTTTCACTAGGAGAAATTCGGCGCTGAAAGGGACGAAACACACTGATAATTCGTAATATCGAAGAGTGAAATTTCGAGGTAAAAGCAGAAACTCAAACATGACGTACGATCAATACATTTTGTTATTTCGTGAGTTAATATTCAAAACACAGCAAAAAAATTGCCATTATTTTTATTTGCCACTGGAATGAATTATTCGTTTCAAATAAGCGCCCGCTACGTAAAGGTACGATAACGCCACTAAATGTCCAAATCGCCTGTTTGGAACTAAACTAATTTTCTACTTTACTTTCGTTTCAATACACATATTTTAGTGTCAACGAATGTGTAGTTGCGCGCAACTATTTACCTCCACGCATACCTACAAACAGCCACTTTTCTTCCTGACAACGATCAGCAAACCGGAGAAAGAACAATATTGAAAATTTCGATTTTTATGCATTTTGGTTGATAATTAATTACAGAAAATACGAAAACAGACTAATTAAAATTATTTTTTTTTTTGTTATAACGCAAAGATATACATCCGTATATGTGCCAAACTATAGAATTCTGCTAATCTATACAATTCTGCAATCTATAGAATGCAAATTATAGAATTCTGCTGTCAGAATGGAAACCCTGTGATAATACTTTCGAACGCTAAAGTGATTTGAGTGAATACCTTTCAAAATCGGGTTTCAACGTAAAATAACTAAAAAACTATTTCAAATTTAAGAAAAGAAAAGAAAACAGGTCGTACCGGAAGTTTAGCTATCCCAATACTAAATTTAATGGCTGTCCAAAACCTAGATTTTCCACTAAAGAAAGGGCAGACGGCATATATTTTCTTTTATTTTATTATAGATTTTTTTTCAAGATATTTCGTAGAATTTGGGGTCCATTAGGTTAAGAATAACATGAAAAGTCCATTCAAAGTTTTGTTGTATGCACATTTTACTCATATTCACAACTTGCAGAGCTGAACTTAACCCCTAGCAGACAAAATTTCAACTGGCATTTTGTCGTGGAAGGTTTAGATAATTTAAGGGTATTGTTACTAGTTAAGTCTAGGCCACTGTATGTGTCTGCAGAAGTCTTTGAACGAAGATATTTTAGCCTGAAATAAAACTACCTTGTTAGTGATAGTTTTAAAAGTAAATAAAAAGTATCAACTTTTTTTACATGCTAAAGAGTGTTAAACTTGGAAATCAACCAGTAAAAGACAAGAACACGTGTTCTGCTGATGCAGTGCTCCTATGCTCTATATTGTTACTAACGCATCCTCTGGAATCGTATTTGTGCACTCAGAACACAAAAATGAGTCAAAGTTTCAGGATAAATAAATCGTTTATGCACAAGCACAACGTAAACAGGAACAATATACAGTTAAACAGCACTTAAATGCTCTACTAATTTAAAAATCTGATGTGGGCAGCACATGACTTTCCCTGCAGACTTATATCCACGTTCTCTTTATTTTAATTAAATTTAATTCACTTTTAATTCAATTTTCGTCCTCAATTAGTAACTGGACATATTTTCAGATGGCGTAGAGAAAATACGCAAAAAGTAAAATATCTCGAGAACGGCTAGTCCTAGTGTAATGGGGTTGGTCTTATTCTTTTCTTCGTTAAACATTACGTATAAAATAAGCATTAAATGGATATATTTAAGTATACGTAGTTTTTATTTTAGATTTTGACTTTTTTTGAGGGCCATTTCGCAAAAAAAGGCAGGTTATTTTTTCCCGAATCGTACCAAAATCTAATCAGCATCAGGGTGACTCACAAGCGACTCATCTACCGAATTTTGTACAATTCAGTCGATTAGTTTCTCAGCTAGAATGGATGCAGGCAATTTTTGAGGGCCATTTCACAAACGGAGGCGGGTTCTGTCTTTACGAATCCTACCAAAAACTAATCAGCACCAGGGTCTCACCAAAGTGACTTATCTACCGAATTTTATGAAATTAGGTCCATTAGTTTTTGAGTTAGAGTGGATACATACATTGCACAGACAGACAGGCAGACACACGGACATACAGACACACACACAGACGTCACGTTAAAAATAGTTTTTTCGTATTCTAGAGGCCTCGAAATGTGTAGATCCGTCGAAAACTCGAGTTGTGATTTTCGATATGATTCCAATACTTTCCCTATACATTACCATGTATTGCAGGGAAAGTAAACAAATAACTGATATTAATCTCAACATTAAAATTTTTTGATAAAACTAATTTCACAAAACAGTAGCTACTATTCTCAAAACATTGACAAAAATCACTGTCCAATGTAGCTGGTATCTTGCCAACTGCCACTCCAACGGGGTGAAGACTCTTTTTATAGTCTCTCTATAAAAACTTCTGGAATTCTCTCATGCCTCGTAGAATATTCGTCATTTCGCGGTCTTTCTTGAACTTTTGAGAAGTCACCAAATCTAGCTACCCTTCTTCGAACTTCAAAATTCTGGAAACCTTAGGCTCACGTCATGCTAATGTCATGGACTGCTCACGTCCTGGTTTTTTCTCAGTCTGGTCTTCGAAAGAGATGACAGAAAAGACATCAGTGAGGGAATATTAGACGTTCGCAAGAATATTTACAAAGAAGGCTCTGTATTGAATCCATATATTCTAGATGAATCCAGATCGCCTCTATCTATGAGGTCCAGGTTCAATACAACGAGTTAGTATATATGGAGAGAGCTCGGTCCAATATTCCCCATATTAGTAACATGATCAAACATAAAGCAGGTGCAGTAAGTCGAGAAGGAGAAGGACATTCATGATTTGGCGATTTATCGCCTAAACTGTATAGTGTACCTTCTGTTTTTTTTACTTCTGTTACAGACGAGGATGAACGGGAAGTTGTTATAAGTGTTATACGTTATAAGATTTTAAAAAATATGTATGAAGAAAAATACCAGATAGGATTAGAATATTTTTTTTACCAAAAAAATTTATTACTAAAGAATAATTTTGTTAATGAAGTCAATTTCGTAAAACAAATTGAACTACAAAGCCATTGCAAATAAAATATGATATGGAATAGATTACAAGTATACAAATTGAAGAATATGTATAATATATTTAAAAATAATTAAAAAGTATATGGAAAAATTGTATGCATGCTTGCGTAAAATGTAGAATTCTCCACTTTTATCTTTGAAAGTTGTGTTAGCAGTATATTATTTATATTATATATATTAAGTATATTATTAGTTATGTTATGTGTTGGTAGTATAACTAATAATATACTTATCTGCTTTGAGGCGCAATACAACAGAGTCACTTTTACATCTAATTTATTTTAATATATTGTATGCTTACCGTCAAACATAAAAGAATGTAATATTTACAATAATAAAATATTTTACTTTATTTTTTTTGTTTATAAAATGACATTTCAGAATAAAATGCAAAATTATGTCTAAATTTATAAATAGGGGCTCTATTGAAATAGCCATGATTCTTAAATTATCAAAACGTGTTCGGCAGGATTTTGCATGTTTAATCGCTATAGAATTTGGAAGTTTTTTTTAAAAATGTTCTTCTCTATTAAGTATAGGAAATAAATAAGATTATAAAATATTATGGCACAAAATACAAAAATTGCATTTAATTATAATAGTTTCAGAGATTTGGTTGCTAATAATTGGTTTGAAAAGTGCTTTAAATGCATATTGTGAAATTTGCAACAAGAATTAAATAGATCGTAAGCACAATTCCAGTGGGCTAACTCAATGTGGCATAAAAATATCAAATGTTGTACATATTAAATATTAAAAGATTATATTAAAAATTGCAGATCAATCTATCCAAAATTATTTCTAAAAATTTTAAAAACAACTAAAGCATTAGGATCAAAACTATAGTTAGAGCTATGTTTTGCAGAATTAAGTTTTAATGACCTGTAAATAGAGTTAATTTTTTATTAATGCTTCTGCATTTGTAATGTAAAGTATGTAAGTAAAAATGTATAATGTAAGTAAAAATATTTATATTGGTAGAGCTGTTTCTAGATCAAGAAGCTTATTACTTAAATTATGATGAGGAGAATTTGAGGTTCTTTTGGAGTTAAGATTGCTCATTTTATAGATTGCTAACGCATGATCAAGAATTCGGTGATTCAAATATTTCTTTGGGCAAGGCATATTTTTTTCTCGAGAACTAAACAATAGTGTAATACCAAAATACTTCTTGAAAACACTGAGAGTTTGATGATAGATCCTTTGATTTTTAATTTGTGAATGGGGGGAAATATATCTTTTTAAACGAAATGTTTATATGAAATTAATTCTAACCAGCATTGGCACCTATAGAATTTATACGGCGGAACTCAAGGATAGGATTAACAACATCGACTAGTTTGTTGTCCGCCTTTGTGATTTTAAAGTGCCCCCTTGTCTTCCCCCATTGGCGTCCATGCTAACTAGTAATACTTATTAAGTACGACTTACTCTGAACTAGAAATGAGATCATGCTCATATATCATATATCTTTATATAAATTGAGCTGAAAAGTTATGATGTAAAATCTAGCTGACATTTTCAATGAATGTAAACTATTATTATATTTTATTATGAACGTAAAATTTTATCATACGACACGTCTTTACGCTCATTATCCAAACTTTTATTTTTCTTCCCTTGTCACTAAATCTTGCGAGTCGCCAACCGTCGCCAAATTCTCGCCAAGTCTTCCTCGAAGTTGAAAATATACGAGGATACCGAAAAATAACTCTATAACTATCAGCAAAGTACTCCAAGTGTTTTTTTAAAGTGTTAGAATGACATTATAAGTGTTTTTCAATACCGCAAACAGCAAAAATAAAGCAAAGCCTCTAATTATACAGCATTAAAAGCAATAAAATTAATAGCCGAATGAAATGCACCACGCTAAAATCTAGCAAAATTACTTTTTAACTATATTTATAAGATACGTAATGAAAACAAACATTTTAACTATATTTGTAAGATATGTAATGAAAACAAACTGACCGACAGACGAACTGAACGTCAAAAGTTTTTTTTTTCTTAATCAGAACCTGTTAAAACGTGTAAATGCTTATTAGACTAAAGAATGTAATCTATTCACAGAATTGCGTTTTCTTATTAATAGCTATATACGACACGAAGATAATGAATATTTTATTTCCGAAGTATAGTTTTCAAGATAGCCTTGATAATTAGAGCATTGTGAAAACGTTTAGCAACGTGTGGAGTTAGGCTATTACGTTAATCGTTCAATCTGATGAATTACCTGAATAATTGACAGACCTCCACCTTGTCTGAAGATTTTACAGAAACCTTTCCCAAAGGACGACAGGTAAGGTTATGTAATAATTAATGTTGGTAGGTTACGATCAATATACTGTAAGTCAAATTCCTAATATCGCAAATTCTAGATGAGTTTAAGTTGTTTGCGGAAGGGACTACATAGGCTATATAGCATCAATTTAGTATATTTTGTTTATACATGCATAAATACATTGTTAGCAGACTACGTAAAACATAAATATATCGATGCCAGCCTGTTTTGGAAACAATATGTTTTTCTTCAGGACCCAACTCATGTATATTCTGTGTTTTTCACTGCATATTTATATGCATATTCTACAAATGGAAATATAGTTGTATGTGCTGAATGAAATAAAGAACAAAGTAATTAAGTAGCAGAAATGATATATTAATATTATATTATAAAATGTATGTTTGTTGGGTATTGTGTGCATGTCATTTGAATAGAAGCTTTGGAAATCCTCGAAGTTTGCCTCAGAGGTACTTCAGCTCCATGTACGACGCACATCAGCGAGACTTTTTAAAAATTTAAATTAGATTAAAAGCTAAGAATTTTTAAAGACGATAATCGCGATCTTGCGCCATTTTGTTAAATCAGATTATTCATTGCAGCTGCTCGTGTTGTAGAGGCGCAGGTTGTCTGCGAACAATATCTCAAACTTTTATCTAGAACATTTTGAATGATATTTTATTTGCTATCTTCTAAATCCGTGAATGTAAAGATAAATGTTCATATTTTGATATATATATATATATATATATATATATATATATATATATATATATATATATATATATATATATATATATATATATATATATATATACATATTTCAATATTATAAGTATTCTCTGAAAATTTGACTTCAATTGAATGAAAACTTGCTGAAATAACAAATTTTTTCAATTTTACTTCTGGGATTAAATATATATATATATATATATATACAGGGTGATCCAAAATAAAAAAACTAATAATTAATAATTCATGAACTTATAAAGATAAATAGATGCCGTTTGCACAGAAAGAATGGAAATGAACCCGGATTTTTTGTCAAGAAAAAAATATTGTTAGTATAATTTACATTTCTACCAACAGATGGCGCTGTATTAGGTACAGATATCAGATTATGCAAATTATCAGACGGTATAAAAAGAGCATCTGTAGTTGATAACGCCAATCTTGAAGCAGATAGTAGTGGTAGTCGATCTGTTCTATGTAATGTATCTGTGGGACACATATAAAAAAGGAACTTAAAGTTTAACTTTATAATTAACATTAATTATTATTAATCATCTTAACATTGCCGTAAATTCATATTTAGTGGAATTAGTATTTAATTGTACATTGCTTGTTGTGCCGCTATAAAACCTCCAACTATTTTACCTTTCGTGTGAGTCCCGTAAAGGAATAATTAATTAATAAAATGATAAATTGATCACACCATTTAAACTTAAACAATAAAACATTTATTAACAACATTTATTTTCATTACTTATTGCAGCGGAGGGGATATATGCGACCAGAATTATTAAAATTACTATCGTGTCTAGGACCTGTGATTATTGTTGAGCACATACCTTCTAATTCGTCTTGGGCTCTATGTCATATCTCAAAGGCTTGCATCAGTTCTCAGTATTGGCCATAACTCTTTGGTGTGTGGCTCCTCCTCGTACTCTGATTGCACTCACACATTGATATATCTCCATTATTTTGGAACCTCTACGGGACACTCTACATGTCTGTTAGATTTTTCATTCTTCTCTAGTCGTGCTCTTAAGTCAAAATCGTGATAGTTTCTGCTGGCATGCTTCTACGCCAAAATTCCATAGTTGTCTCTTTCGTTCTCGGGTCACAGGCTGTGGTTCTCTCGGTGGTGGGGGGGGGGGGGGGGGACTCCGCCTTTACTTCTTTTTGGCGTTTATTGGTTACTCCTTTACCCAATGGCACCACTGCACATTTCGTAAGGCCCAGCTCGGTCCCTCTGGTATGGCAACCCTAAATTTATGGTCTTCTGACCTTTAGGTTCACGTAGTAATAAACTTTGGTGCCAGCCAGACTACAAGTTTTGTCTGCCGTTTTGGCCACCGTAAATTTGACACATAAAGTGCCTCATCAAGTGTGAGATCCATTTTTGGTCTCACAGTATCTTATCCTATGTAATGCTAACTAGGTATCTAATACAGCGCCATCTGTTGGAGAAATGTACATTATGCTAACAATATTTTTCTTTCTTGACTAAAAGTCCAGCTTCATTTCCATTCTTTCTGTGCAAACGGCATCTATTTATCTTTATAAGTTCATGAATTATTAATTTTTAAAGTTTTTCCTGTCGTTTGGATCACCCTATATATATATATATATATATATATATATATATATATATATATATATATATATATATATATATACATATATATACATATATATATTTATATATATATTTATATATATATATATATATATATATACATATATATATTTATATATATATTTATATATATATATATATATATATAATATATATATATATATATATATATATGTAATATATATATATATATATATGTAATATATATATATATATATATATATATATATATATATATATATATATATATATATATATATATTGCGATTTTAAAATATTATACCAAGTTTTTATTTAAGCTATTATTTCTTGAATCGGTTCCTGAATTTCTGACTTCATATATAAGTTATATATACGTATTAAAGGTGCTTAAATTAGAGCGTATTATGCCCGCGTTGCATAATTTGTATGGTTGTGCATGAAGAAATGGAGCACGGGAAAGATTTTGGTTCAAAGCAGACGATTTGGAAATTGAATGATGGTACCTGTATCTGATTTATTTAAGTAGTGAGAGCTTATTTAGGACCTGGACAACGTAGGGTAATTTGTTCTATTGTAATATAAGTATCGTGTTAAAATATAAAGCAAAAAAGTTATGACTTTATCTACAGACCAAAATTATTTTCTATATCTTCTGTAAAGCATTCATTTGAGTGTCATGGCACAAATTATCACATGGAATGATACTTTTTTCTTTCCCTTGTATACATACCATGTATAAGGAAAGTATTGTAACGAGGTTGAAAATTTGAACACTAGTTTTCAACTATCCTTGAGAATTCTTGACTTTGAATCGAGCGTAATCCTATAGATAGAGCGTCAGAGATCCTCTCGTGTGTGTATGGTAGTGCGTTTGTATGTTAGTGTGTGTGCATGTTAGCGTTTGTATATGCTAGTTTGTGTGTCTTGAACTCTTGACTTTTACTGAGAGGGAAAAGTTATGTATAATACAATTATCTCAATGTATAATGCAATATCCTCAAGACCTGAATATGGCAACACAGGATTATGCCACGAAACCTCAGAATGCGCAAATGCGTGGCTTTAAAGAAAACTGAACTTTAGATTAGTCAGAAATTGGATCTCGACATGAAATGTAGTGATGATTGGATGCAGTGATAAAATCGCTTTCCCCTTCGATCAGAATGAGTTTAGTTTTTGTGTACTTCTTTGTTCTTTTTCGACTATGCGGAATCTTCACCCGGCGCCATCATATGGAAGTAGTATTTCTATAAAAATAGATAAACATTAAAATATTACAATTCGCATATTTCGTCGCGGCGCAACGAAACAGTGTGTGTGTGTATGTTAGTATGTGTATTTTAGTGTGTGTGCATGTTAGTGTGTGTGTATTTTAGTGTGTGTGCATGTTAGTGTGTGTATGTTAGTGCGCGTGTATCCTTGACGCTGTGAACGTGATATCTCACAAACGAATGAAGCGGTCCGAAAATTATTTCGTACGATTAGTACACTCATTAAATACTGGAGCCGTTTTGATTTTAAATACAATCGAATGTCTGGAAGCAACCCCCCCCCCCCCACCAATTTTCAAATGAATAAATTAAAAAATCTTTAAAATTTCAATACTTTCATTAATTATAAAAATTAATCATTTTCGACGTAATTTTTATTAGAAAACGGATGACATAATCTCTAGAATGCCGTTCTAGAGATATTGCATAATTTTCGAAAATATATTTAAAAATTAAAAAAATCAAACATTCAATAATGTTAAATAAATAAAAATGGTGTATATAATTTTTGTTTAGGTAAAAATGATATGAGCTTTCTCGAGATAATGCATGCTTTTAAAATAAATTTATTCAAAAAATTATATAAAATGGAAAAATGTTCACTTTCAACATGTAAAATTTTTCTCGTGAATCTTGCTCATTTCATTCACACACACACACACACACACAAAAAAAAAAAAGATACTTTTTGTGATATTTTGTGTTTAAAAGCCCAAGAAGTGTCATTTATTTCTTGCAACTATCTTGATATTAATTAAATGTCAATTAAGAATTTAAAAAAAGTATGAATAAGAACACAATGCTGTTTGGACTAACAATTTGATAAAAACACTAAATTTCAATTTATGTGATATTAATTAAATACAAAAACATTGTTCTTTGGATCTTGTACATCATTATTTCACTGTGAAAGAGGTAAAGTCATCGGAATATGAAAGTCATATATCTCTCGCATCAGATTTTTTAAATTATACCGAATTTGCAATTTGAATATTTTTTATTTGGCATTTTGGTCCATTTTAAAATACGACACTGTTTAACCGTACTTAATAAAAAAGTACTTTCTGATTAAGATGAGATACTTTCTAATTGCCATATTCCTCAGCTCCATAAAGTTTTTTATTTTTAAACCTTTATATTTTCATTACCTTTATAGCCATTTTAGACAAACCTTCGTTTTGTTTTAAACCTTTATATATTCATTACATTTATCGTCATTTACACACACCTCCCAAACCTTTATATTTTCATTACCTTTATAGTCATATAGACAAGCCTTTCAAACCTATATTTGCAAACATTTATAGTTTCATTACCTATATAACCATTTAGACAAACCTTTTAAACCTTTGTTTTCAAACTTTTATTATGTCGTTACTTATGTAGTCATTTAGACAAACCTTTCAAACCTTTGTTTTCAAACCTTTACATTTTCATTACCATTATAGCCATTTAGACAGATCTTTATATTTTCATTACCTTTATAGTCATATAGACAAATCTTTCAAACGTTTATATTTCCCTTATCTTTATAGTCATTTAGACAAACCTTTGTTTCAAACCTTTATAGTTTTATTGCATTTGTAGTCATTAGTCCTTACAAACCTTTATATTTTCATTATCTTTATAGCCATTTAGACAAGCCTTTCAAACTTTTATCTTCAACCTTTATAGTTTCATTACCTATATAATCATTTAGACAAACTTTTCAAACCTTTGTTTTCAAATCTTTATATTTTCATTATTATTGTAGTCATTTAGATAAATCTTTCAAACCTTTATATTTTTATTACCTTTATAGTAACATAAACAAATCTTTCAAACTTTTATATCTTCATTAGCTTTCTAGTCATTTCGACAAACCTTTATATCTTCATTACCTTTATAGTCATTTAGACATACCTTTGTTTCAAACCTTTATATTTTCATTATATTTATGGTCATTTTGACATATCTTTCAAAACTTTATATTTTCATTTCCTTTATAGTCCTTTAGACAAACCTTTGTTTCAAGCCTTTATATTTTCATTACATTTATAGTCATTTAGATACACCTTTCAAACCTTTATAATTTCATTACCTTTATAGTCATTTAGACAAGCCTTTCAAACGTTTATTTTCAAACCTTTATATTTTTATTACCATTATAGTTATTTAGACAAATATTTCAAACCTTTATATTTTCATTACTTTTATAGTCATATAGACAAAGCTTTCAATTCTTTATATTTTCATTACCTTTATAGTTATTTAGACAAACATGTTAAACCTTTATTTGCATTACCTATATAGTCATTTACACAAACTTTTCATACCTTTATATTTTTATTACCTTTGTAGTCATTTAGACAAATCTTTCAAACCTTTATTTTCAAAACTTTATATTTTCATTTAGACACGCGTAACATCTTTAAAATCTTACGTTATTATTATAAAAACATACATTTATCTCTGTAACCTTCTTTTATCCTCATGTGCGTTTTCCTAAGTACCTTCTTACCACAGAAAGGTTAATCTCTGTCCAATCTCTTTTGTTCTTTCATTCCATTAGCTGAAACTACTTAAGTAATTGGCAAACCACGCCCACCTTGATTCTTCTTTTTACCTTACGGGCAAGATCTCCGAAAGAGAAATAGAGACATTACTTCGGATGGAAAAATAAATATTGCCAGGATATCAGCATTTTATTATTCGCTTTGGGAAGTTGTATAATTGTTTGGATTTCTGTTAATGCTCATTCAATACCATGTGCCCTCATTTGATTTTACCATTAATGTTAAGAGTATGAAGGGTTTCTATGAAAGTTCCTAAGTGTAACAATAAATTTGTAAGAAAAGGTGCAGGAGTGTGCACGCTATCTGTAGTAAAGTGACCAAGTTCCATCGAATAAAAGTGATTATAAAAATGATCACAATTATAACATGTTACCCTTCATTTTAAAGAGCTTGAGCTACTGGTATGATGGTATTTTCCATATACATATAGCTTTCAATTATAGTCCTTACTATATACTTACATTTTCGTTTAAATTGAACTTTCGTTTAAATACTTACAATTTCTGCTGTTTCTGTAAAATGTATCAAGTGACATTAACCTATTCGTTATTGTTTCCATTATTTTCGTAAGTTGTGGTTTACCTGGAAACAAAAATTCCACTCATGGTTTAGTTGCAGTTGCCAATCACATCGCTAGCCTAGCAGACGACTTGATTTTAAAGGGACAGGAATCAGTTTTTCGGCGCGCAATTTTGCAATTCCATTCAAGGGGGAGGGATCTTTTTTTGCATAATTGATTTAATTTTTATAAGGTTCTGCGCATATGATATCATGAGCGCATTCATGTTTACGGGCTCTTTAGAGAGATCGAACTTGTTAACTGCGTTGTCATTTCATCTCACTGACGTCACTAAATCTCTTCGGACGTTACTGGGTCTTGTGTGCATCGCACAACGCAAAATTTCTGCACAAGTTTTTTTACGTCTGGATATTGCCACTTTAATATTAACAATGTTTTAACTGGAATGATGCGAAAACATTTGTGTTTTGCCAACTCCTCTCAAAGTTTACTCTGGACCGTGACATCATGAATGACACAACTTAATTCCCATGACGTGAAGATGACAACGTTTTCATTGGCTGCCTGCTCAACCTTTCGTTTGGTTGCTGGCTGGGTTCTCAAACTTATATTAAAAAATCTTGCATTGCACAAACAGACATACACATTATTGGTAACTCTTTTCAAAGTTTTTCCTGTACCGTTACGTCACCAATGATGATGTCTTATCCCACTGACGTCATGCTGACAGCATTCTGATTCGTTGTCGAGCTGGCAACTTAAATTTATATCAAAGAACCTTTGTTCGACGAATTTTTTGGTTGTTCCAAGGAGGTGATCGTCCTGGACATATATGACTTAATTATTTTTATATGGTTGTGTATGATGAAATGGGAAATAGAAACGTGCTTTTTTCGTTCTTAGACTCTTAAGAGGGTCCTAACTTGTTAACTGCGACTGCCATCTAACCCCATTGACGTCCCTAAATCTCCTGTAACACACTGGGTCCTGTGTGCTCAGCTCAATTTATAATTTCTGCTCAAGTTGTTTAGGTCTGAATGTTGCCACTTCAAAATGAACAAACATTTTTTTAACTGTAATAATGTAAAATCTTACTGTGTTTTGGCAACTCCTTTCAAATTCCTTCCTGGACCGTGATGTCATGAATGACGAAATCTTATCCCATTGACGTCAAGATGACAGCTTTTGGATCCATTGTTGAGCTGACAACCCCAACTTTTATTAAAGAACCTTAGTTAGATCTCTATATGCGAGTTTGTTGGTTGTTCCGTAAAGAAAATAAGACGTGCAACATTCATTTGTGAATAATATAGCCCGGCCTGGAGGTAATCACTATCATTTACGTTGGGTTTACTTGAGGTGATCTGTTAAAAATTGCTTTCGATGTTAAATACTGTTTGTTTTGTAGTTATATTTAAGTTTAGTTTATGTGTGCTGTTATAGAATATAAGTAGTAATTTTTAAGTTGTTTTCTTCAGACAAGACACTTTAATAACAATTTATTTTATATTAAAGAAAGTGTAGTTTAAAGTATAAATTGGTATGTGCAGATTACTGGCAGTTAGTTTGTTTTTATGTTTGCCTTTCAGCAGGTATAAGTATATTGATTTAGGATATTTTTGAGAAGATAAAATTTTAAAAGTGTTTGAACTTTACAATTGATTATTTAACGTTGGATCTATCAACAAGCCACTTTATGTATTCAAAAATGCCACGGACTTATGAGATCGAATTAAGAAGTGTTATCTGCAATTAAATTAGTAAATGATTTCGTTACATAATTTTACCTACAGGGTGAATATCTCTATGTTTACACCCGCATGTAGGTGAGGATCACGCTACGATCTGTCAACAAACCACTTTATTTACTTAGAAATGCCTCGGACTTATGAAATCGAATTTAGGAATGTTATCTGTAATTAAATCAGTAAATGTTTCCGTTTCCTAGTCATAGCTGAAGGGTGATCATCTCTATATTTACACTCGCACTTAGGGGGAGGGGGTAACTAAAATAAGGATCGCTTTACCTTTGGATCTGTCAACAAACCTCTTTATTTACTCAAAAATGCCTCGGGCTTATGAGATCGAATTAAGGAGTGTTATCTGTAATTAAATTAGTAAATGATTCAGTTTCCTAGTTTTAACTGCAGGGTAAATATCTCTATATTTACACTCTCATATAGGTGTGTAAGTAAAGTAAGGATCGCTCTACCTTTGGATCTGTCAACAAACCACTTTATTTACTCAAAAATTCCGCAGACTTATGAGATCGATTTTAAACAGTGTTATCTGTAATTAAATTAGCAAATGTTTCCATTTCCTAGTTTAAACTGCAAGGTGAATATCTCTATATTTACACCCGCATATAGGATGTTAAGTTCTACAATTTAGCCCGTTTTAAATTTTAAAAAGGTGATGTTGAATAATAAAAGAAGATATTTATCTTTGTATGTGTCGCCTGTAGCCGAAAATCAAAGTTTCAAATAGCCACGAAATTTTGTATTGGGTTATCTGTAATCCCGGTATGTCAGACCTCGGTGATGTTTTTAATGCATTAGAATCAGCATTTTAGTTATATTATGTCGATGCAAAATTTTGAACGATTTTCACACAAATTGGTTCCTTAGCGATCGAAAATATTATCATAGAATTTCCATCTTGGCAACATCGGAAGAATCAAAGGGCGTTATTCTAACAATCTTTGAACCAATTCGTAAGATAACTCTTATATATATATCAAATATGAATGTTTTTCGTCATTTGATGCTTATTTCATCACATCCGAAATGGAAGATTAGCATAATTTTATAGTTTGGCAAAAATATGGACAAACGCATTCTAATAATTTTTTTTAATTACCTTATTTTCTTATTTCATGTGCATTTTAAAACAAAGGTATAAAAATTGAGATTTTTGATTCCGCTGTCAAAGGGCTTTATTTTTCGGTACGTCGGTTGCTTTGCACTGAGCATTGAAACTGACGTTACAACCAGTCTCTTGCTATAGGAAGCAGTTTCATTTATCAAAAATTTTGTGATTTATGTGCATTTATAAAGAAACTGTTGTCGGGGTTTTCGGGCATTTCGAGCAGACGATAAAGATGTCGAGACGGAAAAGCAGCTGTTTGTCTAACAAAGTGGGTTTTATTTATCGGTTTTCAAACTTTGCGAATTTAAAATATATCATTCTAATTTTTTGTAATATGGTATTATATTATTATTATTTTTTTCTTTAATATTACTATCTTGTATTTGCGATTTGCACATAATTTTATCAGTGATTTTTAAAAGTTGGCAGGGCGTGATCACGGTTTTTTAAAAATTGAATAAATTAAGTTAATTCCTCTTTTGAATCAATACTGGGCAACGGCGGGTACATTTTCTAGTGAAATAATAATAAGAGTAAAACCGTTAACGGATAATGTTATAAGTAAGGAGATCGATTTGAATTATATATATATATATATGAATGTATATATATATATATATATGTATATATATATATATATATATATATATATATATATATATATATATATATATAATATATATATATATATATATATATATATATATATATGTGTGTATGAAACATGTTTTCTCCAGTATTATCTAGATATCTTTTCTCTCTTTTCTAGACCATTTATACAGAATTATAAATTTTACAGGCAAAGGTGATGTATGTATACGGCTACTGAATATTGGCGTCCAATTCGATGACACATAGCTACAAATGTTGAGAACCAAATTGGCATATACCGTCATTTGACGAGATGCAGAAAATACTATAATTACTATTCTTATCCCTTATGAGTTAGACAATATTAGATGACGTCGGTATCATCTATATATCTTTTTTCTAGTTGTTTTCACTTTAATGATTATTCCATATCCATAATGAGCATGTCGGCATTGGAAAATGACTTCTACAGGCATAACACCATTTGTACAGAAAAATATGTTTTACGAGCAAAGACGCTGTATGCATACGACCACTTAATATTGGTGTCCAATTTGACAACACTTGGCTCCAAATGTTGAGAAATACCGCCAAATGGAGGACATTTGGCAAGATGCAGATAATACGATTATTTTTATTCTTATCCCCAATGAGCTAGACAATGTTGGTTTACGTCGGAAAGACCATGCCTGTTCAGTCAGTAACCGAAGAAACTAATTTTTTCAAACCGAAAATAATGTTAGTAAAGAATTTTTAAGAATATCGGTGGAATCTTAAAAGAACTCGTTCTTCTCAGACAATTCAATTCAAGTGAATGGGTCTGGGTGACTAAGATGAATCATTCTCCATAGAGAGCACCCATTATTTTGGGAAATCAGATAAATATTTTAGGGAATGGAGTCCCCATCTTTTAACGTTGATTGATGTCATTTTAATTAACAATGGCTTACTATTTAGCTGTGCATTTCAGGTGCTAACTGCTAAATTCGTGTGATTTATTGAAGTGCATATTTATTTCTGCTTTATTAAAGATGTTATTTGGATTACTGAGATTGCTTATATACTAAACTATCGTCTCGGCAACTTAGATGATGTTACGTAATTTTATTAATGAAACATTTCTCTGTGTGTGTCGTCTATAGTGAAAAGTCGAACCTTCCGATAGCCGCGAAATTCGATATAGCGATACCTGAATACTACTAAACGACAGATTTCTACGAGTCTTTTTTTGTTTATTTCGAATTAGATATGAATTTAAAAGGTGAAATTCGGCTGAATTTTTACCATTTTTGAATTTTATTTAATATTCGAAGAGATAATTCTGCTCGAATGCGAGCATATTCTTTCACAGTTGTTCTGAGACTAATATCTCAGACTTTCGGTCTAGACATTCGGCAAAATAGAATTATTTCAATATAAAATGTGTGTTCTAAAATTCTGACTTAAATCAGACGTAAACTTTTGAAAAACGCATATAAAATGTTATTTATACTTTCGGCTTTAAAATCAATTTATTTTATTATTTTCCTTACATATATAGAAAGTATAATGCAGAAGGAAAGTATTGTGACTTGGTCGAAAATTCGAATTCGAGTTTTCGACGGAAGAGTACGTTTAAAGCATCCCTGAACACGAATAAAACGTTTTTAAGGTTATATATGTGTATGTATGTATGTATATATATATGTGTGTGTGTGTGTGTGTATCAGTGAGTCTGTGGACACGATATCTGAAGAACGAATGGAGCGATGTTAACGAAATTTGGTACAAAAATTGTAATCTGTGAATGCTGGAAGTCTATTGTTTATAAATACAATCGAATGTTCGGAACCCCACTAAATTTTAGAGTGAAAATTTGAGAAAATCATCAAAAAATCAACACCTTTAATAAAATTGTGCAAATGGTCATTTCGTATGCAATGTTTCATTAGAAAACCATTGACATAAACTTTAGAACGCTAGCATGAACCCTTCTCCAGATATTGCCCATTTTTCAAATAAATTTATCAAAAACTCACATAAAATAAAAGAATATATATATTAACTATTGTGAAATATGTTCACTTTTCATATGTAATATCATGCCATAAATTTGGTGACATCATTCTCGTGGATCCAACTCGTTCCATTCATGGGAAAAGATACTTCGGGTAATATTTTTGTAGTTGGACGTCAATAGGCATTTATCTGCTATAAGAATAACTTATTTATCCGTCCATTACACTTGGCAAGATCTTTGGCGACAAATTGAATCAATAAAATAACTACTAATTGATGAAAGTTTTATATCTTGGAAAGAACATAAGAATAGACTACAAAAATAACCCATTTCTCCGTCTGTCCGTCCGCAATGCTTGGCAAGAAATTGATCGGGATGTCGCCAACTTGGCGACTATTTTAAATGTAGTTAAAGTGACAAAAATATCGCGAAATTGATGAAAATGACGCTAGATGAGAAGTAATGTTTCGAAAATTCTGATTTCCGTCATATGACGAGTATACATTGCAGTATATAAGAAATGCTCTTTTCCCCGTTTGTTTGTAACATTTGGTGATGTATTTGGAAATATTGGCAAATAATGTATCAAAATATCGCCAACTTGACGGTATTTCGCCCCAGAGTGAAGAAAAATTTTGTTAAAATTGCAAAAATGACGCTAGGTAAATGAAAATGACGCCAAATTCATGAATTAATTATTAAAATATTTTAACACATGGACTATATCACTTATTGAGGATATTACCAATATTGCTAATTGTTAATTTAGAGTTATAGGACATATAAGTTAATTGGGTACTCTGAAATAATATTACATGTTGTCATCCGGAAAATCGCCAAATGTACAATTCAACGTTAAAAGTAAAACACAGTACTTTGGAAAACTTTTACATAATTTTTTGACTGTAAAAGGAGTAAATTCATTGCATATTGTATAAGGAAAGTCATGTGCTGCCCACATCAAATTTCCTTTAATCAGCTCCGAGCCATACACATCAATTGCAGTTAAAGGCGAGACACGAATTGGATGGTAAAATACGAAAATCTAACTTTTAAATTAAACTTTCTAAAAACGATAATTGAACAACAACAACAACAAAAAAACTTAACATCCAACGTTTCTAATTAAAAGGAATTTATTGCGCTTTCAAGTATTTTCAACCCATTTGTGTAAAGCGTATCAAATGAGTTTTTTCCTGTCTATCACGCCAATATTGTACAATTGGCTTGATTGAGTACGGAACGCGGGACTGATTTTTGTTCAAAACATGCGATTTGGAAATTGAGTGATGTTATCTATATCTGCATTACTCACGTAGCGGGCGATTATTTAGTACGCATGCAATGCCGTATTATTCGGTCTAGTATCATTAACAGATTTATACAGCTGGCGAAGTTTTTTTTCTTTACAAAAATCTCATTCGAACAACTATCTTAGACAATGGTTAATTTCATTCTTGTATTTTTATTGTAACTTCAATCCATTAGTGGAAGCTACTTAAGTGATCGGTGAACGCCTGTCTCACGTTGATTATTCCTTCTACCTTATGGCAAAGATGGATGGCAGAAAACGGAGATGCATTAATTTGGATGGAAATATTTTTTCAGAATACAAGTTTTCATTATATTTCTTTATCCGCAATGTGAGAATGCAAAGTGAATAATCAAATTCCATTACTCTAGGACAGTGGTGCTCAAACTTTTTGTTGATTCGATCAAACTGGCGTATTATTATTTTCTCATACATATAGAAAGTATTGTTTTCACGAACATTTTCGATTTCGAGATTTTGATGCATATATATGTTTTAAAACCTCCCGAACACATTTTAATTATTTTTGGAGTGATGTCTGCCTGTGGTCGATTTTCTATGTCCACGATAACGGCCCGGCCACAAATATTAATGGATTTTCACGAAACATTGCATCGAAACGTTGTTGTAAAATAATCTAGAAATAGATAGAATTTTTTTAAAATTCGAGCGAAAACTTCAAAATTTATTTAAAATTTTATACTTTTTAACATGACAGCATAGGACAAAATTTGACATATTCCTGCATAAAAGCGTTTATTTATAGCTCAATGATCACAAAACTGTATAGTTTCAATAATTGTGAAAAATAGCCACGATGCAATTTTTTTGTTCGCGCCGTCATTAGCTATGTTCGTGACGTCATCCCTTGGGGGCCGGGTAACTTGCCCCCGGGGCGCACATTGTCAAATATGATATCAACCGAAAGATTTTTTCAAGTCCTTTAAAGCGGAGGATAATACGCTGTAATTGCAATTATTTGGCCCATTAATATCGATTTTTCAAAAAATTTCTTCTAAAATTAAAAAAAATAAAAACAACTAAAAATGGATTCTGGAATAGGAAAGTTGAGTTGAGCCACATTTCAGTAAATTTTATTTTGAGCTCATGCCGCCATGTAAATATGTAAATAAAGTAAAAGATTAAACATTATAATTAAATTTACAATTTTAAAATGTTTTCATTTTGCATTCTCCAATATTAGTTACATTTAAGAACACAAATGTCAAAATGCTTCATCTAGAAAGACATAGTACGTAGAAAATTTTTGAATTAAGAAAACATCATTAATGAAAAGATTACACAAAATGTTTGACAGTCCTAATATGAAATTCGAGCCTAAATCTATACATTGAAATAAAAGATAAATACGTCTTTCGTATCATCTTTGTCTCCCATAAAAGAAAAAAAAATCGGCAACTTCTTAATAACCGTCGCGATGCCATTTGGCGTCGCGAGAGTTTATTAAGTTACGCACCACTTATCTAGTAATTACCGTTTTTGAAATATGTAATTGATTAGTTTCCTATACTATGTAATATAGTATTGAGAAAGTATTGTCTTTATGAAAATTTTCGAATTCGAGATTTTGATTCCATTATATATTTTGAAACCGCCTGAACACATATCGATTATTTTTGGAGTGACGTCAGTTTGCATGTGGTCGATTTTTTGTCTACACGATAGCAGCCAGTAATATTAACGGACTTTCATGAAACTTTATATCCGGCTTTGTTAAAAAAAGTTCAGAAGTAAGTAGAATTTTTGTTAATTCGAGGAAGAACTTTGAAATATATTCAAAATTTGATATTTTACACTACAGCATAGGACAAAATGTTACATAATCATGCACAAAAGAGTTTATTTAAGGATCAATGATCACGAGACTTAATAGTTTCAATCTTTGTTGTAAAAGATAGCTGCGATATAATTCTTCTTTTGTTCGTGACGTCATTAGCCCCCCTCGGAGGCCAAGTTTCCCCCCGGGAGGGGGGGGGCATTTATAAGTATGGTATCAATCGAAAGATTTTTTTCAAGCCCTTTAGAGTGAATGGTAACACGCTATACTTGCAATCATTTGGATCCACAATACCGATTTTTCTCAAATTTTGTCTAGTAAAATATGAAAAAAAAATGATTTCTGGTATGAGTCGAGTTAATTTATTACGTTTAAACTTTCTCATACTATGTAATATAGTATCGAGAAAGTATTGTTTTCACGAAAATCATTGCTGGGAAAAATAGTCGCGGATATAATTTGTGTTCGTGGCATTATTAGCCCTTCTCAGGGATGGTGGGAAAGTTACCCCCTGAGGTACATTGTCAAATATGGTATCAGTAGAAAGATTTTTTCCAGCCCTTGAAAGTAAAGGGTAACACGCTATAATCGCAATCATTCCAACTCTCGATACCGATTTTCCAAAAGATTTCTTGTAAAAATTGGAAAAAAAAAATTAATTTTGTTATGAGGATGTCGAGTTGAGGCACACTCCAGATATATTTTTTTTTAATTTAGCTAGTTGGCGAAATTTCACAATGCGCTATGTCACCAAATGAAAATTTCAGAACTGAGATAACATAAAATTCATAACGGAATATAACATGAAGTCAATATGTGTTTCATGTGTTTAATAAAACTTCAATTAACTTCATTGTGTAATACATAGAGATAATGAATGGCAAACGATGTTTTGCCGACATCAGCTTTTATTTCACTGGGCGACTTTTAAACATTACAACATTTTAAACATTAAATCGCATATTGTAAACATTAACACATTTGAAATTTTCAGTCACGTATTTAATTTAAATACATGCAGCTTAATATGTTTGTTTGAAATCATCACTTCCCGCTGGGTAATTCACTACATCATTTTATTTATCCAAAAAATGCTTCTTGGAGCAATTAATTTTAATTAAGCCGTGATCACTGTAAGGAAATGTTTAAACAAAAATGGTTAATGGTCGTAAATGTTTGTTTTTCCTTGTTTAAACATCTGACCGCGCATCGTTAACAATTTTAATCACCAGTACTATAATTGTCTTGCAAGTTTTTTCCCCATGATGTTTATGCATGACTGTTATGCACGACTGATGTTATGCACGACTGTAAAACGACTTTTACAGTCAAAATAAATTTTTACTTTCCCTACATAAATAATGCGTTGGGAAGGTATTGTGACGGGTTCGAAAATTCGATTTCGAGTTTTCGACGGAAGAAAACTTTTCAAACATCCTTGAATTTGAATCGAACGTTTTTGAGGTAATGTGTAAAATTGGAACGATTATTACAATCAGTGAATACTGGAATTCTATTGATTTTAAACGCGATGGAATCTTTGGTAAACCTCTCCTTATCAATTTTCGAACGAATTCTTAATCATTAAAAAAACAGGACCTTATATAAACAAATAATTGATACGTAATTCTTTCGTTACAAAACAAATTATATAAATTTAGAAGGTTAGCATAAGCCGTTCTTGATATATTGCATATTTTTTCAAATAAATTTATAATAATAATTGCATAAAATTACAAAATAAGTGAATAAAGAGGTTGATATTCCATATGTGATATTATGGGACAAATTTATTAAGATCTTTCTCTGCATCTAGTTCGCTCCATTAATAAGAGATCAACACATTTGATTAAAACTCAAATCATCAGTTAATATTATTTACTCTGATAAGGAAATTTTTCCCCGCCTTCATGTCTGCATGCAGCGCCTTTCGACATTTTGGTGAACTTAGTGAAATATCATCAACGTGGTGACTTTTAAAAATATCGCCAAATCGACAAAAATGTCGCTACATGGTCACAAGTAACGTTTAGTTAGAGAAAATTAAGCCAAATTGATGAAATTTTAATGTCTTGAAGAATGAAGTTCCATTTCTTTGACAATCCCTGCCCTTTTGTGAGAATTGATATCCTTGATGTATGGAATTGATATTCTTGATGTAGGGAATTAATATTCTTGATGTAGGGGATTAATATTCTTGATATGAGGAGACTTATATTCTTGATGTAGGGAATTAATATTCTTGATGTAGGGAATTAATATTCTTGATGTAGGGAATTAATATTCTTGTTGTAGTTATATGCTGCCTACATCAGAATATCTTTCGCATACGAAATAAGTATGTAAAAGAGAATTAAAAATGTTCCGCTCAAAATGAAATGTTATCGCCACTTGGCAGGATATGATGGATTTTTCATAAATGTTTAGTTTTATTTTGTCTTGTGTCTTTTCCAGAGGTACCTGATCCAAATAACTATATCACAAATAACAGTTAAAACTTCTTTCCGCTTTTTCTTTTGTTACTTTATTTCCTCAGCCTAAATTACTCCAGTAATTGACAGATTTCTTATTGCGTGGAATCTTCCTGTTACCTTATCGCAAAGGCCGATGGAAGAAGAAAAAGATACATTAATTTCCCTGGAAATGTATTTACCCAGAGTATCACTTTTCAATTTGCGTGTCTCGAAAATTATGCCATTTGGTTCTTTTTATTGCACACCAACTTAATTTTGTGTTAATAAAGCATATTGTTACGGACGTGTATAATGCCCTCACTGAAATCCCTTTCGAAAACCAGACGAAGAAAACACCCGTACAGGCAACCTTTCCTATGGTGTGAATTTAGGGTTGCCATATGATGAAGTTCGGAGGCGTGTTGATAGATTTGGCGACATCTGGCGACTATTCAAGAGTTCGGGGAACATTATTAAATGACCAATATTCTATTTGATTTGATATATCTTTAAAAGTTTCTACAGAGAGTCTATAAAAGGAGTCATCACCGAGTGGGAGAGTAGTTAACGTGATACGAGCTACATTGGACTTTGATATTCGTCAATGCTTTGAGAATAGTAGCTGCTATTTTGTGAACTGAAATACGTCAATGTTTTGAGAATAGTATTGGCTATTTTGTGAAATTAGTGGATTATTTAAGTACTGTTTTATTGTATGTTTACGCTGTGCTTGTAAATAAACGTGTTAGTTATCCAGAAATTTGGACTCATTGTTTTATCCTGAGAGAGTACACACTCGATTTCAATTCCGAGAGGTTGGTGGTAGGGGAAGGAGGGTACGGTCTCTGTGGATTCCTCCTCCACTGGGTTCCGGTCTAAATTGAGTGGCACTTCCCGGCCATCCAAACAGTTACCTTACAACTTTCTGGTAGGTCGGACGGTCTGGGTCTCAACAACAACACTCGATTTCAAAGGATACGTAGTAACAATATGTGCTTTAGTGTTCGTGCAAAAACAGTTAACATTTATTTCTATTCATACTTTAATGCATTTTATTTTAATTAAAATTTCGTATTCATTGATTATTTTATATAAAATATATATTTTATATTAATTAAAATACATTAATTTAATAAATTTGAGTTAATAAAGTAATAATAAATAATGTAGTAAATATTTAATAATGTAGTAAAATGTTCCATGGACAACATTTAGGTAACCCATAGGAGGGAGGGGGTTATATTAAGACAAGATTCTTAAGTCATGTGTCTCAATTTTTATATAGCATTAGTTCACACTTTAAAAGTTTTGTATGTGTATCAAATAGTGTACATCTAGTGAAATTGGACCTTAAAGTACTCAATCACAGACAGCCTTTCGAGACTTTCTGGTCAGGGAGCCGAATGAAAGTTTAGGAGGAGGGGGGCAAGTTTTCGATTTATCATATATAAATATATCTAAATGCTGTCACATAAATAGAAACTATAGGCTTTATTTTTTTATATAATAGAAATAGTTTTTTATATAATAGAAAGAATAGGTTTCAGTATTTGAACGATAGTACGAGAAGATTCATTTTAGGCTTACGTATGGCTAGATGGTCGTATCGCCGCTAAAACACGCGTAGATGCATCCACTATGCAAAGGATTTAGAGAAGATAGATTGAAGAAGAGCATGTGAATCATCGCAGTGGTACAGGTTCATCTAGATGTACGTCAACACGCATTGATCGACTCATTCGAAGGCATGCGATGGCGGCGCCACAAACGACGGTAACATTCAGCGAAATTTGCAGGGTACATTGGACATTCCAATATCAGCGAGAACAGTTTCTCGACCAAAGAAGCTTCAATCAACCAGTCCTTTATGAAGACTGCCATTGACTACAATACACCGAAGCGAGAGATTGCAATGGTGTCGGACCCGATCCTCATGGATGACTGAATGGGACAGGGTAGTGTTCAGCGATGAGTATCGGGTTCTGTTTGTCGGATGACAGTCGCCGTGTGAGAGTCTGAAAGCGACTTGGAAACAAATCCAATCCTGCTGCGACTGTTAACACTATACCGACTGTTAACGCCATACTGCGACTGTTAACACCATACTGCGACTGTTAACACCAACTGCGAACACCATACTGTTCGACCACCATACACCATACTGATCGTTTGTATCAGAGTCACAATGTCGGCACTAAGATATGTGGATGAGGTGCTGCGGCCGGTTGCACTAATCTACCTTCAGCAGTTGCAAAATGCTATTTTCCAGCAAGATTCCGACCACAGTAACCATCAGCAGACAAGCCTTGCAAGGTATCCAAGTGCTTCCTTGTCCTCCGCTGTCTCCAGATCGTTTGACTGTCCTGTTCCAAACAGAGGACGACTTGTGAAGGATGGTTGAAGGCATATGGTCGCCCATCCTTCAGAAAACTATCCGCACGCTCACTGCATCTGTTCCTCGAAGGGTTGCTGGTTGTATCGCCGTAAGAGGTAGTCGTACTGTCTACTGATCACCCTGTCAGTGCCATTACTGTATTGTATTATCCTTCTGGAATTAACATCACTTATTTATATATGCCATCTATGTCTGTGTGTTCTTTATCATCCCATCCTATTCGTTCTTTCATGGTGTTCCTTTTTTTGTGTCGGGTAGTGTTACATTGCGCAGATCGATCCCTCTCCCCCCCCCCCCCCCACACACACACACAGAGACATTGCGCTAAAATATTTTTGTTGTATTCTAGAAATCATGTATATACATTGAAAAATCGATTTGCGATACGATTCTAATATTTTGCCTATACATTAATTACCAAGTATGGTAAGGAATGTAAAAAATATTTTTTTAACCATGCAAAAATAAAGTCTTGAATTTTAATTTTAATAATTGAAAAAATGCTCTGGAAAATAAAACTCTTATTAGCTATTATTATTAACTAATCCTTTGATTATATTGCTAAAACCATTACTTATGGGTAATTAAGTATCCTCAATGTGTGTGATGCTAATTAAATATTTCATGCATGTATATGTATCTAATCCCCCTTTTCAACAATAAATTTATCGTTAAAAGTAGTTAATTATCACGTTAACTACTTTTTTCGCATTAACAGTTGACAATCATCCGAACTAAACATTAGAACTGAATAATTAATTAGTGGATGTACGACTAGTAATCCCATAAATATTTAACAGAATTACGAACTCAAATCACCACGAAACAAGGACAAATTGAAAGACTTTAAAAATATGTTGAGAAGAGTCTAATAGTGATAATAATATGTTATAAATAATTATTATTATAAATTTTACGAATATTTTACTGGTAATAGAAGTTTTATCATATTATAGTTTTTATGTCTTTTCTTTCTTGAAACATTTATTTCTCATAATCAGCTATAAATAGAACTTAGATGATGGCTGATATGAATTTAGCATCAAATTCATATCAGTGATCATTGGAGCAGAATGGGGGTTCACTACGTATTTTTACTGCCGGTTCTTTTTCCATTTCCGGATCAAAAATTACATTTTGCATAAAATATATTTCCTCAAGATGGCTATAGGTAGGGTTTATATGATACATGATATAGGTCCAGCGTTAAATTCTAGAGGAGGTAGAGTGGTTCACAAAAAATTTTTACTTCCGGTTCAAAAAATTTCCTTGAAACAATAACTTTTATAGATTCAGATTAAAATGCTAGAGAGGATTGGGATACTTACTAAGGATTTCCATTTCCGTTTCTTGAAATATCACTTCCGAATAAAAAATTTACATTTTCCTTGATATATCTATTTTGTCTACAGATAGAGCAGGTTTTGATGCAGATTCAGTATCAAATTTTGCAGGTGATAGGGTGTTTATTAAAGATTTCCAGTTCCATTCCGGTTCTTTATCAGCTTCCGGTTAAAATTTTTCTTGAAATATATATTTCTTAAGATTGGCTATAGATAAAGTTTAGAAGATGACTAATAGGGATTCAACATAAAATTCAGAAGGAGATAGGTAAGTTCTCAAAGGATTTTTCTAAGTATTTCTCTAAGGAAAATTTTAAAATTTACTTGGAACATCCATTTCTCAGGATTGGTTATAGCTAGAGCTTAGATGATGACTGATATAGATTGTGCATTGAAAAGGGATTAGGGTCGGGGAGGGTGTTTAAAGATATTTATTATCTGTTTCGGAGATGTCACTTCCGTTCTTTTTCGAAAATTCGCATGATTGAATAAAATATGCATGCAAAAGAGAATAAAAATGCCGAATAGTTTTGTCACAAATGAAGTGATACACCATTTACCACCGCACGAATGTTCCTTCATAAATTTCAAGTTAGAAATAAGTCATTTCGCGAAGCAAGTTTTATTTTATTTAATCTGTGAAGTATATTTCAGTGGAGTATATTTCAGGAAAATGTGTCAAAAATGGAAATTTTTTTTATTCTTCAGTTTTGTGCATTATAACATTTAAAAAGGTTAGAAAAATTTTACTTTGTAAAAATATAAATTTTTATATGAAATAACTACTATATTTAATATTTTGACATACATGTGGAAAATTAATGGATTATATTCATATTTCACTCAAAATTGTTTAATTATAGCAAAATAAAACAAATAATCTTTTGAATTTCACAAATCATTTCACAGAATCATTTTTCAGAATTTCACAATCCTTTATAGTATGATATATACGAAAACATGGCACAGCACACAAGCCTACATCACACTCTTTACAATAAACTCGGTTTATGCCGCCTAATCTAGCTAGCTGATCCCCCGCCTTCTTCCAAAAAAATATGTGGACAAGTATCGCCATCTATTGGAGAAACAGTGAATTATATTGTAAAGCATTTGATAAAGCAAAACGAACTCAATTCGGGATCAACGGAATAGAAACACTGATTTTTCTCTTGCCCGAAGTCAGTTCGGGCATTCCAAATTTAGCGCAGATGGGTTGCCCGAACTGAATTCGGGTGACACAGGCAAGGGGCTAAACATACAGAGATGACTTTTGCTGAATAGGATATTTATTTCGGAAATGTAATGTTTAGTAAATGCGAATCAAAGTAAGTAAAATACAATTCTAATAGTTCTTCTCAGAGTCAGATAGGTGTAGTAAGTAACACGTCTGGGGGCTATGTAGAGTATCCTACGTCAGTTTCTTCACTGTGCGATTATTTCCTAGCTGTGTCGGCTGTTGAAATTAGGTCTACAATTGGCGCCCGAACTCAAAATTTAATGTGGGAACAGCTAGAAATTCTTGGGTAACTCCCCTAATCTTTTAAAGGGGTATATGTAAAGCAATAATGCTAATTTTTTACAGAGCAAAATTGGTGATGAAGCAGTAAGCACGTCTGGGCGTCTAGGAGTTCAATCTTCAATCCTGTATTGTGGCCGATTGTTTTTTCAGTGTATAAAATTTGATCTACTGCGAAGTTAAAAAGTTTAGTTTTACCTCAAGAACTGTATTGGCCGTATATAAGTCTCTATTTTACCCCAATAAGCAACGCTTCATATGTTAGGCGCTTTACTCCTACTTGTTTACTCTACGCTCGGCAATGCCAAGGATCTACCTCTTCGCGGAGAACTCTAATAAATTAACAATTACGACTAACCAGTGTTAATTCATTGCGATTATTATAACCACGGAGAAGGAAATATATATTCTTTTTAAATTTAAGCAGTCAGAATAGCCGATAACCATAAAGCTTGTTTGCATTTGAAAGTCGCTTTCCTGTAAAGTTTTTGCTGTTGTATGTATAGGGCAGGGGTCGGCAACCTGCGGCTCGCGAGCCGCATGTGGCTCTTTTGATGTAAAGTTGCGGCTCTCCAGTTCCATACGAAAAAATTAATATTTTATTATCAAAACCCTTAAAAAATAAGAAAATATATTTTTAAGTACCTAATTTCTCAATAGCTTCTATTTTCATAATCGTTAATTACAAATCTCTACGCTTAACATGACCGTAATGAGATAAATTTGAACTATTGTTTTGTTCTTAGAGATGAGACTCCGTGACCATGTTTATCTTTCAGCCAATTGAATTTCATTTCCGTCTCACCCAAACAGCCACCGTCTAGAGTCTAGACAATACGTCTAGGCTCTAGACGTGTTGTCAGTCAGTCATCCTCAGATATCGCGGTCGACGTTACGTTGCATGTGTGTTAATTTAATCGCTTGCGGTTTCTGCGTGTCTATTCGCTTGTTGTTTCAAGAAGAATACGATTTAGATGCGAATTATCTTCTCAAATGTATGTACGCGTATAATATAATAAAATCAGTAACAGAATTGAATTACATATCTGAGGATCGTGCTAACGAAGTAATAATGGTAAATAAATTGTTTGCCGTTTTAGATAGCTAAGTAAAATTTTAAAAAGTCATTTTTTCAGCTCCGCGCCATCATGGCATCTGGTAAAGGAAAGAGAAGAACTGAAGAAGAAAACCGAGAATTCAATCAGGATTGGACGGAGTCGTTTGCATTCATATGCAACACAGATGGCCTTCCGACTTGTCTCATTTGCCACGAAAAACTCGCACACAATAAGAAGTCAAATTTGGAGAGACACTTCACTACAAAACATCCAGTTTGCTGGTAAATATCCAACCGGTGACGCACGAAAAAAAGCTGTTGAAGAGCTCCAAAAAAACAACAACAGTCAAGTTCCATGCTAAGTAACTGGGCGCAATCTTCCAATAATGTAAATCTGGCAAACTTTGCAGTATCATTAGAAATTGCAAAAAGAGAAAAACCATTCACAGATGGTGAGTACGTCAAAGATTGTTTTATACGTGCATCTGGAGAACTGTTTAGTGATTTTAAAAACAAAGCAGAAATCATGAAAAAAATCAAAGATTTGCCATTATCTGCTAAAACAATACAAGATAGAACTGCTAAAATGTCTTCAAATGTAACACATATGCAAGTGGAAGACATTCAACTGGCTTCTGCCTTATCACTTGCTATAGATGAGTCTTGCGACATAAAAGACACAAGTTACCCTTTTCGTCAGGTATATGTCATCCCAAGGTCCAAAAGAAGAACTGCTAGGATTGCTACCGCTCTCAGGGCAAACTCGTGGAGAAGATACAGCAAATGCTGTGCAAAAATGCCTGGAAGACAATGTAATCGATATAAATAAAATCGTTTCTATAGCAACTGATGGAGCCAGAAGTATGACAGGAATACATAGAGGGGTAACATCAATTCTTCAGAAAAAATAAACCACTAAATTCTAACGTTTCACTGCATAATTCATCAAGAAGCGCTTTGTGCCCAAACATTTCCGGCCGAAATAGTTGAGGTCATGAACTTGGTAATTAAGATTATTAACAGCATCTTGGCAAAAACACTCTACCATCGCCAGTTTAAAGATTTCCTTGCAGAAATAGATAGCCAGTTTTCTGACCTACTTCTGCACAATAAAGTGCGATGGCTTTCCAGAGGTAACGTATTGCAACGTTTGGCTTTGTGCTTGAGTGAAATAAAAATATTCCTCAATGAAAAAAGCATTGACCATCCCGAATTGGAAGAAGACAAATGGCTGCAAAAATTCAACTTCATGGTAGATACCACAATGAAACTAAATGAACTAAATCTAAAACTGCAAGGAAAGGGCAACCCAGCCTACGCCTTGCTTGAAGAAGTAGTTTGTTTCGAAAAAAATTACTTCTTTTTGTTGAAGACATGGGAAGCGGTAAATTACTTCATTTTAGAAATCTGAAGCAATATCGCGATGAGACCAATGCAACTATTGACACGAATTACTTCAGCCTAGCTTTAAAAAACATGAAGAATGGATTCGCTGAGAGATTCGAGCAATTCAAAACAAACAAAAGTACTCTCGCGTTCATAGTAAATCCTCTCAACACAAATGCAAATGAGATCAACATTGAGCCATTTGGAATTGATGCTGGATCGCTCCAAACGCAATTGCTAGATTTGAAAAGGAAAGACTTGTGGAGTGGCAAGTTCACAGAACTCAAGAGCCAGTTGGAAGAGTTGGGGATCCAGAAATGCATGCATATCGCGCAGCACAAGTGGATAGCTCTAAAAGAAATTCCTAGAGTTGAGGCCCTCATATTCGGCGCATGGAATAGTCTTCCAGAATGCTACAGTGAGGTGAAAAAGTTGGCATATGGAGTGCTGGCGATCTTCGAGTCGACATATTCGTGCGAGCAAGCGTTTTCTTCCATGAATATAATAAAAAGTAAAGTTAGAAGTCAACTAACAAATAAAAATCTAGAGTCGTGCTTGAAACTTAAAATAACAAGTTATAAGCCAGATTTAATCAAACTTTCAAAAGGCATGCAAAGCCAATGCTCCCATTGATGTAACTATCTATATTTGTGTTTTTATATGAATAAATATTATTCCGTATTTAAAGCCGTTTTTTTTAAATCAAAATCCAATATATATAAGCAAATACTATAATATTGAAACGAAAATTTTTAGTGGCTCTTTAAAAATTGGGAAATTTTGTAAATTGTAACTTTTGGCTCTTCCGTTTCAATAGGTTGCCGACCCCTGGTATAGGGCAATTAAGAGCAAGAACCGCTCTTGTAACGGTGTTATAAGCTTTACCATTCTATCGAAGCAACGAAGTTTAAGTGTACTAACTAACATTGTAGTCTGTGTGTAGAACTAAATACATCCACATTTAATGATTTCAGTGATCCAATAATTCAGCCGTTGGTCATCTTTGTAACGTTTCTACTAGAATCCAATCGCCGTTGAAGTTGAAAGTTGGAAGGTAGAAGTTTGATCAACCCATTAAATCTTTGCCCATACCAGCAGTGATAAATTTTACTATTTAACATTTAATTAACTAAGGATTAATTCAAAATTTTAAGCCAGTCTTGCATATCTATGGGTTTATATCTATGGTTTCATGGACCTATATATAAAATTTCAGAAGTGTGCGTTTTTCCATCCATTCATAATGTAATGTTAAAAATTTGGAGTTTTTTTTAATATAGTGAGATATTGATTATTAATAACTTCAAAATATCTTATTATAAGAATTTTCCATTTCGCGAAGGAATTTTATTTTATTTAAACTTCTAGAGATGACTTTTTTAACAATATTTATTTTGCAAATATAAAGTTTTCATAATGACAATCAAATTATGTAAATATGGTATTTCTTTACTCAACAAAAGTGGCGTAGTAGATATCGCGATTGGGGACAATCCTGAGGCGCACATTTGACTTTCACCTCTAAGCAATTGTTTTCCAAGCTGCTACATCTGTTAAAATTTGGTCAAAATTCGCACCAAAATTCTAAATATTGTGTGGTAACATGTGGAGGGTATTGAATCCGACCCATAGTCTTGATCCGTAAGGGTGGAGCATGAAAGGTAATTCTAGTATTCTGTACAGAGATAAAATGGTAATAAAGTAGCACGTTTGAATATCCAGAAGGGCAAGGTTAGATCATTTATTATGGTGGATTGATTTTACAGCCATTAAAATTAGGTCTACAATTAGAGTCCTTCTTAAAATGTGCGGTAGAAGACAACAGATTAGGTCTGCACTCCCCTTGTTTTGTAAGGGGAATTATGTACAGTAATCCGAGGAGCTAGGGTAGTGTGATGAAACACATCTGGACATCCAATTGGCCATGGTTCGATCCTAGGTAGTGGCCGATTGTTTTTCCAGCTGATAAAATTTGGTCTTAATTAGAGTCTGAACTCATAGTATGGTAGCAAGCTGAAGGAATTAGATCTGCACTATCTTTAATTTGTAAGGGGATTGTGTAAGATAATTCAATTAATTATTTTCAGAACTAGGGTAGTATAGTACAGCACATCTGGATATCCAGGTGGCCATGGTTCTATCTTAGGTTATAGTCGATTGTTTTCCTAGATGTTAAAATTAGGTCTACAATTAGACTCCGAACTCAAAATGCAGTACGGTAGCATACTGAGGGGTTTAGGTGTGCACTACCCTTGCTTTCAAAGAGAGATTGTGTAAGGTAATATGAGTAATTCTTCACATTTGGGTAGTGTGGCAAAATACATCTGGGCATTTAGGTGACCAAGGCTCAATTTTAGGTTGAGGTTGATTATTTTCCCAGCTGTTAAAAATAGGTCTTCAATTAGATCCCGAACTTAAAATAAAGTGCTGTAGATCCAGATGGGTTAGATCCACTCCAATCCTGTTTTGTAAACCCGAATTTGTAAATAATTCGAGAAATTCTTCACAGAACTAGGTTAATGTAGTAAGTATCAAGTCTGGTCTTAATCCAGGAGGCCAATCTTGTGTCTAGCAGAATGTTTAAGTGGATAAAATCAGTTATTATGCTCATTTCAGTGTTAAGAAGTTTAGTTTCATCTATTTTAAGAACGATATCGACCGTTCTCAAGCCCGTTTATTTCCGCAATATGCATTTTGTGCATAATTTGCAAATGAATGAATTTATATGATTAATTTTTTTCTCTTACGCATTAACTGCCATCCAACCTGTTCAAAATTGACCTTGATTGTGTTGAATTTTACCTTGATCCAGTTTGAAGTGTAATATGTAATAAGGTAAATGTGTCCTTATCAAAATTACTATACTTGGACTTACCTTTGATGCCTTCACTAAGGGTGGAGCAGGTAAACTCCCGGCTCTCAAGCCGGAGAGACAGAAACACAAGATATAAATAAACACACTTATCTAAATTGACCAATTTATTTAATATTTAAGATCATAGATATCTATTTATGTCTGGATTACTAATACTATTCATAAATCCATTATTATAATATATCTAGCACTAACAATATTTCATTAAACATATTACACACATAATATAATTGATACATATATTTAGACACTTTCTTTTAATTTACCGAAACTCAAAATAGTTCTTTTAGTTTATAATACAAGAACTCGTTATTACGACATAGATTCGTAAGAACTAATTGTTCATTATTAGATAACCGTTAAATGTGTGCCTTCCGTGCTAATTAATGACAAGTGAAATACATAAATACCTATGGTTTCTTGCCTTTCAACACTTATTCGCGCAAACACTATGCTGTAACATTCTATTGCACATCACACTTTTGAACCACGCTTTCTTTTAGCGTACTCACTGTAGATATTTTTTGCACAAAGCCAAGAGACATGTTGTTAGTTCGTTCGAAATTTCAAGTCTGCTGAACTTTCTGGAACAAAACTTTAGGGCACTTTTTTATTTCCCCCTTTGGTTTCATACCACTCCTCCCATTTGTCGTTGATGCAGAAGGGGATGACCGTTGTTTATCTATGTGTTGCAATTGGTTTCCTCCGCTGCATTTAGATAGCTCATTATCTTTCTTGACATTTGTAATTGGGAGTGTAACATGTAGTACAAATATTGCACTACATAATATAAATGCACTTAAAAAACTGAAAATGTTTTCAAATTGTATTCATATACTGGAATAAATACTATGTGCTGCCCTCGATTTAAGACTCAAGCACCTGAATAACAGTATGCCGAAACTCATCGCGAAATGTTGAAAAAAAATCTGATGTGGGCAACACATGACTTTCCTTATATAATGTAATGAATTTACTACTTTTACAGTAAAAACAATAGGTTTTTCTTATAGTAGATACTAATATTCTTTCCAAGATATTGAATTTTCAACAATTAGTCGTCATTTTCTTTGATTCAGAGTCATTTTTATCTATTTGGCGAGATTTTCTTTAATTTGGCAACATTTCAAAAAGTCGCCAAGTTGGTGACATTCCTCCAAATTCGTCGCCAAAATCTCGCCAAACGTTATGGACGAAGAAATGAGTTATTCTTACAGCAGATAAATGACTATTGGCGTTCAAATACAAAACTATTCCTTAAGTATCTTTTTTCATGAATGGAACGAGCTAGATCCACGAGAATGATGTCACCCAATTTATCGCATGGTATTACATATGAAAAGTGAACATGTTTCTCAATAGGAAATATTTTTTTTTATTTTATATGACTTTTTGATAATTTTTTTGGAAAATGTACAATATCTCGAGAACGGTTCACGTTAGCGTTCTAAAATTTATGTCAATCGTTTTCTAATGAAAAATTACTTAAGAAATGTCTATTTGCGTAACTTTATTAGCGGTTTTGATTTTTTGACGATTTTTTTAAAATTTCACTCGAAAATTTAGGGGGGTTCTGAGCATTCGATTGTGTATAAAAACAATAGGTTTTCAGTGTTTACGGATTGTGATTTTTGTACCAAATTTTGTTCGAATCGGTCCATTCGTTCGTCAGTTATCGTCTCCACAGACTCACTGACGCACACACACACACACACACATACTTTCACACACACACACACACACACAGACATCACTTTAAAATGTTTGATTCGTGATCAGGGATGCTTGAAACGTGCTCTCTCGTCGAAAACTCGAATTCGAATTTTCGACCCCGTCACAATACTTTCCTTATACATTATGTATATAAGGAAAGTAATAAAAATCGCTTTAACAACATGCTTGTCTAGAACAAAAAACAAAAATAAAATGTCGTGAAACCAATACTTTAACGAAAGTATTCCTGCTTTGCCTACGTCATGTGAAACCCGAAGCAACGACTGATTCCCAGCTGTGACATCAACAGGGGAGAGTTTCATTTGGCGTGAGTGGAAATTAACATTCTAACTTAACATACTAACTGTTATAAACCCATTTAAAAATTCGTTGAAAATACAGAAACAGAATAAATAAAAATAATAAACTAAGAAGATATCAGTTAATATTCATGCACCAAATGAGAATCATCGTGTGAATTTTCAATCCGTCGATGCGCAAAATTAAAACTGCAACTGTTTTGTTTATGCGTATTTCGATGAATTTTTAATTTTTACTTTCCTTATATACATAATGTATAAGGAAAGTATTGTGACGGGGTCGAAAATTCGAATTCGAGTTTTCGGCGGGAGAGCACGTTTCAAGCATCACTGATCACGAATCAAACATTTTTGAAGTGATATCTGTGTGTGTGTGTGTGTGTGTCAGTGGGTCTGTGGAGACGATAACTGACGAACAAATGGACCGATTCAAACCAAATTTGGTACAAAGATCACAATCCGTAAACACTGGAAGCCTATTGTTTTTATACGCAATCGAATGTTCAGAACCCCCCCCCCCAAATTTTCGAATGAAATTTTGAAAAAATTGTCAAAAAAACAAAACCCCTAATAAAGTTGCGTAAATAGACGCAAAACCCCTAATAAAGTTGCGTAAAAAACAAAACCCCTAATAATGTTGCGTAAATAGACGTTTGTTATGTAAGTTTTCATTAGAAAACGATTGGCATAAATTTTAGAACGCTAACACGAGCCGTTCTCGAGATATTGTACATTAAAAAAAAATATCAAAAAGTCATATAAAATGAAAAAAAAAATATTTTCTTTTGATAAACATGTTCACTGTTCATTTGTAATGCCATGCGATAAATTGGGTGACATCATTCTCGTGGATCTAGCTCGTTCCATTCATGAAAAAGATACTCTGAGTAACACTTTTGTGTTTGAACGCCAGTAGTCATTTATCTGCTGTAAGAATAACTTATTTCTTAATGCATAACGCTTGGCGAGATTTTGGCGGAATGTTTCGAATTTGGCGGAATGTTGCCAACTTGGCGACTTTTTGAAATGTCGCCAAATTAACTAAAATCTCGCCAAATGGATGAAAATGACGTTAAATCAATGAAAATGACGACTCATTGTCGAAAATTCAATATTTTGGAAAGAATATTAGTATCTACTATAAGAAAAACCTATTCTTTTATTGTAAAAGTAGTAAATGCATTACATTATATAGGGAAAGTCATGTGTTGCCCACATCAGATTTTTTTTAATATGAAGGAATTATCTTATACATTCAGTTTAAAACTGTTTGGAAATATATTTTTCGATATTTCGAATGGTGTCAAGATGAAAACAATGTAAAATACTTTCGAACGCTAATGAATTTGTGCTAAAATCGCTCAAAACTGTGACTCAATATAAAGCAATTAAATATATAATTCTAATTTTTAAAAAAATCGCTCCAATGCGTCTTAGGATCTGGTCTAAACTATAATTATACCTCATTTTTTAGCTGCGGATTGTTCTGATTTTTTTATGTGTTACCAACAAAGATATAGACAAAAAAATACATCTACGTTTACTAAGTAACATACAATCTACGTCTTTATAATATCAGGACGAAATATTGATGTTCCAGCAGAAACTTTGAATCATTTGAGTTTCTTGAAAACACTAATCAGCTATTAAACACCAATCCTCTTTTAAGTCGGAACTTTAGCAACGAATATTTTTAAAGAGGGCATTAAACTGCTCATACAACAATTTTAATTTGAAACTTGTTTCAACTTGTTCAAACTATGTAGGCACCGAAAAAGTTTCTATGCAGTATTTACGGATTGTACATACCGCTTCAAAAGTGAATTGTTTCAAACTTCTTTCAATGTTTGCGTCTGTAACCAAGTAACTGAGATATTATTAGCGTGAAAAATGGTTAATTTTCTCAGGGTTATAAATGGTTTAGTTGCGACAGGAACTGTGTAAATCGCGCCTCTTGCAAAATAGTTAAATACTCTAAAGTTAAGCAATTGATTGCAAGTTTTACATGTGTGTGTATGTTAAATGAGTTTATGACTGATGCACAGAGAAATTAATTTCTGGTATGTGTTATATCAGGCGTTATTGAGAGTTTATATATGTGTGATTGAAAGAGAAGATTAATTAGTTTAATTAATATTTGTTAGTTAAAAATATTAATTTAAAATTGAATGCCGAAACAAATTCTTATATGAATCCTTATGTTAACCAATTAAACCTTCCATTTTTGCTGGTGTATATAGTACAGATATATATTACTTAATCTGCTGTCAATGAATTTAATTAGTTGACAGGTCAACAAATATTCATAATTAGATTAATTTATTAGTTGAACTGACTACTTATAATATACTACGGTCTGTACAACTTGTACAGACATTTCTCGCAAACAGTCCGTTAAAATGAAAATAACTTCATTAATAGCAGCATAGCATACAAAATTTGAAATAAGACGTTCAAAGCAAACAGACTGACAATCAGGTAGTGTCCGGTGAATAAAGTTTGAGAACAGCTTCTGCAAGGTTGGAGATATTCCGTTACAGTACATTCCGTTACTGCCTGTTATCACCAGTTCCCCAATTCTGCGTCCTTCTCGCATCACTCTATCAGCTCATCACTCTTCTTTATTAAGCGAGTTTCATCTGCTCTTCTTTATTAAGCGAATTTCACTCAGCTCATCTCTCTTCTTTATTAAGCGAATTTCACTCATCTCATCTCTCTTCTTTATTAAGCGAGTTTCACCTAATCTTCTTTATTAAGCGAATTTCACTCAGCTCATCTCTCTTCTTTATTAAGCAAGTTTAATATGCTCTTATTCATTAAGCGAGTATCCTTCAGCTCATCTCTCCTTTTTATTAAGAGAGTTTCGTCTGCCCTTCTTTATTAAGCGAGTTTCAGTGAGCTAGCTCATTTATATTTTTTTATTAAGCGAGTTTAATATACTCTTCTTCATTAGACGAGTTTCCCTCAGCTCATCTCTCCTCTTTATTAAGCGAGTTTCATCTGATCTTCTTTATTAAGCGAATTTCACTCAGCTCATCTCTCTTCTTTATTAAACAAGTTTAATATACTCTTCTTCATTAAGCGAGTTTCCTTCAGCTCATCTCTCCTCTTTATTACGCGAGTTTCGTCTGCCCTTCTTTATTAAGCGAGTTTCAGTGAGCTAGCTCATTTATATTTTTTTATTAAGCGAGTTTAATATACTCTTCTTCATTAGACGAGTTTCCCTCTCAGCTCATCTCTCCTCTTTATTAAGCGAGTTTCACCAGATCTTTTTTATTAAGCGAATTTCACTCAGCTCATCTCTCTTCTTTATTAAGCAAGTTTAATATG
>OX578152.1:90062811-90097811 GCA_951213105.1 Amaurobius ferox | reverse complement strand
AATATATGCGTTCCATCTTATATTCATTCAGATATATATCAGCAAGTATTGATGAACAACCACCACCCATGGGTATACCATGTAATTGTTCAAAATAAGATGTGCCATTAAACAGTACAGTTTCGAATAAAGCCATTTCTACTAATGTTTTAAATTTATATTTATTGATAATAGACTGCAGGTTGTATTTTTCGTAAATCTCCATGACTATATCGTATAAGTCTTTGATGTTTATATTGGAAAACAAATCATTAAAATCGAAACTTTTAAAATACAAATATTCAGTAATTACATTTATTTTTTTAATAGCTTCTATACTATTACTAATAAAATTTGCGCCTTTATTTTTAATCTTAATCATTACTACTTTTAAAATAGATAAGAGTTTTTTATTAGCTGTTGTCAAATATGATTGAAAACCATTTGTAATGCGACGAAATTTAACAGGGTTTTTATGAAACTTAGGTATTAAAGTTATATATGGAAAACGGATTTGTTTCATTTTGTATCCCAATTTAATGTATTTCGATTTAATGCGATTCTCAATTTCTGACTTAGATTGCTGTAAAGGTAGATATACACATGGATCGTGATAACATTTGTTGTTGTTGTTGAGACCCAGACCGTCCGACCTACCAGAAAGGTGTAAGGTAACGTGATAACATTTGTATAATAACTGTTTATAAAGCAAAACACAAGTAAATGCATAATTTGTCGTTACTTTGTCGACGTATGTTATTACAAATTTTTTGTGTAAAGTTGACAATGCATCTTTACTATATCTATGTATTATAGTAGGAGTTACAGCATTATGATATTTTGACTCAAATGCCTTCCGAATAGCACTACTCCATTCTTTGAAGGTTTCAATAGGGATACTGTATTTCACAGCCATATTATAAATAAATGTATTGATATTAGCTTCAAAATATTTGTCTATAGATCGATAGTCATGTATTCTGTATTTAGTACATAGTTCAAATATAGGTTTAAGTATAGATCCGGACAGAATTTCCAAGTCTCCAGTCCGGATTGTCCATACTGTCCGGATCAATACTCTTGGTCGCTTAGCGAAATTTTCATGACATATCGCTTACTTAGCCTTTTTTTAATGTTGCCAAATGGACGAAAATGTTGCCACATTGATAAAAATGTCGCCAAAATAATAATTGATAAAAATGGCGATAAATCAATGGAAATGACGACTAATTGATGAAAATTCAAAATCCTGGAAAGAACATAATAAACGACTGTAAGAATAACCCATTTCTCCGTCCGTCCATAATGCTTGGCGAAAAATTTGGCGGGATGTCGCAAACTTGGCGAGTTTTTTAAATAATGTCAGATTGACAAAAATGTCGCCAATTTGATAAAAATATCACCAAATGGATAACAATCACAAGAAATAGGCGGCTGCGTATGTCTTAGCCAATGCACTGTCAAGCACCTGCGCTTGTCTTTATGAACTGATATTTCCAATAGTTTGCAAACACGCAGCGGACTTATATGTTGCCTACAACAATGTCTTGTGCAAGGTTGGCAGTCCACCTGCGGCCTCCGAGGCAATGCGTTGCAAATTTCTTTAATCCATCATATGATGGACATGCCTTTTATTATATAAGAAATGCACTTCTCTCCGTTTGTTTGAAAAACTTGGCAAATACATAAGGCGAAGTTGGCAATAATCTAGCGAAATATCGTCAGCTTGGCCCGAGATTGATGGTAATATCTTCAAAATATTTCAAATTACGCCAATTGAATGAAAATGACGCCTAATTGATGAATTTATTATTAAAATATTTTAATACATATACTATAAGCTTATGGAGAATGCTATCAATATTGATAATTGTTAATTTAGAGTTGCGTCAAATATAAGTTAATTGGGCACGAAACAGCTTTATGCATGTTGTCTTCCAGAAAAGCGGCAAATGTGCATTTTAACGTTATAAACACTGTGCCGTGGATATTTAAAATATTTTTTCACTGTGAAAGAAGTAAATTCATTCCATTGTGTAAGGAAAGTCATGTGCTGTCTAGATCAGATTTTTTTCATCAGATCTTCACCACATCAGATTTTCACCACATCAGATTTTTTTTGTAATTATTATCAATCTTTCATATACACAGTGGTGTATTTGTCGAAAGAATCAAGATACTTTTATTGGCTTCTTACTTTTTTCAGGACATATTCTTCTTTCTGCTAAAAAAATAAATTCTGTGCAAGAAACAAAAAGCTTTACATTTAGAGCTCCTCTTTGCTCGGGTATTACTACTTCGTATCTGGCATCAACAAAGACAAAATCCTTATATCTATACATATGAGTCTGAAATTCAATAACCTTGATTGAAAATTCGTCTGTCGGGGGGGGGGGGAGGCTTATATATCTCCCCTAAAAGCAGGCAATCTCATAGGCTACATTTCACGTCTGGGGAGGAAACTCAATTCTTATTCCTTACAGTTATATATTTCACATCTCTTTTTTTCGTTTAACATTATATTTACTATTTATCAGTATTTTGTCATATATCCAATAAATTACATTTTCAGCATTCTTTAAGGAGATATGGGGAATGTTTATTAAAACCGTGGCTTGGAATTTATAGGAATGTCTTTTGTATGTATCAATTAACAACTGTACCATAGATCCAACTGTTATATTTTTGCAACCAAATATATCACAATCAGTCAGTTTTAGTGTGTATGCAATTAATTGGTGGTATAAATTTTGCCATACTATTGTTTTTACTAAATAGTTTTCTTTAAACATCTGTTATAAGAGTGATTGCATGCTGAATTATGTAGATTCCGCATTAAATTCTAAAGGAGTTCAGGGGGGATGGGGTGGAATTCACAAAGAATGTTCACGTCCGGTTCATTTCTATTTCCGGTTTGAAAATTTAAATTTTACTTGAAACATCTATTTCTCAAGATCAGCATTCTTTAAGGAAATATGGGGAATATTTATTAAAACTATGGTTTGAAATTTATCAAAATAGATATTGTGTGTGTCAATTAACAACTTCCTTATAAATTGAGTTAGTCATCTTCAACCAAGTGTACCACAATTAGTTTTAGAATGTATACATTTTATTGGCGGTACAAATCTTGTCACACTATTGTTTTTACTGGAAAGTTTTCTTGAAACATCTGTTTCTCATAATCTGTTATATATAGATAGAGATTACGTGATGAATGGTATTGATTCTACATTACATTCTAAAGAATGTCAGGTGTGGAGGAGGATGTGCGGATTCACAAATAATTTCCACATCTGGTTCAATTCCACATTCAAAAATGTACATTTGACTTGAAATATTTATTTCTATAGATTGGTTATAGATGATGACTTATTTAGCAACAGATTACGGAGGTAGTAGAGATTTAATTAAATATGTGCACTACTGTTTTTCATCACTTCAACTTAAAAATTTTTCCTTGAAATAAATTTTCTTGGGGTTTGTTATCGATAGAGCTAAGTTGGCAACTGATATGGATTCGTCATCGAATTCCGGAGGTAGTAGGTGTTCACTAAGGATTTGCACTTTCGGTTCTGGAAATACCATTTCCAGTTTTTTCGAAAATTCGCATGTCTATACGAAATAAGCGTGCGAAAGAGATTTATGTTCTGAAGCATAACATTTATTTGCACATAATGCAAATACTGTTCATGCCCCGGGTTAGCCCCAGGAATGAAAGGGGGAACTAGTAATTACTCAATGTAGACTATGGGAACGGTAAGTAATTGCTGCACAATACTTCCTCGCAGACAAGATAGGATAGTTCGGCCCCCATGGGTTGAATGTCGCATGACAGCAGTTGTAAATGTTCATAAAAGAGATGTCGTAGCAAATGTCAAATTGAATACTACAAATCTCTCGAAATTTATAGCCCCTGTCAAGTGTTAGCTCACATCGCGGCCCGGAAGAGACCTCCCGGCAGCTGGAAGACCCGCAAGTCATCAATTTCTATTGCGACGCATAGAAAATGAGCGTCACTACGCAAGTCAATAATTTGGTCGGTATTAGAATCATCCATTCCTCATACAAAAGTTACATAACAAATTAGAGGACGAGGCGACTGGCACCTTAATTTGGTTTCTCCCTCTCCAAAAATCTGAAGCAACTCGACTTTAAAATGTAAAAATTAGACTCCATTCTGATCTCATTAGAGAAGGTCTCAAGTGTATGATCACTTGTTTTGAAGCCCGATCCGGAATGCATTTTGATGCATTTTTAGGCACCGGTATCCGCTGCCGCCCTCTAGCGGTAGACCTATGCATTTAGTACGGAATCAACACCTTTTGTACTCAAGTGTGTATTGTACTCACATACTTAAGTGTGCATCGTTGCCAGCCGCGACCATTCAGCAAATTAAGTTTAAGGTCGTTCTAAGCCATGTCGAGCCAGGGCGGAATTAGACCGAGTTTTGCATTGTCATTGGGCAGTGGCGATCATCGTTTTTGATACGCAGCACCACACAGCTCTGAAAATAGACTGCATAGTATAGGCTACCCTTCGGACCCTTTAAACTACATTTAAGCCGTGACAACTGTGTCGATTGCAAGGACGGTAATCGACAGCTCAGTCTCTATCTCACCTCACGAACGAGTATGCATGGACAGAGTGTTTGCTGGGCATCAATCCTGAACTCCTATGCAGGTACAACACACGTCAGCTGAGTGCACCAACCGTCATCGGGGCGGTATGTGTGAGACAAACAACCTTAATGTTTATTCGGGATGCGACCCAACGGGCATCGGCCTGCACGTAGTTCCCGGATCTTCAGGAATCGCTGGGTCAACCGACACTTTGGACGGTGGAGAGTATAGCGGGCAGTGTTTTCCAATTAGTGATGGAATCCCGATTCAGAAATATTTCCAAAATCCGTGTATCCCTGTGAACTGTGTGGTCTCGCCTACCCAAACCCTCTTCACTATGAACTGGAATTATCTTTATTTGGAATTACAAGCCATTTCATCTGTGGTAGAGGTATTGTTCCTTTTAAATTTCAAATGTGATATAATGCATATTTATGTGTTAATCTAAGTCTCAGTGTAATTTTAAGCTTTGGGAAATTCCTCTTACAAGTTGAATTTTAATGAATGAATTGAAGTAGCAATTACCATAACATCCAGTACACCCCGCCCAAGGTCCAGCTTGGTGCTTTAAGTGTATAGTGTTTGCATTATTATTAATGTTTGATAATTTATGTGTTTAAATAAATGTGTTAGTTGTCACAAATTGACTGGCTCTTTTAGTATATACGCAATGTACTTTGATCTATTCAGATCCCACTATAACATTTTCAGGGTCAACTGGGGAACACTATGGGTAAGTATTAGTATTGTATTATGTAAATTTTGCTTCACCAAAATTTAAAATGCTTAATAACCCCGTCATAAATGAAGTATAGACACCAGCTGCCACCATATGCATTTTCCTTTATAAAATGCTTGTTTTTTATGGGTTTTTGCATATTAGTTGGCCTACCTGGTAACCCTCTGGTTGCTGAATTTGGAAGAGGGTTGCCAGATTTTAAGTTGTCCTATTGGGTTCCTAGTTTGTGGGTACGTTTCTTTTTTGAACTTTTTATTAAACCGAGCACAAAAATAAATTTAAATAGTTGCTTGAATTTCTTTATTAGGTACATAGTATGATGGTGCGTTTCTTTTTAGAACTTTTCTTTACACCAATTGCAAAAATAAATTTAAACAGTTACTTGAATTTCCCTATTACATACCTAGTTTGATATAGTACGTTTCTTTTAAAACTTTTCATTAAACCGATCACAGAAATAATATTAAATACTTATTACTCCATAATGCAACTTTACGGTGACCAAAACATCAGACTCTTAATAGGCATAGCAACACGCTACATATATTAATTTAAGAACAAACACAATTTTAAAATTTCTGCAAAATTAGCAGTTTTAATCGAAATAGTACATTTGGAATAAGTTGTTATTGAAATTTCGATTCGCCGCCAACTTACGCACCATAAATTCATTAGCATTTTAGCATAAGTGCCACTCGCAAGGTTTATTATCATTCCGTTTATATCTTTGGGGCATTTCCTGGGTCGATAGAAATTAATTCATTATATTAAATGCAGCCGGATAAACTAGGAATGGGCTTCTAAATATATATTGATAATCTTCTCAATTACATCTTATAGCCTAAAATATATTGCTATGACATATCCTCTGAAATCGTATGTCGAAAGCCCAGACCACCCGACTCGTCCGAGGACTTAGAACAGCTGTTTGGATGGCCGGACTGAAATCGTATGTGTACTTTCAGAATTTTTAATTTAAAAATCAATACAGGGACAATGCAAGCTATTGACTCCTTAGATATTTATCAAAGTCACAACTGTGACTTTGATAGATATCTAAGGAGCTAAGTTTGTGACTATGATAAATAGCAATTAAATGTTCAACAAATTCTCAAGACAGAAGATTGCGTTCTCAAAACATTGACTTATCCACAATTCACCGTTTACTTGTTTGACGTACCATTATTCCCTGTGAATATAGTGTCTTTACCGCATGGTGTTGTTCCAAATTGCACAATTGAATGATTTTTGAAGGATTGGTCACAGACCCCATGGTTCCAAATTAAAAAAAAATCCTTCAAATAAGATAGACTTTCAGATTACAATAGCTTTGGTCATGTGACACAATTTAGTAAAACAATTATAAAATTTAACTTTATATACGGGACCTTTATAAAGAAAGCTCCAATTAGCAAATTGTTGCTTATTCATTAAAAGATCTTTTTTTAAAAAACCTGGTTTTCTAATACGAAAAATTAGCTTTAAAATAATTTTCAGTTATAGAATTATAAAGTTAAATTTTGTTACGATCAAAAAAACAGGCGAAAACAAAGGTTTAATGACCCGTACAAAACTTTAATTTCGTTAGATAAAATTTTCATTCTAAAACTTACATGTGTATACCTATATTAAAATATGAAGAACAATGAAAATACGTTGTAAAACATTTATAAGCATGTTCATACTTTTTGGGATTGTATTTCTTTATATATATATATATATATATATATATATATATATATATATATATATATATATATATATGCTAAAAAAACGTGCCAAAAAAACCTGAAGCACCATGAAGAAAGTGACTGTTTAAATTAAAATTAAATATGCGTACAGCTTATATACAGGTAATGAAATGATTACAAAATCATGGCCGCATTGACCCATCAATAGTTAGCAATTGCACATTGAATTTTCAAATCAGTAACTGGTGCAACCCCTTGGCGGCAATGCATGCTTATATACATCTAGATAAGGAGTGATAAAGTTTCTTAATGTCATCCTGCGATACATTCTGCCAAGCATTCCCCAATTGCTGCTCCAGATCTGTTACATTTCGGGTCGCCCGAATCTGGCTGCCTAGCATGTCCCATACATACTCGATTGGTATATACAAGAGTGTATATACAAATGACTATAAAATAAGATATAAAGATTTGAAAGAGTGGTGACCAGATGTTTCATTGCTGCAGGTTTTTACTTAAAATCCTGGGAAAAAATCTTACCCTGTGCCCACCTGAAAATTGAGAGAAACTCTTCTCTTCGCAAAAAGTAAATTTCGATACAATATTTACAATGGAAGTGCCATGGTGAATTTAAATTTCTAAACTCAACACGACATATTCAAAATTTCTTTTAATTGTATATGTGCTGGATTTTGTGACCACTAGCTACATCCGAAGCACGGATGGGATTTTTACAATATTGATCTCTGTGTGATAATTTTATGGCTAAAATAAGTTTATTTAATCACTGAAAACGATCTAAAACTAATATTTCGAAGTAAGACACTAAGCTTCGGTTGTTGTGCGTGTGAAACTAATTCAAAATTCCAATCAAATCCCTTGCCACTAGTCGTTAATCTTTCTCTAATTAAAGACATACATAAAAGAACCTAAGAGCAAAAATAGCTCTGGCACAAATACGATGGGTTTCACATTTGGTTTTTCAAAATTACGAAGTTTAATTTCTGAAGATATCGATTATAGCCTTTGGAGTATTGATATGAGATTATATTTATTAATTAGAGTTTGCTATCACTTGCATGCCTTATATTACACTGTTCCTAGAAATGCCATTAAGATCCCCCCCTCTCAAATAAAAAACCCGCTGTAAGTAAAGTTTCATGACTGTATACTTTAAGTCTATCTATATTAAAGTGACCATGCTCAATGTAATAAAAGTGTCGTTAAAGCATAGCAGTGCCCTCTAGAGGATACTTTAAAAAGTTAGTCAGGAATCTAATGTACAACCTATGCAAAATATCCCCCTCAGCCACAATGCAAGTTTTGAATTTGAGAAAGAATATGACTGCGCATTTTTACAAGAATTGCAGATTACACCGTGTTACAGGCCCTGATAATGCTCGATATCAATTCCTTGCAATTAGATTATTCTCTACAGTTTTTTAATTGCCATTTTCCTTTTACCTCGCTTAATTACCGAGTTCGCATTTCTAAGTCCTTCACACCTTCTTCTTTACCGTTACCTTACACCTTCTTTACCGTTACCTTACACCTTTCTGGTAGGTCGGACGGTCTGGGTCTCAACAACAACACCTTCTTCTTTGTCCTTCCGAGAGGTTGGTGGTAGGGGAAGGAGGGTACGGTCCCTGTGGATGCCACCCCCACTGGGTTCCGGTCTAAATTGGGTGGCACTTCCCGGCCGTCCATACAGTTACCTTACACCTTTCTGGTAGGTCGGACGGTCTGGGTCTCAACAACAACAACACCTTCTTCTTCTTCGACCCAGACCGTCCGACCTACCAGAAAGGTGTAAGGTATCTGTTTGGACGGCCGGGAAGTGCCACTCAATTTAGACCGGAACCCAGTGGGGGAGGCATCCACAGGGACCGTACCCTCCTTCCCCTACCACCAACCTCTCGGAAGGACTTATGGACCCACATGTTTAACGTGATCGTACTTCGCGTGAACACGGCGGCAGTTTGGGCAGCGGCGGGAATCGAACCCGGAACTACCGAGTACAACCTCCGCGCGCTAACCACGGAGCTACCGCGCCCATCCTTCACACCTTCGCCAGGGGATGCAGTAGCCCAGTGGTTAGCGCGCGGGATTTGCATTCGGTAGGCCCGGGTTCGATTCCCTCCGCTGCTAAAACTGCCACCGTGTTCACGCGGAGTACGATCACGTTAAACATGTGGGTCCGTAAATCCTTCCGAGACGTTGATGGTAGGGGAAGGAGGGTACGGTCTCTGTGGATGCCTCCCCCATTGGATGCCGGTCTAAATTGGATGTCTCTTCCCGGCCGTCCAATCAGTTACCTTACGCCTTTCTGGTAGGTCGGACGGTCTAGGTCTCAACAACAACATCTTCGCCAGGGGGCACGGTAGCCCAATGGTTAGCGTAAGGAAATTGCACTCTGTTGACCCGGGTTCAATTCCACCATAGCTAAAACCGCCGCCGTGTTCACGCGTAGCACAATCACGTTAAACATGTGGGTCCGTAAGTCCTTCCGAGAGGTTGGTTGTAAGGGAAGGAGGGTACGGTCCCTGTGGATGCCACCCCCACTGCGTTCCGGTCGAAATTGTGTGGCACTTCCCGGCTGTCCAAACAGTTACCTTACACCTTTCTGGTAGGTCGGACGGTCTGGGTCTCAACAACAACATCATCTCCGCTACGATCACTACATTCACTTCTATTGCGTCAAGCACAGTCACTTTTACATAGATAGTAACATGTTCACTATTAGCACTTTCCTTACAAAGTTATCGGGTGTGTTTGAGGGCTTTCATCGGAAATCTGTATATTAGGGAAAGTCAGCAGTTTCGCAAATCATGCAAAGTTTTATTTTGTTATTATAGAGTGAAAAAAAATCCAGGCTTTTGCGAATCACCGTGATTATTTACGTAAATGAAAAGTACGTGACTGTAGAGCAAATAAGGATATTCCGTGAAACGCCATACGTTCTTGGTATATTTCATTTTCGCTTGACATGACAGGTATAATATCCAAAATGCTGTATCCGGAGTTTTTGAAAAATTTATAAAGCTTCAAAACATCGTGAGTTTATCTCTGATGCAAAGTCTAAAACTCATCGTGATAGGAAAGTTTACGAAACTCCAGGTGTCAGGTAATTATGCTTTGCAGGCACGCTTAAATACGGGGATGGTTTTAAACAATCTGAGATTATAAAACTTCGGTATTTTTGTGAATCTACAGATTTTAGTCAAAATTAAGAGTTTCGATGAAAGTACAGACAACTCTGATTACTGTCATAAGTGAAAATTATTTTTACCCCAGTCAAATATATAGGAAATGCAGGTTGTTTCCCCCTATGTAAAACGGAACCTGCACAACGCGGAAACAGTCGGACAATTTAAAAATTATATTTGTTAATGAACGACCTGTTGTAACGAACAAAGAACAAAAATGTATTCCGACTATTTCAGCGATTTATTTTCAAGAGAACGATTTTTCACAGAATTTTCTATTAAATCATATGGCGATTTTCTGGGAGCTGGTTCAGAACTTCAAGAATTTTCAGTTAATCAGGAAGACTCTGGAAAGCTAGAAATATTAATCTATGCAGGATTTTTAATTGACCGTTACAAAGACATATGTCCAAAAAACCATGTTGGGTAATTTATTTATTTTTTGTTTTGTTTCATGATAAGCAGTAATATTTTGACGATAAGTCAATTCATTTAGGTTTTAAGCTATGGTAATAAACTAAGAGTCAAGGACATGGGGTACACTATTTTTTATTTACATATGCTCCTGGAATCGCAGTGCGTAAAAAAATCTGATGTGGGCAGCACATGACTTTCCTTATATAATGCAATAAATTTACTACTTTTACAGTAAAAAAAAATATTTTTTTATAGTAGATATTTATATTCTTTCCAAGATATTGAATTTTCGTCAATAAGTCGTCATTTTCATTGATTTTGCGTCATTTTTATCCATTTGGCGAGTTCTTCGTTAATTTAGCAACATTTAAAAAAGTCGCCAAGTAGGCGACATTCCAGAAAATTCGTCCCCAAAATCTCGCCAAGCGTTATGGATGAAGAAATAAGTAATTCTTATAGCATATAAATGACTATTGGCGTTCAAATACAAAAGTATTACTCAAAGTATCTTTTTTCATGAATGGAACGAGCTAGATCCACGAGAATAATGTCACCAAAATTACCACATGGTATTACATATGAGAAGTGAACATGTTTCTCAATAGGGAATATTTTTTAATTTGATTTGAATTTTGATAATTTTTTTTGAAAGATGTGCGATATCGCAAACGGTTCATGCTAGCGTTCTAAAATTTATGTCAATCGTTTTCTAATGAAGAATTACATAAGAAATATCTATTTACGTATCTCTATGAGATGTTTTGATTTTTGACGATTTTTTCAAAATTTCAATCGAAAATTTAGGGGGTTTCTGATCATTTGATTGCGTATAAAAACAATAGACTTCCAGTATTCACGGATTGTAATTTTTGTACCAAATTTCGTTTTATACCAATCGGTCCATTCGTTCGTCAGTTATCATCTCGTCACATACACACACACACACACACACACACACAGACATCACTTCAAAAATTTTCGATTCGTGATCAGGGATGCTGGAAACGTGCTCTCCAACCGTCACAATACTTTCCTTATACATTATTGTATATAAGGAAAGTGATAAGTATACACAAATTATAAATAATTATATTAGCTATTATAGCATAATATAGTATTAATTAGGTGCATCTAAATACATTTTTCAGATATTTTAAAGCCTAATATATAGGCAAGCAATTACATTCGGATTAGTTAAACCTTCCAGCATTTATATCTAAACCTGAAACTTCTCTCTTTTCCTGAAATAACCTGCATGAAACGGAAACCATATCAAAACGGAAAATTTTTCCAGTCCCCTGAAATTCCGGTTAAGGCAGGTTCGACTGTATTTAAAAAGTTCTTCACATTATTTAGAAATAAAAGATCTCTGGGTATACATGTTAGGTATATATATATATATATATATATGTATATATATATATAGCAATGTTCGATTGGATAATAGTGTTTGGTCTTAGCGGAGATGTGAAGAAGTTAGAAGGACAAACCCTGTAACAATGCAAGATAGAAGAAAACTGTCATTTTTAAACTTATTGAGCTTTGTCTGGTCAGTAGGAATCGTTATTAAATCGGTTACAGAGATCTTTTATTTAATATAATATTGCTATAGGCGATTTCCTGTGATATGTCTTAAAGCTAGAGCAGGGTATGTTCAAAATTCCTTCCGTCAGCAACAATAAGTATTTGAACATTCTAGCTTACATTGAGGCGTATTGAAAGTGTCACTGTGATACAGCATCAAAAAGTTATTTCTATTAATCTATTTAAAGTGCGTGATAAAAATTTTTTTAAAAAATCTGATGTGGGCAGCACATGACTTTCCTTATATAATGCAATGAATTTACTACTTTTACAGTAAAAACAAATCTGATGTGGGCAACACATGACTTTTCTTATATAATGTAATGAATTTACTACTTTTACAGTAAAAAATTAGGTTTTTCTTATAGTAGATACTAATATTCTTTCCAAGATATTGAATTTTCGACAATTAGTCGTCATTTTCATTGATTTAGCATCATTTTTATCCATTTGGCGAGATTTTCATTAATTTGGCAACATTTAAAAAAAGTCGCCAAGTTGGCGACATTCCGCCCAAATTCGTCGCCAAAATCTCGCCAAGCGTTATGCACTAAGAAAAAAGTTATTCTTACAGCTGATAAATGACTATTGGCGTTCAAATACAAAAGTATTATTTAAAGTATATTTTTTAATGAATGGAACGAGCTAGATCCACGAGAATGATATCACTCAATTTATCGCATGGTATTACATATGAAAAGTGAACATGTTTATCAATAGGAATTTTTTTTATGTTACTTTTTCATAATTTTTTTGAAAAATGTACAATATCTCGAGAACGGTTCATGTTAGCGTTCTAAAATTTATGCCAATCGTTTTCTAATGAAAAATTACATAAGAAATGTCTATTTGCGTAACTTTATTAGCGGTTTTGATTTTTTGACGATTTTTTCAAAATTTCATTCGAAAATTTAGGGGGGTTCTGAACATTCGATTACGTATAAAAACAATAGGCTTCCAGTGCTTATGGATTGTGATTTTTGTACCAAATTTGGTTCGAATCGGTCCATTCGTTCGTCAGTTATCGTCTCCACAGACCCACTGACACACACACACACACACACACAGACATCACTTCAAAAATGTTTGATTCGTGATCAGGGATGCTTGAAACGTGCTCTCCCGTCAAAAACTCATTCGAATTTTCGACTCCGTCACAATACTTTTCTTATACATTATTGTATATAAGAAAAGTAATAATTCAAAACACCGAAAAATATCGAAATATCTGCCTATGTACCATGTACCATCGTCACATATATCACATATCAACCTTTTCAATCCGAAATATGTGAAAAGAGTTGAGTTTGACATTAATCTATAACGAGTAATTTAATTACGACTATTTTTATTTTAATTTTTTTTCCTTCATTTTCTTTCTGTTTCATTATCGCCACTTTCAACCTAATGTCTGACACTAATGTTTGTCTGAGAGCACGATATTAAAAATACTACTCGAAATAAATACCAGAACAAAACCTCACCTCGAAGCAGCCGCATCTCGTCAAGTTCTGGAACCAAGCCAGGGGTGGAAATCATATTAACTGCTGGCATTGTCCCCACCTTTTGACTTTCGAAACTTAACTGTGCGATGGAAAATGCACAGTTGCTTTATTTTGATTTTGACAGAGAATGTAATGCGGGATGTGTCACAAGCTAGAAGTAAATGTATCGCAACTGAAAAGACTGCTTTTATTTAGCACACAAAAGTGACATACAGTGGCAGATACAAATGAATTATGAATGCAGCAAACAAGCGTTCTAACAAACACCATGAATCAACCCTCTATTCACCTTACAAAGAACCGAATTTTGATGTTGCGGAAAGGCAACAATAAAAATGTGATGTGGACAGAACGTAACGGTCCCTGCAGATTCGAATTAATTATTTTATTTCACTCAACAAGGTTCTTAAGAAAGTTATGCACTATATAACTGTGTATAGAAAGGTCCATTCATTGGTGTATACTTTAGGTCTGTTTTCAGTACAAATTCAACGTCCGATCGAATGAAAAAGATTGCAGATCTCTATTGAATAGGAATCTACATCAGGCTACATGTACGAAGAACAGGCTACATGTACGAAGAACAGGCTACATGTACGAATCTACATCAGGCTACATGTACGAATCTACATCTACATGTACGAAGCGCATGTAAGGCAATAAATGCCACAGTATTAGAGTCTATAACACGGTGAGACATGTAAATGCTTGTCTGTAAAGAACCTTCCTGTCCCAACCTGGAATCGAACAACGAATCTTCGGACTGGTCGGCCAACCGGCGCTCTACCATTGAGCTAATGAGACAGAATTACGAGTTTTTATTGTCGAAGATGCGTAATGGGGATATATCACAAGCTACTGAACCCTGGGTGGGAATTCTAAATTCTCCACCCTTTAATGTGAGATTGACGTGCAACTGACAGTCTTACTGAGCATCCCCCGATATTTTTTTCTCAGGTAAGATTCCTGATGCTATTTTTATCCTCCAGGATATTGTTTTGTTGTTGAGATCCAGACCGTCCGACCAACCAGAAAGGTGTTGAAGACCCAGACCGTCCGGCTCGTCCTGAGGACATGAGCAACGACCAGAAAGGTGTAAGGTAACTGTTTGGACGTTCGGGAAGTGCCAACCAATTTAGACCGGAAGTGGGTGGGGGGGGAGGTCTTGCATGGTTGTTATACTCCTGAATAGAAATTGGTGCTCAATATCCCAGAATCCACTGAATCCGTGCTAGTCGTTTTAGGATCACTTTCAGACCTCCGACATATTTGCACTGACCTACAGGGTTGACTTAAGCAGGGACCATTATAAAGAACCTTGCTGTCCCAACTAGAAATCGAACCAGGTATCTTGGCACTGGCCAGCTAACGCCCTGTCGTTGACTTACTAGGACGGAATTACAAGCTATTATTGTCGAAGTGTACTCTGCAGACCATAGTAATATCGTTTCTCGATTTCAAATATTCATTCTTGCTGAAGAGGGGGCATTTCCGACAGGCTGTACATTAAATTCCTGTTCATGTAAGTGTTCTTTATTTCAGCAGCATCCCTGAGTAAGATCAAGCAGGAAGTGCTTAGCGGATCACGTATGTAATTATTTGCAGTGAAAAAATTAATTGCAGTATATAGTGAAATTCATATGCTTACTACATCATGTTTTTCTATTAAAATTAAGTGAAGTGTGGCTCCGCTCGACTTTCTCAAACCAGAATCCAGATTTTAGCAAATTCTTCTTTTTTATTTTATAAGAAAAATAAAAAAAAATCGATATTGAGCATCTAAATGATTACAATTATAACGTGTTACCCTTCACTTTAAAAAGCTTGACAAAATCGTTCGATTGACACCTTACTTACAATGTACCCCCTGGAGGGGTGGGGACGTTCCCTCGAGGGGGGGCTGATAACGTCACGAACAAAAAAAATATTATTTCGTGGCTATTTTTCGCAACAATTGAAACTATTAAGTCTCATGATAATTAAACTATAAATCAACCCTTTTATGCATGATTATGCAAAATTATGTCCCATGCTGCCATAATAAAATTTCGAATAATTACTCTACATTATATTCTAATATTAAAGAATTTTATACATGCTTTAAAATTGCTGATGCTTTTAGCCATTTCTTGCTCCATTTAATAACGGTATAAACTTGCATTCTCTGATCGATAGTTGAACTACTGCAATAATTTTAACAATAATTTTCTTGTGCGTATAAGGCTGTGCAATTTCCTATATTAAAATCTTAATACCTTTTCCATGCTCTTAAAGGCTGACTTATTTTCCATGAAAGTATCGTGTTCTATAATATTCACCTTCTAAAATTATTTAGATAATGCGTTTGAGTCATAAAATTTTCCATTTTGGGATTTTATTATATTTCCTTTTCAATTACGTGAAGTCAATTTAGCCATAGTCCACGTTTGGTTTCATTCTTAAGTAGTCATGAAACGAGAAAACGTCTTATCATTATTATCAAAATATGAACTTAAGCAAAAAGTCATAAAACGGTTAAATTTTTTTTTTTTTATAAACTATCGATTAGTAACAGTGTAATAAAGTCCCAGCGGTATTTTTAAGTCTTAATTTTACGTTCTTCGAGCTGAGCTAAAGGAAAGTATGTTTATGGTGATTCTTATTTGTAGCACTTGTTTACTTTCCTTATATACATCATGTATAAGGAAAGTATTGTGACGGGGTCGAAAATTCGAATTCGAGTTTTCGACGGGAGAGCAAGTTTCAAGCATCTCCTATCACGAATCGAACATTTTTAAGGTGATGTCTCTCTCTGTGTGTGTGTGTGTGTGAATGTGTGTGTGTGTGTGTGTGTGTGAATGTGTGTGTGTGTGTGTGTGTGTGTGTGTGAGTCTGTGGAGACAATATCCCACGAACGAATGGAGCGATTCGAATGAAATGTGGTACAAAAACCACAATCCGTGAATACTGGAAGCTTATTGTTTTAAAACACAATCGAATGTTCAGAACCCCCCTAAATTTTCGAGTGAATTTTTGAAAACATCATCAAAAAATGAAAGCATTTAATAAAGCTACGCAAATAGCCATTTCTTACTTAAATTTTCCTTAGAAAACGATTGACATAAACTTTAGAACGCTAGCATGAACCGTTCTCGAGATATTGCACATTTTTTAAATAAATGTATAAAAAAATCCCATAAATTTAAAAAAGATTAACAGTTGAGAAACATGTTCACTTTTCATATAACTTTTCATATGTAATATCATGCGATAAATTTGGTGACATCATTCTCGTGGATCTAACTCGTTCCATTCACGAAAAAAGATATTTTGGGTAATACTTTTGTATTTAAACGCCAATAGCAATTTATCATCTGTAAGAATAACTTATTTATCCGCCTATAACGCTGGGCGAGATTTTGACGACGAATTTAGCGGAATGTCGCCAACTTGGCGAAATTTTAAATGTTGCCAAATTAACGAAAATATCGCCAAATGGATGAAATGACGCTAAATCAATGAAAATGACGACTAATTGAAGAAAATTCAATATCTTGGAAAGAATATAAGTATCTACTATAAGAATTGCATTTTCTTAACTGTCAAAGTAGTAAATTCATTGCATTATATACGGAAAGTCATGTGTTGCCCACACCAGATTTTTTTGATGAAGCAGTAGATTAAGTAAAATTTTAAAGTTTAGTTAATATTTTTAAATTAAAATTTATAAGTTAAACTTTTTTAGCAGTAGCTTCAGTAAACTTTTTGTGTTAACTGATAAGAGTCTAAAAAGTATGGTGATCGTGATGTAATTACAAGTCGAGATTTCATCTAAATACGTACCCTTAACGTCACAGACAAGATTTGTCGGTGTATGGGTAGATAGATGTCAAATGGTTGGGTTTTCGTGAGCTGGAAAACTACTAATGCGATTTGAACCAAATTTGGCTCGAAAGTTTGAATTATAATGTAATTACGATACATTAAACAAATTCCAAAAAATACATATAAAATTCAGCTATATAAAACTAGATTTTGTCAAAATCGTTGTCTTTACGTTATCTCAAAAACGGCTAAATCGATTCGGAACAAGTTTGGGTGTATGGTTGGGTGTATGGGTAGATACACCTAAACACCCAAACTTGATTCACTGCGTATATTGTCTGGATGGAACGCAGATAAAAAATCCGAAAATATATTTTTGCAGTTATGAAACGAAATTTTGTTAAAATCGGTGACCTTTTGTAGTTTCAAAAACCACTAAAGCGATTCAGACCAAATTTGGGTAGTATGCAGCGTATATTGCGTAGATGTGAGTGCTAAAAATGAACTTTTAAAAATATTAATAGTTTGGATCAGAGGCCAAATATCTACTTTCGTCAGAAAGTGTTGTAATTGCCTTGATCCTCCAGTTTTAAACTCTTATAAAATGCCCATTTTCATTCATTTTCCGAGTTGCATTCTTATAATAATTCTGTATATCTCCTCTAAGTATCCACTCTAATGTTTTAATTTAAGGGTAGTGATGAAGTTGAATGCATTTAGCCACCATCTTAAAGTCAAGCAAGCAGTAAAAATCGTGATTTTTTCAAGTATTAATAATTTTTCACGCATTTCCAAAACATCTGAAGATAATGAAGCAGATATAATACAGACTTTGTGTTAGTCTTAAGTACTTATATTTAAAAGTAGAAGGCTTAAGGGGACGGTGGACGTTGAAATGAGCAAAAATCGACTAAAAACAGTTTTAATATATAACATTATTTTACACATGCAACCTCTTGCTTACGGGTGGGACAGCGTCCATCCCAAACGAAGAACCTCTCCAAAACACAGGTATTTGACATACCCTATACCAAACAGTTCGATCCCCCTTTGCAGGCACTGGCGTTCATTGGGAAAATCGCTGACAGAGACGTTTCGTGCAACGTTTCTGTCGGCAAAGGGGGATCGAACTGTTTGGGATAGGGTATGTCAAATACCTGTGTTTTTGGGAGGTTCTTCGTTTGGGATGCACGCTGTCCCACCCGTAAGCAAAAGGTTGAATGCATTTTTTCCGAAAAGTAATTTTCAAAGGTTTTACATTTTTAAAATGCTCCATGCGTCTTAATTTTTGTCTGAGATGCATGCAATTTGGCAAGAAGACACCTCTCATGCTTTTTAATGAAACTGGGTATGCATTTTATAATTGAACTTTATTAAGGTAATTAAAAGTGAATAAGAACCTAATTAAATGATGAAAATTATGTTTTAATGCAGAAAAATATGTTTAAAAAAATAACTTTCTAAGGGATTTAAAAATAAATACCCATATGTGTTCATAATGTGTTTTTGAGTGATCATAATGTAAAATGAATCAAAAATGTGAAAAAATGGCACGTAAGGAGCATTTTTAAATTTTCGTTAGAAAAAATTAAATTAAAAAAAAATACCAAATTATAACAAAATTGAAAAAAAATTTAATGGTATTGTATATAGTAATGTTATGAGGAATATTTATACAAATTTTCACGTTTCTAAGTCAATAAATAAATAAAAAAGTTTCAACGTCCACCGTCCCCTTAAGTACTTATATTTAACTTAAGTATTTATATTTAATTTGTCTTAAGTAATTATATTTAATATTTAGAAGTACTTATAATCAACAAATGGCGTTTATTCTGTGGTATTGAAACGAATCTATGGCTACATTCATATTTTGCGAACCTAAATATCGAAATTGGAAAAGGTAATGAAATAAATTCTAAGAGTTTAAATTCCATAAATCGAAGAATATTTGCTCTAATTTTAGTTGTATTCAAATCGGAGTTAAAGTCCGAAAATTCAATAAAATTACTTTGTAATTTGGAAGTAATACTAAATTGGGGCCATAGAGGTTTAAAGTATCATAATTTAAAGTATTAGATATATATTTAGTAGTTGAAATCCACCTAGACATAGAAACCTTTACAACATGAGCTTTAAAACATAAGAATATATGATTTCAAGAAAGATCAAATTAAAAGTTTGCCACAAGGGGGAATCTGGCGTAGAAGACGGCAGATCACGAAAAACATGTATGAATATTAAACATTGAAATCAGAGATAAGTTTACCGTAAATTTATTGTGATAAGTTTTGTTTTTCTGAGACAATTCGCAAAGCTAGTTTGGCAAATATATCAATATTTTTTTGAGACAGCTTCGCTAGCAAAATGTGTTTAGTAACTGGGGAGAGTTATTCGGGTTTTTTCTTTAAAGAAGGAAATATAAACATTGTTCTTATTTTTATACTTTTTACTTTTTCATGAGTAGTATTAAGAAAGTATTGTTTTCTTTGATGTCAATATACGTTTCAAGATCTCTTGAACACGTTTTGACTGTATCGGAGTGTCTATTATGTCCGTCTGTCTGTCTGTGATAGATTTCTTGTGTACACCATAGTGGCCACAAATATTAATGGATCTTCACGAAACTTTATATTTGGCTTTGCTATCAAAAAATCTAGAACTAGTTAGAATTTTTTTTTTAAATTTGAGCGAAGACTGAGTGAAGATTTGAGCGAATTTTTTTTTTTTTTAACATGACAGCGTAAGACAAAATGTTACATCGAAATTTTATATATTTTTTTAGCACGGCAGCATGGGACAAAATTTGACACAGTCATGCATAAAAGGGTTTAATCCTGGGGGTACATGTCAAATATGGCATCAATCGAAAGATTTCTTCAAGCCCTTTAAAGTGAAGGGTGACACGATCTAGTTGTAATAATTTTGAACTCACAGACCAGATTATTAAAATTTTTTCTTGTAAAATAAATAAACATTCCAGTAGCCACATTATAGTTAATTTAGATTAAAATTATGCAGCATTTTGGAAACGGCACATATTAACATCCTATAGATAGTGTCATCCGCTTACACTAACAAGTCAGTTAAAATAATTATTTCGGTAACATATTTTAACATAATTATCTCTTTATAACAGTTCTATATTTTCGATTTTTTACCAAAATTTAGGGCATTTTTGGAGTCTATTTCCAAAGTAAACAAATAGGCGTTTGGCGTTAATAGATTTAAATAATCGTATCAAACTTCATTGTATTTTCTTAATTTGTTCGAGAGATATTGCACTCAATTGAAAAAAAAAAATGAACGGCTCTTAATAACTCCTATATACCAGGATGGATCCAAAAGAAAAGGTTACAAGGGTAATAAAAAATTATTTTTTAACAATTGACAGAAAATACAAAGTGGAATTAAGAGGCATAGTTGACGATCACTTTTCTACATAATCACCAAATTTATTTAGGCATTTATCTGAACGCAGGACCAACTTGTGTAACCCGGCTTGATAGAAATCACGTCCCTGTCCATTGAGCCATTTCTCGGCAGCTGTTTTCACATCACTGTCTGAAGAGAACCTTGTTCCAGATAAGTGTTCCTTCAATTTCGGAAAAAGGAAATAGTCACTGGGTGCCAAATCTGGACTGTATGGGGGATGGTTGCAGACTTCCCACTTGAACTTTTGCAGCAGTTCTTGAGTTTGGCGAACAGTATGGGGTCTGGCATTGTCATGCAGGAGGATGACACCATCACTTAACATGCCAGGGCGTTTGCGTTGAATGGCTTCACATAACCCTGTCAAAGTGGCACAATAACGATCGGCAGTAACGGTTTGGCCACGAATGTCACCGCAGGAATCCCAGACACATTCTTGATCCATAAGAAACGAATCACGGCTCGCACCTCCAAGCGAGACCACTTTTCTAAACGTCTAACCATTTCAATCGCTCTGACGCGTCTGCGAACTTACACTACCTACCTACACAGCCGTTGTAAAACAACTACCGGCATCTGTCTCCACTCTGCGGAAAAATATTCCCTCCACAATAATTACTTTTCAAATGCTGCTGATTGTAACCTTTTTTTTTTTTTTTTTGATCTTACAATGCAGTTCATAAATGTCTGGTTAAGAGCAAAGAAAATATATTGTAAGTCGTATTTAGAAAGTAATAAAACAAGTATTTCCACCAAACGCTCAAATTTGTAATAAAGAAAAGGATTATGGAATATGAGAGAGTAAAAGTTTAACAATGAAATCACGATTTCTGAATCTGATGCATAGGAGAACTTGCCCTATTTTATGGTCCATAAAATCTCCGAATATTTTATGACTTGAGTTTAAACAGGCGGTTCGAAATTTAAAATATTTGCAGGAAGATGTTTCAATGTTTGTTTTTTTAATAGTGAAATCCTTAAATCAATCCCCCAAACAAATGTACTGAGTCCCATATCATTCTGTGATGAAATAATATTTTTTACTGACGCTCCGTGCGGACGAAATGAATAGTGGTCACTAAGTATAACGCCTACACATTATGGATGTTCTGAATATCAGACACCATTTCAACTTTAAGCATAAAAAAGCCGCGCTTTTTCTAGTTCTGTTGAACTGGAATTTGCGGTATGTAAAAATTGGGAATCTGTAAATTTAGCGATCGATGTTTTTTAACTTGATTTTAAAGTTCGTAGAAATATTAATCTAAAAATCAATTAATTATAGTAACGTTATTTTTCAATACCTTTATTAAAAGAATAACAAGCAGGAGATTTCTATATTTGAAGTGTATATGTTAATATGGTAATAAATGGAATCAAAAACTGCATAAATTAACTGAAATGTTGATCAACTCGACTTTCTCATACCAGAATCGATTTTTTTCCTCAAATTTTACAATTTTTTTTTTCTTAAATCGTTATCGTGGGTCCAAATGATTACAACTACAGCTTGTTACTCTTCACTTTAAAGGGCTTGACAAAATATTTCGATTGATACCATACGTGACAATGTACCCTCCCCCTTCCCCAGGGGGGAACTTTCCCTCGAGGTGCCTAATGACGTCACAAAGAAAAAATTTGATGTGGCAGCACATGACTTTCCCTGCAGACTCAAATTCATTTTTTTCTTTATTTCTTTAAGAACTCATTAAATTGAGATTAATTGCACAAAATGACACTAAATTAGCATTTTTAATTCAATTCCTGCTTTTATTTGGTAATTGGACATCTTTCCAAAGGAGGCATAAAGTGCGAAAAATCTCAAATATCCCGAAAAGGGTTAATTCTAGAGTAATAGAGTTAGTGACTCTTATTCTTTTCCTCGTCAAAAATTACGTATAAATCAATCATTTAATTGATGCATTTGAACATACGTAGTCTTTTTTTAAATATTGGCGATTTTTGCGGACCGTTTCGTTAGAAAAGGTAGGTTGTTCTTTTCCGAATCATACCAAAATCTAATCACCACCAGAGTATCCCACATGTGATTTATCTACCAAAATTTTGTGAAATTTGGTTAATTTGTATTTCAGCTAGAGTGAATACATGAGATTTTTGCTGGTCATTTCGCAAAAAAAGGCGGGATCTTTTTTTCCGAATTATACCAAAAACTAATCAGCACCAGAGTCACACCCAAAGGTCTTATCTACCAAATTTTATGAAATTCGGTCTACTAGTTTTTGAGCAAGAGTGGATACATACATTGCACAAACACACACACAGACACACAGGCAGACAGGCACACAGACATACACACACACAGCCGTCACGCTAAAAATAGTTATTTCGTATTCTAGAGGTCTCGAAGCGTGTAGATCCGTCGAACACTCGAGTTGCGATTATCGACATGATTCCAATACTTTCCTTATACATTACCATGTATTGCAGGGAAGTAAAAATCTGATGTGGGCAGCACATGACTTTCCCTGCAGACTTATATCCACGTTCTCTTTATTTTAATTAAATTTAATTCACTTTTAATTCAATTTTCGTTTTCGTTTGGTAACTGGACTTATTTTCAAAGGTGGCGTAGAAAAAATACGAAAAAACTAAAATATCCCGAGAACGGCTAGTCTTAGTGTAATGGGGTTGTTCTTATTATTTTTTTCGTTAAACATTACGTATAAAACAAGAATTTAATGGATATATTTCAGCATACATAGTTTTTTATTTAAGATTTTGTCGATTTTTACCGCCCATTTTGCAAAAAAATGCAGGTTATTTTTTTTCGAATCGTACCAAAATCTAATCAGCACCAGGGTGACCCACAAGCGACTTATCTACCAAATTTGGTGAAATTTAGTCTATTAGATTTTCAGCTAGAGTGGATACAATCTTTTGCGGGCCATTTCACAAAAAAAGGCTGGTTCTTTTATCCCGAATCATACCCAAAACTATTGAGCACCAGATTCGCCCACATGTGACTTACCTACCAAATTTTATGAAATTCGGTCAATTAGTTTTTTAGTTAGAGTGGATACAATATCTGCACAGACAGACACACAGACACACACACAGACGTCACGCTAAAAATAGTTTTTTCGTATTCTAGAGGTCTCGAAACGTGTAGATCCGTCGAAAACTCGAGTTGCGATTTTCGGCATGATTCCAATACTTTCCCTATACATTACCATGTATTGCAGGGAAAGTAAAAATCTGATGTGGGCAGCACATGACTTTCCCTGCAGACTTATATTCACGTTCTCTTTATTTTAATTAAATTTATTTCACTTTTAATTCAATTTTCGTTCTCATTCGGTAACCGGACTTATTTTCAAAGGTGGCGTAGAAAAAATACAAAAAACTAAAATATCTCGAGAACGGCTAGTCCTTGTGTAATGGGGTTGATCTTATTCTTCTCGTCGTTAAAAAATACGTATTAAACGAGCATTCATTGGATATATTTGAGTATACCTAGTTCTTTAATTTAGATTTTGACGATTTTTGCGGGCCATTCTGCAAAAAAAGGCAGGTTATTTTTCTCCGAATCGTACCAAAATCTAATCAGCACCAGAGTAACCCAGAAATGACTCATCCACCGAATTTTGTGAAATTCGGTTCATTAGTTTTTCAGGTAGAGTGGATACAAGCTTTTGATGGGCCATTTCGCAAAAATAGGCGGGTTCTTTTATCCCGAATCTTACTCAAAACTAATCAGCACCAGACTCGCCTACAAGTGACTTACCTACCAAATTTTGTGAAATTCGGTCCATTAGTTTTTTAGTTACAGTGGATTCAAAATCTGCACAGACAGACAGACAGACAGACACACAGACACACAGACAGACAGACAGACACACAGACACACACACAGACGTCACGCTAAAAATGGTTTTTTCGTATTCTAGAGGTCTCGAAACGTGTAGATCCGTCGAAAACTTGAGTTGTGATTTTCGGTATGATTCCAATACTTTCCCTATACATTACCATGTATTGCAGGGAAAGTAAAAAATCTGATGTGGGCAGCACATGACTTTCCCTGCAGACTTATATCCACGTTCTATTTATTTCAATTAAATTTAATTCCCTTTTAATTCAATTTTCGTTCTCATTTGATAACTGGTCTTATTTTCAAAGGTGGCGTGGAAAAATACGAAAAAAACTAATATATCTCGAGAACGGCTAGTCCTAATGTAATGGGGTTGGCCTTATTCTTTTCTTCGTTAAAAATTACGCATTAAACAAGCATTTAATGGATATATTAGCATACGTAGCTTTTTAGTTTAGATTTTGACAATTTTTGCGGGCCATTTTGCAAAAAAAGGCAGGTTATTTTTTTCAGAATCGTACTAAAATCTAATCAGCACCAGGGTGACCTATACGTCGCTTATCTACCGAATTTTATGAAATTCGGTCCATTAGTTTTTCAGCTTGAGTGGATACAAGCTTTTGCGGGCCATTTCGTAAAAAAAGGCGGGTTCTTTTATTTCGAATCGTACCCAAAACTAATCAGCACCATCCCCGCCCACAAGTGACTTACCTACAAAATTTTGTGAAATTCGGTCCATTAGTTTTTTAGTTAGAGTGGATACAAAATCTGCACAGACAGACACACAGACACACAGACACACAGACAGACACACAGACAGACACACACACAGACGTCACGCTAAAAATGGTTTTTTCGTATTCTAGAGGTCTCGAAACGTGTAGATCCGTCGAAAACTCGAGTTGTGATTTTCGGCATGATTCCAATACTTTCCCTATACATTACCATGTATTGCAGGGAAAGTAAAAATTGTATCGCAGCTATTTTTCACAACAGTGATTGAAACTATAAAGCCTAGTGATCATTCAGTTATAAATAAACCCTTTTATGCATGATTGTGTCAAATTTTGTCCCATGCTGCCGTGTTACAAAAATATAAAATTTCAAATAATTTTCGAAGTTTTCATTCGAAATTTAAAAATTATATCTAGATTTAGATTTCTTTATTACAAAGCCGGATATAAAAATTCGTGAAAATCCAGTAATATTTGTGGTTAATCGACCACAGGCATACATACAGTATTTAAAACAAGTAACGGAACAACTGCAGTTTTTTCAGAGGTATCCACTTACATTTCGATTGTTTGAAAAAGGAGAGAAATAATAAACTGCGGATTGAATTTAAATGACTAGCGTTGTTCATTAGTATTTAAATAATATTTATTCACAATAATTTTATTCTGCAAGAAGAAACAATGCTTGCTGATTTGATTTTTGAACTGCAGAATGGGAGAAAATTCTTAAGTGTTTCCATTTAAAAATAGAAAGAATTTAGGTGCTAAGGAAACTTCATTAAAGCAATTTTTTATGAGGGTACGATAGTTTGATTATGTTTTCAAGAGACTGTACTGACATCAGTTCAAAAATAGTCAAACGTGTTCAGGAGGTCTTAAAACATATATTGGCATCAAAATCTTAATTAAATATTATACAGGTAAAAATTATATTTACTCAAATTATACTGCACGAACAATATAATTATAATAAAAAATATAGAAAGTATACCTTAGCTTAAAAAATGACTATAATATAAAAATCATTATTTGACAATTTGAAACTATTTGTTTATATAATGAAGTTGCTATATATTTATAAAAATTACATTTCGTTATAGGAAACACGTAGCACACAGCTGATATTATCATTTTTATTTGTGAGACCCGAGTGGCTGTTGCCAAAGGACGAGTTTTCGAATATATGGTTACAGCGTTGTTAGACATAATTGAAGTTCACCTGCATTAAAAATATTAAGACGGTTACAAGCTTTTAACAATTAGTGAAAAACTTGACTAAAAGGAGGTTCTACTTGATAGAAGTAGTAAATAACAAAAATACCAGTTTTGCCTTCTCTCAGTGTTGGAAAAACTTATTAACAATCGTAATGCTTATCCAGAAATTCTATATGTCGTTATTGAATCTAGCTCGCGCTATTGTATCATAATTCCTACAATAAAATAAATTATTTTAATGTTGCAATCATTTGAATATTTCCGAATGATATTGCAGAAGCCAATTTTGTTGTCACAGTTTGAAGTTTCCGTTTCCCACCTCCTTATATACTTTTATTTACTTGGGTCACCTCTGGGGGGGGGGGAGGATGGATATATCCCTCATTGAGAAACGCTGGTCTAGAGGAAGCAACAATATATCAATATACATCAGCCATTTCTAAAAATGCCTTTAATAAGAATTCTGGTTTCAATGTCAAACAAAAATAAATTGCAAAATGATAGAAGACTATTTTCCAGAATACATTTTACATAAAAGTAGACATCAAGTACACACAAAGAATACATATCTCATATATTCGCCGAACGAAAAAATATTTAATTTATAAAAGTAGGTTTGTTCAAAAAAGATCACTTCAAAATGAATAAAAATATATGGCAAAAATGCATAACTTCTGCTGTCTTTGTACTTTGTATATAAAATTGACATTAACAATTTTTGTCATTTCAGAATTTCAGCAGCTTCGACATTCTATAGTTCTTACTCATATATATATACAGGGTGTCGCCAAAACATTGACCTCTGTTTTTATTCCTTAAATATTGATCTTAAACATACATAATAAATTGCAAAGTTACGTAAAAAAAGGTACAGAATTTTATGAAAGTGACTAAAATTTTCAAGGGAAATAAATTTCAAGAAATACAAAATTTAAATTTTTATACGATCCCCCGTACAAAAAATTTCCAATGAGTAAAATGAGCCCCATACACTAATAAGGTGATGTACAAAATTTCAGTATTTTATCATAAAAAGTCCCAGAGATATGAAAAGAAAAAAATGCTGACTTAAACCACTTTTCGATGCATCGACATGGGTTCTCAGAGGGGAAAAATCATGTCGGCAGATCGCGTTTCAGGGGTCATACACAAATTACGAATGAAAACAATGATTACAGAAATAAATAATATTTTTGCTATTTATTGGTACAAAAGTATCTACTTTGCTTAGAAATAATTATTTTACTCAAAGATTACAAAGCCTGCTCTCTCTCTCTATATATATATTGCTATATATATATATATATTTATATATATATATATTATTTTTATATATATTTTATATATAAAAATATGATAGAATAAAGAAGTTGTAACTCATAATACACTAACTTAAAATTTGTAAAAATGTTGAAAGTAAGGTAGGAAATAAGACTACGTTAATGAAATGGTCCTTCCATTAATTTTCAGAAAGTTACACTTTTTAAATTTTTATACGACCACTTTAGACAAATTCGGTCAATCAAAAAAATTTTATTTTTAGTGCAACAAGATCACTAAAAAAAAACCTGGATATCTGTATTTTTAAAATTGAGCGAGCTATATGTAATTGAAAATTAAACATTGTGAATGGGGACCATATATCGAATTAGAAATGTAAATTTGTGACATATCACAGAAATGATAAAACTGGATGATAATACATAGGATACCCAAACGCGAAGGAAGTACCACTGCTTTGTATGATCTCTGTCTGTGTAATGCTTTATTTAGATGCATTTGTGATAAAAAATTGTGACACATATTAACGTATTTTTGATTTAAAAAATTTCCATCGTCAATTTGTTTAAGATCCCTATTTTCACTGATGAAACATCCTTGCCATGGTACGAAAAAGTAGTTCAAGTCAGATTTTTTCCTTTATCATAATTCAGTTGATTTTAAAGATACAGATATGCTTTTTTTAATGATCTTATTGCATTAAAAATGAAAAAATTCTGATTGACCAAATGTGTCGACGGGGGTCGTATAAAAATTTAAGGAATGTAACATTTTGAAAGTTAATGGGAGGACTATTTCATTAACGCAGTCATATTTCTTACCTTACTTTCAACATTTTTGCAATTTGCATTGCCCACTTATCTCCAACAGGTAAATAATTAAAACGCTTCTCAATCTCTTTGGGACATCCTGTACATATATATATAATCTACTTTCCTTTTTTATCATGTTTAATGAGTTGGTCTGAAATGCAAGGACAAAGGTTAAGTCTCACGTCATATATATATATATATATATATATATATATATATATATATATATATATATATATATATATATATATACACATATATATATGAATATATATATAGGATGTCCCAAAAAGATTGAAATGCGCTTTAATTCTTTACATGTTGGAGATAAGTGGACAGTGTAAATTGCAAAAATGTTGAAAGTAAGGTAGGAAATAGAACTGCGTTAATAAAATATTCCTCCCATTAATTGTCAAAAAGTTACACTTTTTAAATTTTTATACGACCCCCTTAGACAAATTTGGTCAATCAGAAAATTTTTATTTTTAATGCAACGAGATCATTAAAAAAGAACGCACATATTTATCTTTAAAATCAACTGAATTATAATAATAAAAAAAATATGACATATGCCACTTTTCCGTACCATGTGAAAGGCTGTTTCATCAGTGAAAATAGGAATCATAAACAAATTGGCGATGGAAACTGTATAGATAAAAAATACGTTAATATGTGCCAAATTTTTTTTATCACAAATGCATCTAAATAAAGCAGCACACAGACGGAGATCATATAAAGCAGTGGTACTCACTACGCGGTTGGGTATCCTATGTATTATTATCCAGTTTTATCTTTTTTGTGATATGTCACACATTTACATTTCTAATTTGATATATGGTCCCCATTTACAATGTTCAATTTTCAATTAAGTATAACTCGCTCAATTTTAAAGATACAGTTATGCGGTTTTTTTTAATGATCTTGTTGCATTAAAAATAAAAAGGTTTTGACCAAATTTGTCTAAGGGAGTCGTATAAAAATTTTAAAAGTGTAAATTTTTGGAAATGAATTGGAGGAATATTTCATTAACGTAGTCTTATTTCCTATCTTACTTTCAACATTTCTGCAATTTACATTGTACACTTATCTCCAACAGGTAAGGAATTACACCTCCTTTCAATCTTTTTGGGTCACCCTGTATATATATATGTATGTATGTATCGTATCGTATATAGGGTGATCAGACAAAAGATGAGCCATGAGATGGTAGTGCATACCAAACCTAGCATTTTTCGTTGTAGTTTACCGAGTCGGACACGTAACGGAGTTATATGGTGATGGATTGGGCGAGGTGGTCCCATAGCTTGTCCCCCACAATCGCCCGGTCTGTCGTGGCTTGTTTTCTTTTTGTGGGGATATTTCAAGAGGAGTCTCGTCTATGACACTTACCTTGAATCTGAAGAGGAACTCGTCGATGGAATTTTGTCCCTGCTGCCGAAGTACGCGACATGTCTAACCTGTTCGAGAGAGTTCGCCAATCCCTCCATCGCCACTGCGAGACGTGCATTCAGGTTGTCTGTAGCTCTTTTGAGCCATTACTGTAATTATCGTTTATTAAATTTCGTTTTATAGTTTCTAAGTCATTCTTGTGTTTTCGCCTCACCTCATCGGTTTCACCATTAAGCACCCACTGGCGCCTTTACGTTTCATTTCCGACCCGGTAAACTATGACGAAAAATGCTTGGTTTGGAGTGTACTATCACCTACAGTATGGCCCATCGTCTTTGAATCACCATATATACATATATATATATATATATATATATATATTATATATATATATATATATTATATATATATATATATATTATATATATATATATATATATATATATATATATATATATTATATATATATATATATATATATATATATATATATATATATATTATATATATATATATATATATATATATATATATATTATATATATATATATATATATATATATATATATATATATATATATATATATTTTGTGCGTTTCTTGACTTCCATTCTCAGTGGTATGTTTCTCCATGTTTGGGTGCTTCTGACTGGGCACGTATGGGGGATCAACCTTTGCAATGCATTGGTTCCGTGAGCGTTTGCCCGGGCTGGAAAAGCAGCTTTAAACGGGAATGAGGAGTCGCCATCCTCCTCTGCCATTGCATGCATTGTATTTGGTTTCCCCTCCATTGAACTTTATCCTCATTTTTGATTACAATTGTATATATATATATATATATATATATATATATATATATATATATATATATATATATATATATATATATATATAATATACGCTTAGCGTTTATATATATATATATATATATATATATATATATATAAAAACGCTTGGTAAAATAATAGGATTTCAAACTTTTGATTTTAAAGATCTATTTAATAATATTAAGATCACTGATCTATATGATGTCATTTTAGCTTTATATAATGCTTATATTACTAATCATTCTAATCTTACTAAATTTACCAATTTTCCTAAGCTTCTCCAATTTGTTCTTTTCAATAATTATATCTTTCAAGGTAATAAATTATACTTACAAGTCTCAGGTGTTCCACAAGGTGGCTGTAGTAGCAGTATGTTAGCTAATTTATACCTATATCAATATGAAAAATTCCTTACTTCAACTGATTATAAAATTTATAGATATGTAGATGATCTGATTTGTCTTGTATTTACTGATAACTATGTCATAGATATAGATTTCTATCCGGATAATTTGGAATTAATACCTAATGAAACTTCTATTAGTAATAATATTTATTATTTGGATTTAAATCTAATTATAGAACCTGCTCATGGGATAGTTACTAAATTATATGATAAAAAATATATTTTTAAATTTAATATTAATAAATTATTACCTTTTAATTCCTGTAACTCGATTCAATTGTTTAGGAATATTATACTTAATCAACTTTTTAGAATTTATAGATTATCAGATAAAAAATTTCATGCTTTGCACATTAATAACCTCAAAATTACCAGTAAAATGTATCAATATCCTGCATATTTAGTAAATAGTATAGTTAATAAGTTTCGATTAGCCTAAAATTCTCATATTCTCCCCTTATTATCTTATTTTAGCCGTACTTCTTCATTCTCTTGAAATTATGTTTTCATCTTTTTATCTTGAAGCTTTAACTGTTGAATAACTCATTTTATTTCATTTTATTGCTTTTGCGCAGTACAGTTTTTATTACTCTCTTTGGCAACAGCAAATCACATCTTTTCATTTTGGCATATGGCAACATTGGTCCAGTCATATTTTGCTCGCCATGGTTGCGCTGAAGAGGTGTGTTTTGAGGTATTTATGTTTCCTTTATTGTTCCAATCTATATGCTTGTCGTCCATATAACACAAGTTTATAGATAAAATCTATCTTGTGTTTCAGAAACAAGCATTTTTGTGTTCATTTCGAAGGGATATATGGACCCGTAGAGAATTTTTTCGAAATGAACTTATCGTAAGCCTAAATCTCCTCCATGTGCAAGCTTTTTTGCTTGATTTTTTTGTTTTCTTATTTGCATTCCTCATTTTTGAAATTTGTTGATTGTCTTTGTCTTTATGACTTGCATTATGCTTTATTATTTCCTCTTTTTGTCTTAATTTCTTTTATTTCTTTGTATTTTGTAGAAAATTTTGGAATAGTGTATTATGAGTTACTACATACATTCTAACTTTGGATTTAATAATTTATATTTATATAATATATATATATTTATATATATATATATATTATTATATATATATATATATATATATATTATATATATATATATATATTATATATATATATATATATATATATATATATATATATATATATATTATATATATATATATATATATATATTATATATATATATATATTATATATATATATATATATATATATTATATATATATATATATATATATATATATATATATATATATATATATATATATATATATATATATATATATATTATATATATATATATATATATTATATATATATATATATATATTATATATATATATAAAAATTAAATGATTTTAATCGAAATTTTTTTTTTTTTTTTTTTTTTTTGCATAAACTACTGTATGTACAAAAAAACCCATCTCTAGCATATCTGTTACAAATGAGTAACTATAAGCCAAGTCTAAGGATAAAGATAGAAGGTTACATATCACTACATTGGAAAGGGGGATGAGAAGAATATTAGGATTCAAAAATCACAAATAAAAGTATATAAAAGTAAATAAAAATAAAACTCTGCAAAAATGAGAATAGGCAATAATAATCAGCTCAAGACAAGAGATCAAGAATAAAGAACAATCAATCGAAACCACACAAAAAATGGCGGTCAGTTCGAAATTGCATTCTCATCAGGACAGCCATACAATTCGAATTAAAACCGATAGAATAGCCAGTTTCTGACAATGGCGATAGTATTTAACTATAGACACCATTGGAGCTGTCTACTGGCTAGTGGAATTAGAAAAATAAATCAATTGAATTATACAAAAGCTGAAAAACAATACCTCCACGAACTGTAATGTGAAATAATAGCAGCACGTGTAAGATAAACTAGTAACTGAGCATTTCACCTCACTTCGTCAATGCGAGTGGGCGAGCATTTCACCTCACTTCGTCAATGCGAGTGGGAATGAATACAATTGAACGATACATAATAAGTATGGAGACTTTCGAAAATAGTAAACAGTATAGGACTCAGGACAAGTGGAAAATAGACATTCTAAAATAGTAAACAGTATTAGACTCAGGCCAAGTGGTAAGTAAGGTGATAAGAATGGGTGAATTTTCAAAAATGAGTTAACCAATCAAAGATAAATAATGCATGTGTAAAATTATTACGTGGTATATTTGAAATTATTAGATAATATTATTTACAAATACTTCCGGATATAGGTAGTTTTGACAAATGCGTTTAAGTTTATTGATGTGGAGAAAGTGAAACTGAGGATCAGAAAGTCGATGTATTCGAAATAGCTGGTTTAAAATGATGTTTCTAAACAATTGAATAGAATTACAAGATTGATATGATAGCAGCTTTTGATAGTGAAGTTGTAAGAATCTTTTTTATCATATAGATTGGTGATTACATGATTATTGAGGATATCTAAATTGAGGTCTAAAAAATTAACAGTTTGACTAACGCAAGGCTCATTAGGAATTAATTCTAGGTTAGACGGGTAAAAATCAATATTAATGGGATAGGAATCATCAATGATAATACAAATTAAGTCGTCAACATATCTATATATAATATATGAATTAGAGTTAAAATGACATTCATAATAATAAAGATATAAGTTAGCGAGTATACTACTACTACAGCCACCTTGTGGTACACCAGATGTTTGTAAATAAATGTTATCACCTTGGATAATATAATTGTTGTATAACACAAAGTGCAAGAGCATAGGAAAATTTTTCGACATTAAAAGCATCATGATTGGAAGATATATAGTCATGATAAAGAGAGATAATAACTTTATGTAAATCTTTAATGACAATATTATTAAATAGGTCTTTAAAATCAAAGGTTTGGTAAACCAAGAATTTGTGGTAACTTGCTAAGGTGATTAACTAAATCAAAAACTATTGTTCAAAATGAAATATCCTGAATTCCTGAATTTAGAGATTCATTAATTCGATTTAAACAGTTAAGCAAGTACTTACTAGCTGTAGTGGTAAAGGTATTATGTCCACAAGTGACTGTTCTAAAACTGAGAGGTGATTTGTGGAATTTAGGAACCAAAGTAACATAAGGAAATTTAAAAAACTTACAATTAATATTTAATTGTGTATATAATTTTAGCATTTTAGTTTTGATTTGGGTAGACTGATTATTAATGGGTTTAAAAATTTGATTATCTTTTAAGTAATTCTGTAACAGAGAAACATAATATTTTTTACAATGATGACATAATTATTAGAAGCTTTATCTACATAAGTTATGACAAAATGTTGTTGTAGTTCTTTGATAGCAGATAGGAGTTGTTTATAAGGATACCTAGGCTTTCGTTAATTAGTGTTTATAATAACATTTTTAAGTAGATGTAAGGTCGTATACTTCCATAGATTGAATGCTTCAATAGGAATAGAATGTTGAACAAGCAAGTTGATTAT